>CAWUFW010013797.1:0-452487 GCA_963921515.1 Calotriton arnoldi | reverse complement strand
TCACCCCCAGTCAACTGATCTGGGTTTAATCCATCATCATTCTTTAGCTCACTCCACCACCCCAGTTCAGACATGGCCATATGCAAATCAGTCTGACCCTGCGCCTCATGGGAACAGTCCAGCCCGAACTGCCAAGCCATGTCTTCCCTGGACCAGAAACAAGCATCCTAGGACCGGTTTCTGGCATTCCAGCCGTCATCAGCCAGGCTTGCTTGAATCCAGTGGCAAAGTGAGCAAGGGACCCACGTCTGGGCATACCCCCGCCAACTTAGGGCGAACAAAGCGATACAAAGGGGATGATGGACGGAACGTTTGAGCCAATCAAACACTCACCCCCAGTCAACTGATCTGGGTTTAATCCATCATCATTCTTTAGCTCACTCCACCACCCCAGTTCAGACATGGCCATATGCAAATCAGTCTGACCCTGCGCCTCATGGGAACAGTCCAGCCCGAACTGCCAAGCCATGTCTTCCCTGGACCGGAAACAAGCATCCTAGGACCGGTTTCTGGCATTCCAGCCGTCATCAGCCAGGCTTGCTTGAATCCAGTGGCAAAGTGAGCAAGGGACCCACGTCTGGGCATACCCCCGCCAACTTAGGGCGAACAAAGCGATACAAAAGGGGATGATGGACGGAACGTTTGAGCCAATCAAACACTCACCCCCAGTCAACTGATCTGGGTTTAATCCATCATCATTCTTTAGCTCACTCCACCACCCCAGTTCAGACATGGCCATATGCAAATCAGTCTGACCCTGCGCCTCATGGGAACAGTCCAGCCCGAACTGCCAAGCCATGTCTTCCCTGGACCGGAAACAAGCATCCTAGGACCGGTTTCTGGCATTCCAGCCGTCATCAGCCAGGCTTGCTTGAATCCAGTGGCAAAGTGAGCAAGGGACCCACGTCTGGGCATACCCCCGCCAACTTAGGGCGAACAAAGCGATACAAAAGGGGATGATGGACGGAACGTTTGAGCCAATCAAACACTCACCCCCAGTCAACTGATCTGGGTTTAATCCATCATCATTCTTTAGCTCACTCCACCACCCCAGTTCAGACATGGCCATATGCAAATCAGTCTGACCCTGCGCCTCATGGGAACAGTCCAGCCCGAACTGCCAAGCCATGTCTTCCCTGGACCGGAAACAAGCATCCTAGGACCGGTTTCTGGCATTCCAGCCGTCATCAGCCAGGCTTGCTTGAATCCAGTGGCAAAGTGAGCAAGGGACCCACGTATGGGCATACCCCCGCCAACTTAGGGCGAACAAAGCGATACAAAAGGGGATGATGGACGGAACGTTTGAGCCAATCAAACACTCACCCCCAGTCAACTGATCTGGGTTTAATCCATCATCATTCTTTAGCTCACTCCACCACCCCAGTTCAGACATGGCCATATGCAAATCAGTCTGACCCTGCGCCTCATGGGAACAGTCCAGCCCGAACTGCCAAGCCATGTCTTCCCTGGACCGGAAACAAGCATCCTAGGACCGGTTTCTGGCATTCCAGCCGTCATCAGCCAGGCTTGCTTGAATCCAGTGGCAAAGTGAGCAAGGGACCCACGTCTGGGCATACCCCCGCCAACTTAGGGCGAACAAAGCGATACAAAAGGGGATGATGGACGGAACGTTTGAGCCAATCAAACACTCACCCCCAGTCAACTGATCTGGGTTTAATCCATCATCATTCTTTAGCTCACTCCACCACCCCAGTTCAGACATGGCCATATGCAAATCAGTCTGACCCTGCGCCTCATGGGAACAGTCCAGCCCGAACTGCCAAGCCATGTCTTCCCTGGACTGGAAACAAGCATCCTAGGACCGGTTTCTGGCATTCCAGCCGTCATCAGCCAGGCTTGCTTGAATCCAGTGGCAAAGTGAGCAAGGGACCCACGTCTGGGCATACCCCCGCCAACTTAGGGCGAACAAAGCGATACAAAAGGGGATGATGGACGGAACGTTTGAGCCAATCAAACACTCACCCCCAGTCAACTGATCTGGGTTTAATCCATCATCATTCTTTAGCTCACTCCACCACCCCAGTTCAGACATGGCCATATGCAAATCAGTCTGACCCTGCGCCTCATGGGAACAGTCCAGCCCGAACTGCCAAGCCATGTCTTCCCTGGACCGGAAACAAGCATCCTAGGACCGGTTTCTGGCATTCCAGCCGTCATCAGCCAGGCTTGCTTGAATCCAGTGGCAAAGTGAGCAAGGGACCCACGTCTGGGCATACCCCCGCCAACTTAGGGCGAACAAAGCGATACAAAAGGGGATGATGGACGGAACGTTTGAGCCAATCAAACACTCACCCCCAGTCAACTGATCTGGGTTTAATCCATCATCATTCTTTAGCTCACTCCACCACCCCAGTTCAGACATGGCCATATGCAAATCAGTCTGACCCTGCACCTCATGGGAACAGTCCAGCCCGAACTGCCAAGCCATGTCTTCCCTGGACCGGAAACAAGCATCCTAGGACCGGTTTCTGGCATTCCAGCCGTCATCAGCCAGGCTTGCTTGAATCCAGTGGCAAAGTGAGCAAGGGACCCACGTCTGGGCATACCCCCGCCAACTTAGGGCGAACAAAGCGATACAAAAGGGGATGATGGACGGAACGTTTGAGCCAATCAAACACTCACCCCCAGTCAACTGATCTGGGTTTAATCCATCATCATTCTTTAGCTCACTCCACCACCCCAGTTCAGACATGGCCATATGCAAATCAGTCTGACCCTGCGCCTCATGGGAACAGTCCAGCCCGAACTGCCAAGCCATGTCTTCCCTGGACCGGAAACAAGCATCCTAGGACCGGTTTCTGGCATTCCAGCCGTCATCAGCCAGGCTTGCTTGAATCCAGTGGCAAAGTGAGCAAGGGACCCACGTCTGGGCATACCCCCGCCAACTTAGGGCGAACAAAGCGATACAAAAGGGGATGATGGACGGAACGTTTGAGCCAATCAAACACTCACCCCCAGTCAACTGATCTGGGTTTAATCCATCATCATTCTTTAGCTCACTCCACCACCCCAGTTCAGACATGGCCATATGCAAATCAGTCTGACCCTGCGCCTCATGGGAACAGTCCAGCCCGAACTGCCAAGCCATGTCTTCCCTGGACCGGAAACAAGCATCCTAGGACCGGTTTCTGGCATTCCAGCCGTCATCAGCCAGGCTTGCTTGAATCCAGTGGCAAAGTGAGCAAGGGACCCACGTCTGGGCATACCCCCGCCAACTTAGGGCGAACAAAGCGATACAAAAGGGGATGATGGACGGAACGTTTGAGCCAATCAAACACTCACCCCCAGTCAACTGATCTGGGTTTAATCCATCATCATTCTTTAGCTCACTCCACCACCCCAGTTCAGACATGGCCATATGCAAATCAGTCTGACCCTGCGCCTCATGGGAACAGTCCAGCCCGAACTGCCAAGCCATGTCTTCCCTGGACCGGAAACAAGCATCCTAGGACCGGTTTCTGGCATTCCAGCCGTCATCAGCCAGGCTTGCTTGAATCCAGTGGCAAAGTGAGCAAGGGACCCACCTCTGGGCATACCCCCGCCAACTTAGGGCGAACAAAGCGATACAAAAGGGGATGATGGACGGAACGTTTGAGCCAATCAAACACTCACCCCCAGTCAACTGATCTGGGTTTAATCCATCATCATTCTTTAGCTCACTCCACCACCCCAGTTCAGACATGGCCATATGCAAATCAGTCTGACCCTGCGCCTCATGGGAACAGTCCAGCCCGAACTGCCAAGCCATGTCTTCCCTGGACCGGAAACAGGCATCCTAGGACCGGTTTCTGGCATTCCAGCCGTCATCAGCCAGGCTTGCTTGAATCCAGTGGCAAAGTGAGCAAGGGACCCATGTCTGGGCATACCCCCGCCAACTTAGGGCGAACAAAGCGATACAAAAGGGGATGATGGACGGAACGTTTGAGCCAATCAAACACTCACCCCCAGTCAACTGATCTGGGTTTAATCCATCATCATTCTTTAGCTCACTCCACCACCCCAGTTCAGAAATGGCCATATGCAAATCAGTCTGACCCTGCGCCTCATGGGAACAGTCCAGCCCGAACTGCCAAGCCATGTCTTCCCTGGACCGGAAACAAGCATCCTAGGACCGGTTTCTGGCATTCCAGCCATCATCAGCCAGGCTTGCTTGAATCCAGTGGCAAAGTGAGCAAGGGACCCACGTCTGGGCATACCCCCGCCAACTTAGGGCGAACAAAGCGATACAAAAGGGGATGATGGACGGAACGTTTGAGCCAATCAAACACTCACCCCCAGTCAACTGATCTGGGTTTAATCCATCATCATTCTTTAGCTCACTCCACCACCCCAGTTCAGACATGGCCATATGCAAATCAGTCTGACCCTGCGCCTCATGGGAACAGTCCAGCCCGAACTGCCAAGCCATGTCTTCCCTGGACCGGAAACAAGCATCCTAGGACCGGTTTCTGGCATTCCAGCCGTCATCAGCCAGGCTTGCTTGAATCCAGTGGCAAAGTGAGCAAGGGACCCACGTCTGGGCATACCCCCGCCAACTTAGGGCGAACAAAGCGATACAAAAGGGGATGATGGACGGAACGTTTGAGCCAATCAAACACTCACCCCCAGTCAACTGATCTGGGTTTAATCCATCATCATTCTTTAGCTCACTCCACCACCCCAGTTCAGACATGGCCATATGCAAATCAGTCTGACCCTGCGCCTCATGGGAACAGTCCAGCCCGAACTGCCAAGCCATGTCTTCCCTGGACCGGAAACAAGCATCCTAGGACCGGTTTCTGGCATTCCAGCCGTCATCAGCCAGGCTTGCTTGAATCCAGTGGCAAAGTGAGCAAGGGACCCACGTCTGGGCATACCCCCGCCAACTTAGGGCGAACAAAGCGATACAAAAGGGGATGATGGACGGAACGTTTGAGCCAATCAAACACTCACCCCCAGTCAACTGATCTGGGTTTAATCCATCATCATTCTTTAGCTCACTCCACCACCCCAGTTCAGACATGGCCATATGCAAATCAGTCTGACCCTGCGCCTCATGGGAACAGTCCAGCCCGAACTGCCAAGCCATGTCTTCCCTGGACCGGAAACAAGCATCCTAGGACCGGTTTCTGGCATTCCAGCCGTCATCAGCCAGGCTTGCTTGAATCCAGTGGCAAAGTGAGCAAGGGACCCACGTCTGGGCATACCCCCGCCAACTTAGGGCGAACAAAGCGATACAAAAGGGGATGATGGACGGAACGTTTGAGCCAATCAAACACTCACCCCCAGTCAACTGATCTGGGTTTAATCCATCATCATTCTTTAGCTCACTCCACCACCCCAGTTCAGACATGGCCATATGCAAATCAGTCTGACCCTGCGCCTCATGGGAACAGTCCAGCCCGAACTGCCAAGCCATGTCTTCCCTGGACCGGAAACAAGCATCCTAGGACCGGTTTCTGGCATTCCAGCCGTCATCAGCCAGGCTTGCTTGAATCCAGTGGCAAAGTGAGCAAGGGACCCACGTCTGGGCATACCCCCGCCAACTTAGGGCGAACAAAGCGATACAAAAGGGGATGATGGACGGAACGTTTGAGACAATCAAACACTCACCCCCAGTCAACTGATCTGGGTTTAATCCATCATCATTCTTTAGCTCACTCCACCACCCCAGTTCAGACATGGCCATATGCAAATCAGTCTGACCCTGCGCCTCATGGGAACAGTCCAGCCCGAACTGCCAAGCCATGTCTTCCCTGGACCGGAAACAAGCATCCTAGGACCGGTTTCTGGCATTCCAGCCGTCATCAGCCAGGCTTGCTTGAATCCAGTGGCAAAGTGAGCAAGGGACCCACGTCTGGGCATACCCCCGCCAACTTAGGGCGAACAAAGCGATACAAAAGGGGATGATGGACGGAACGTTTGAGCCAATCAAACACTCACCCCCAGTCAACTGATCTGGGTTTAATCCATCATCATTCTTTAGCTCACTCCACCACCCCAGTTCAGACATGGCCATATGCAAATCAGTCTGACCCTGCGCCTCATGGGAACAGTCCAGCCCGAACTGCCAAGCCATGTCTTCCCTGGACCGGAAACAAGCATCCTAGGACCGGTTTCTGGCATTCCAGCCGTCATCAGCCAGGCTTGCTTGAATCCAGTGGCAAAGTGAGCAAGGGACCCACGTCTGGGCATACCCCCGCCAACTTAGGGCGAACAAAGCGATACAAAAGGGGATGATGGACGGAACGTTTGAGCCAATCAAACACTCACCCCCAGTCAACTGATCTGGGTTTAATCCATCATCATTCTTTAGCTCACTCCACCACCCCAGTTCAGAAATGGCCATATGCAAATCAGTCTGACCCTGCGCCTCATGGGAACAGTCCAGCCCGAACTGCCAAGCCATGTCTTCCCTGGACCGGAAACAAGCATCCTAGGACCGGTTTCTGGCATTCCAGCCGTCATCAGCCAGGCTTGCTTGAATCCAGTGGCAAAGTGAGCAAGGGACCCACGTCTGGGCATACCCCCGCCAACTTAGGGCGAACAAAGCGATACAAAAGGGGATGATGGACGGAACGTTTGAGCCAATCAAACACTCACCCCCAGTCAACTGATCTGGGTTTAATCCATCATCATTCTTTAGCTCACTCCACCACCCCAGTTCAGACATGGCCATATGCAAATCAGTCTGACCCTGCGCCTCATGGGAACAGTCCAGCCCGAACTGCCAAGCCATGTCTTCCCTGGACCGGAAACAAGCATCCTAGGACCGGTTTCTGGCATTCCAGCCGTCATCAGCCAGGCTTGCTTGAATCCAGTGGCAAAGTGAGCAAGGGACCCACGTCTGGGCATACCCCCGCCAACTTAGGGCGAACAAAGCGATACAAAAGGGGATGATGGACGGAACGTTTGAGCCAATCAAACACTCACCCCCAGTCAACTGATCTGGGTTTAATCCATCATCATTCTTTAGCTCACTCCACCACCCCAGTTCAGACATGGCCATATGCAAATCAGTCTGACCCTGCGCCTCATGGGAACAGTCCAGCCCGAACTGCCAAGCCATGTCTTCCCTGGACCGGAAACAAGCATCCTAGGACCGGTTTCTGGCATTCCAGCCGTCATCAGCCAGGCTTGCTTGAATCCAGTGGCAAAGTGAGCAAGGGACCCACGTCTGGGCATACCCCCGCCAACTTAGGGCGAACAAAGCGATACAAAAGGGGATGATGGACGGAACGTTTGAGCCAATCAAACACTCACCCCCAGTCAACTGATCTGGGTTTAATCCATCATCATTCTTTAGCTCACTCCACCACCCCAGTTCAGACATGGCCATATGCAAATCAGTCTGACCCTGCGCCTCATGGGAACAGTCCAGCCCGAACTGCCAAGCCATGTCTTCCCTGGACCGGAAACAAGCATCCTAGGACCGGTTTCTGGCATTCCAGCCGTCATCAGCCAGGCTTGCTTGAATCCAGTGGCAAAGTGAGCAAGGGACCCACGTCTGGGCATACCCCCGCCAACTTAGGGCGAACAAAGCGATACAAAAGGGGATGATGGACGGAACGTTTGAGCCAATCAAACACTCACCCCCAGTCAACTGATCTGGGTTTAATCCATCATCATTCTTTAGCTCACTCCACCACCCCAGTTCAGACATGGCCATATGCAAATCAGTCTGACCCTGCGCCTCATGGGAACAGTCCAGCCCGAACTGCCAAGCCATGTCTTCCCTGGACCGGAAACAAGCATCCTAGGACCGGTTTCTGGCATTCCAGCCGTCATCAGCCAGGCTTGCTTGAATCCAGTGGCAAAGTGAGCAAGGGACCCACGTCTGGGCATACCCCCGCCAACTTAGGGCGAACAAAGCGATACAAAAGGGGATGATGGACGGAACGTTTGAGCCAATCAAACACTCACCCCCAGTCAACTGATCTGGGTTTAATCCATCATCATTCTTTAGCTCACTCCACCACCCCAGTTCAGACATGGCCATATGCAAATCAGTCTGACCCTGCGCCTCATGGGAACAGTCCAGCCCGAACTGCCAAGCCATGTCTTCCCTGGACCGGAAACAAGCATCCTAGGACCGGTTTCTGGCATTCCAGCCGTCATCAGCCAGGCTTGCTTGAATCCAGTGGCAAAGTGAGCAAGGGACCCACGTCTGGGCATACCCCCGCCAACTTAGGGCGAACAAAGCGATACAAAAGGGGATGATGGACGGAACGTTTGAGCCAATCAAACACTCACCCCCAGTCAACTGATCTGGGTTTAATCCATCATCATTCTTTAGCTCACTCCACCACCCCAGTTCAGACATGGCCATATGCAAATCAGTCTGACCCTGCGCCTCATGGGAACAGTCCAGCCCGAACTGCCAAGCCATGTCTTCCCTGGACCGGAAACAAGCATCCTAGGACCGGTTTCTGGCATTCCAGCCGTCATCAGCCAGGCTTGCTTGAATCCAGTGGCAAAGTGAGCAAGGGACCCACGTCTGGGCATACCCCCGCCAACTTAGGGCGAACAAAGCGATACAAAAGGGGATGATGGACGGAACGTTTGAGCCAATCAAACACTCACCCCCAGTCAACTGATCTGGGTTTAATCCATCATCATTCTTTAGCTCACTCCACCACCCCAGTTCAGACATGGCCATATGCAAATCAGTCTGACCCTGCGCCTCATGGGAACAGTCCAGCCCGAACTGCCAAGCCATGTCTTCCCTGGACCGGAAACAAGCATCCTAGGACCGGTTTCTGGCATTCCAGCCGTCATCAGCCAGGCTTGCTTGAATCCAGTGGCAAAGTGAGCAAGGGACCCACGTCTGGGCATACCCCCGCCAACTTAGGGCGAACAAAGCGATACAAAAGGGGATGATGGACGGAACGTTTGAGCCAATCAAACACTCTCCCCCAGTCAACTGATCTGGGTCTAATCCATCATCATTCTTTAGCTCACTCCACCACCCCAGTTCAGACATGGCCATATGCAAATCAGTCTGACCCTGCGCCTCATGGGAACAGTCCAGCCCGAACTGCCAAGCCATGTCTTCCCTGGACCGGAAACAAGCATCCTAGGACCGGTTTCTGGCATTCCAGCCGTCATCAGCCCGGCTTGCTTGAATCCAGTGGCAAAGTGAGCAAGGGACCCACGTCTGGGCATACCCCCGCCAACTTAGGGCGAACAAAGCGATACAAAAGGGGATGATGGACGGAACGTTTGAGCCAATCAAACACTCACCCCCAGTCAACTGATGTGGGTTTAATCCATCATCATTCTTTAGCTCACTCCACCACCCCAGTTCAGACATGGCCATATGCAAATCAGTCTGACCCTGCGCCTCATGGGAACAGTCCAGCCCGAACTGCCAAGCCATGTCTTCCCTGGACCGGAAACAAGCATCCTAGGACCGGTTTCTGGCATTCCAGCCGTCATCAGCCAGGCTTGCTTGAATCCAGTGGCAAAGTGAGCAAGGGACCCACGTCTGGGCATACCCCCGCCAACTTAGGGCGAACAAAGCGATACAAAAGGGGATGATGGACGGAACGTTTGAGCCAATCAAACACTCACCCCCAGTCAACTGATCTGGGTTTAATCCATCATCATTCTTTAGCTCACTCCACCACCCCAGTTCAGACATGGCCATATGCAAATCAGTCTGACCCTGCGCCTCATGGGAACAGTCCAGCCCGAACTGCCACGCCCACTAGACACCAGGTTTTTTTTCCCCTCGATACATTATGGGGTGGGGGTTGCCCAAAATGGGCATGCCAATGCCCCCGCCCCTCCCCCCACGAAATTCCAGTCTTTCTGCCCCCCGGGGGGGCAGATCGTGGCAGTGGCCACCAATCTGCCCCCCCCGGGGGTTCAGAAACACCCTAGATGCCAGGGATTTTTTTTTTTATAGGCCCGGGGTGGGGGCTGCCCAGAATGGGCATGCAAATGCCCTCACCCTACCCCCCCAAAGAAAAAAAAAGACACTAAGCGCCAGGGATTTTTTTTTTATATAGGTAGGGGTGGGGCTGCCCAGAATGGGCATGTCAATGCCCCCACCCCAAAAAAAATGCTACAGTCTTTCTGCCCCCCCCTGGGAGGCATATGGGGCAATAGCACCTTATCTGCCCCCCCCGTGGAGGCAGAAAGCCCACTAGCCACCAGGGATTTTTTTTTACAAAGTTCGGGTTGGGGGCTGCCAAGAATGGACATGCCAATGCCCCCACCCACCCCAAAAAGATGTCACTGTCTTTCTGCCCCTCCCAGGAGGCAGATAGGGGCAGTAGCCCCTGATCTGCCCCCGGGGGGGCAGAAAGCCCACTATGTGCCAGCGATTATGCTGGCTTTTTTATACGCAGGGGTGTGGGCTGACCAGAATAGGCATCCCAATGCCCCCGACCCCCCAAAAGAATAGCCACAGTCTTTCTGCCCCCCTCGGGGGCATATCGGGGCAATAGCCCCTGATTTCACCCCTCCCCAGGGCGGCAGAAAGTCCAGTAGGCACTGACTTTTTTTCGGAATGTGCCTACCTGTTGAATTTGGTTCCTAGCTCTGCCGGCACCTAGGGAAACCTAGCAAACCTATACATTTTTTAAAACTAGACACCCAGGGAAATCCAGGATGGGCTGACTTGACAGGCTCTCACCAGGTTTTGTTACCCAGAATCCCTTGCAAACCTAAAAATTTGTCCAAAAAACCACATTTTCCTCATATTTCTGTGGTGGAAAGTTCTGGAATCTGCGTGGATCCACAAAATTCCACCCACCCCACGTTCCCCAAAGTCTTTCGAGAAAAATGGTACCTCACTTGTGTGGGTAGGACTAGTGGCCGAGACAGGAAACGGCCCAAAACGCAACATGGACACACCACATTTTCACAGTGAAAACGGACCCTTTTTTGCAAAGTGCCTAGCTGTAGATTTTGAACCCTAACTCTGCCGGCACCTAGGGAAACCTAGCAAACCTATACATTTTTGAAAACTAGATACCCAGGGGAATCCAGGATGGGGTGACTTGACTGGCTCTCACCAGGTTCTGTTACCCAGAATCCCTTGCAAACCGAAACATTTGTCAAAAAACCACATTTTCCTCACATTTCTGTGGTGGAAAGTTCTGGAATCTGCGTGGATCCACAAATTTCCACCCATCCCGCGTTCCCCAAAGTCTTCCGAGAAAAATGGCACCTCACATGTGTGGGTAGGCCTAGTACCCGCGACAGGCAAGGGCCCAAAACGTATTGAGGAGACATCAAAATTACCTATCACAAAACAACCTGGTTTTGCAAGGGGGTCACCTGGGTTTTTGGCCCCGGGCTCAGCGGCCATCTTGGGAATCTACCATACCCACACATTTCTGAAAACTAGACACCTGGGGAGTCCAGCGAGGTATGGCTTGCATGGGTCCCCAAACGTTTTCCTACCCAGAATGCCCTGCAAACCTCAAATTTAGCAGAAAAAATCACTTTTTACTCAAATTTCTGTGTGGGAAAGTTCTGGAATCTGCGTGGATCCACAAATTTCCTACCACCCTGCGTTCCCCCAGGGCTCCCGATAAAAATGGTACCTCACTTGTGTGGGTAGGCATAGTGGCTGAAACAGGAAATGGCCCAAATCGTATTGTGGAGACTTCAAAACTACCTATAACAAAACTACCTAGTTTTGGGGGTGGCACCTGGTTTTTGGCCCCGGGCTCGCCGCCATCTAGGGAAACCTACCAATCCCACACGTTTCTGAAAACTAGACACCCTGGGGAGGCCAATGAGGTATGGCTTGCGTGGATCCCCCAACGTTTCCCTACCCAGAATCCCCTGAAACCCTCAAATTTAGCTGAAAAAAACATATTTGCTACATATTTTTGCGTGGAATCACCGTGCTGGCACAAATGTCCTACCACCCAGCGTTGCCCTTGTTTCCCGAGTAAAATGATACCTCACTTGTGTGGGTGTCCAAAGCAGAACTGGCTACAAACGTATTTTTAAAAAATGTAGCGCTTAGAATTCTCGGTGCTATACCCTAAATCCCTAAGTTTTGGGCTCTTCCCAGTCACAGGCCTTTGGCCCACCCACACAAGTGAGGTATCATTTTACTCGGGAGAACAAGGGGAACGCTGGGTGGTAGGACATTTGTGCCGGCATGGTGATCCCACGCAAAAATGTATGGAAAAAGTGATTTTTTCAGCTAAATTTGAGGTTTGCAGGGGATTCTGGGTAGGAAAACGTTGTGGGACCCACGCAAGCCATACCTCGCTGGACTCCCCGGGTGTCTAGCTTTCAGAAATGTTTGGGTTTGGTAGTTTCCCAAGATGGTCGCCGAGCCCAGGGCCAAAACTCCTGGGACCCCCTTGCAAAACCAGGTTGTTTTGTGATAAGTAATTTTGATGTCGCCTCAATAGGTTTTGGGCCCTTTTCTGTCGCGGGTACTTGACCCACCCACGCAAGTGAGGTATCATTTTTATGAGGAGACCTGGGGAACGCTGGGTGGGAGGAAATTTGTGGATCCACGTAGATTCCAGAACTTTCCCACACAGAAATTTGAGAAAAAAGTGATTTTTTCAGCTAAATTTGAGGTTTGCAGGGGATTCTGGGTAGGAAAAGTTGGGGGACCCACGCAAGCCATACCTTGCTGGACTCCCCAGGTGTCTAGTTTTCATAAATGTGTGGGTTTGGTAGGTTTCCTAGATGGCCACCGAGCACAGGGCCAAAAACTCATGGGGCCCCTCTTGCAAAACCAGGTTGTTTTGTGATAGGTAATTTTGATGTCGCCTCAATAGGTTTTGGGCCCTTTCCTGTCGTGGGTACTTGACCCACCCATGCGAGTGAGGTATCTTTTTTATCGGGAGACATGGGGGAACACTGTGTGGTAGGAAATTTGTGGATCCACATAGATTCCAGAACTTTCCCACACAGAAATTGGAGAAAAAAGGGATTTTTTTCAGCTAAATTTGAGGTTTGCAGGGCATTCTGGGTAGGAAAACGTTGGGGGATCCACGCAAGCCATACCTCGCTGGACTCCCACGGGTGTCTAGTTTTCAGAAATGTGTGGGTTTGGTAGGTTTCCCAAGATGGCCGCCGAGCCCGGGGCCAAAAACCCAGGTGACTCCCCTTGCAAAACCAGCTTGTTTTGTGATAGATCATTTTGATGTCTCCTCAATACGTTTTGGGCCCTTGCCTGTTGCGGGTACTTGAACCACCCACACCAGTGAGGTTTTTGGCCCTGGGCTCGGCGGCCATCTTAGGAAACCTACCAAACCCACACATTTCTGAAAACTAGACACTCTGGGGAGTCCAGCGAGGTATGGCTTGCTTGGGTCCCCCAATGTTTTCCTACCCAGAATCCCCTGCAAACCAGAAATTTTGCTGAAAAAATTAACTTTTTTCATACATTTTTGTGTGGGAAAGTTGTGGCATCACCGGGCTGACACAAATTTCCTACCACCCAGCTTTCCCCCAGGTCTCCTGATAAAAATGGTGCATCACTCGGGTGGGAGGTCCAAGTCAGCGCGACAGGCAAGGGCCCAAAACGTATTGAGGCGACATCAAAATTGCCTATCACAAAACGACCTGGTTTTGTAAGAGGGGTCCCATGACGTTTTGGCCCAGGGCTCGGCGGCCACCTAGGGAAACCTACCAAACCCACACATTTCTGAAAAGTAGACACCCGGGGGATTCCAGGGAGGTATGACTTGCGTGGATCCACCAACGTTTTCTTACCCAGAATCCCCTGCAAACCGGATATTTTGCTGAAAAAATCACTTTTTTCGCACATTTTTGTGTGGTAAAGTTGTGGAATCATGGGATTGACACAAATTTCCTACCACCCAGAGTTCCCCCAGGTCTCCCGATAAAAATGGTGCCTCACTCGGGTGGGAGGCCCAAGTACCCGCGACAGGCAAGGGCCCACAACGTATTGAGGCGACCTCAAAATGGAATATCACAAAACAACCTGGTTTTGCAAGGGGGGTCCCATGACGTTTTGGCCCGGGGCTCGGCGGCCACCTAGGGAAACCTACCAAACCTACACATTTCTGAAAAGTAGACACCCGGGGGATTCCAGGGAGGTATGGCTTGCGTGGATCCACCAACGTTTTCTTACCCAGAATCCCCTGCAAACCTGATATTTTGTTGAAAAAATCACTTTTTTCGCACATTTTTGTGTGGTAAAGTTGTGGAATCATGGGATTGACACAAATTTCCTACCACCCAGCGTTCCCCCAGGTCTCCCGATAAAAATGGTGCCTCACTCGGGTGGGAGGCCCAAGTACCCGCGACAGGCAAGGGCCCAAAACATTTTGTGATAGGCAATTTTGATGTCGCCTCAATACGTTTAGGTTTGCAAGGGATTCTGGGTAACAGAACCTGGTGAGAGCCAGTCAAGTCACCCCATCCTGGATTCCCCTGGGTGTCTACTTTTCAAAAATGTATAGGTTTGCTAGGTTTCCCTAAGTGCCGGCAGAGCTAGGGTTCAAAAACTACAGCTAGGCACTTTGCAAAAAAAGGGTCATTTTTCACTGTGAAAATGTGGTGCGTCCACGTTGCGTTTTGAACTGCTTCCTGTCGCGGGCACTAGGTCTACCCACACAAGTGAGGTACCATTTTTTTCGGAAGACCTTGGGGAACGCGGGGTGGGTGGAATTTTGTGGATCCACGCAGATTCCAGAACTTTCCACCACAGAAAAGTGAGGAAAATGTGTTTTTTTTGCCAATTTTTTAGGTTTGCAAGGGATTCTGGGTAACAGAACCTGGTGAGAGCCAGTCAAGTCACCCCATCCTGGATTCCCCTGGGTGTCTACTTTTCAAAAATGTATAGGTTTTCTAGGTTTCCCTAAGTGCCGGCAGAGCTAGGGTTCAAAAACTACAGCTACGCACTTTGCAAAAAAAGGGTCATTTTTCACTGTGAAAATGCGGTGCGTCCTCGTTGCGTTTTGCGCTGCTTCCTGTCGCGGGCACTAGGCCTACCCACACAAGTGAGGTACCATTTTTTTCGGAAGACCTTGGGGAACGCGGGGTGGGTGGAATTTTGTGGATCCACACAGATTCTAGAACTTTCCACCACAGAAAAGTGAGGAAAATGTGGTTTTTTTGCCAATTCTTTAGGTTTGCAAGGGATTCTGGGTAACAGAACCTGGTGAGAGCCAGTCAAGTCACCCCATCCTGGATTCCCCTGGGTGTCTACTTTTCAAAAATGTATAGGTTTGCTAGGTTTCCCTCAGTGCCGGCAGAGCTAGGGTTCAAAAACTACAGCTAGGCACTTTGCAAAAAAAGGGTCATTTTTCACTGTGAAAATGTGGTGCGTCCACATTGCGTTTTGTGCTGCTTCCTGTCGCGGGCACTAGGCCTACCCAAACAAGTGAGGTACCATTTTTTTCGGAAGACCTTGGGGAACGCGGGGTGGGTGGAATTTTGTGGATCCACGCAGATTCCAGAACTTTCCACCACAGAAAAGTGAGGAAAATGTGGTTTTTTTGCCAATTTTTAAGTTTGCAAGGGATTCTGGGTAACAAAACCTGGTGGGAGCCAGTCAAGTCACCCCATCCTGAATTCCCTGGGTGTCTAGTTTTAAAAAATGTATAGGTTTGCTAGGTTTCCCTAAGTGCCCGCAGAGCTAGGGTTCAAAAACTACAGCTAGGCACTTTGCAAAAAAAGGGTAATTTTTCATTGTGAAAATGTGGTACGTCCACGTTGCATTTTGAGCCATTACCTGTTGTGGGCACAAGGCCTACCCACACAAGTGAGGTACCATTTTTATCGGGAGACTTAGGGTAACACAGAATTGTAGAGCAACTGTTATTACCTATTGACTTTCGATGCATTTCTGCCTTCCAAATGAAAGACAATGTGTAAAAAATAAGTCATTTTGATAAATGACCTATAATTCTCATGCTAGTATGGGTACTCCCAATTTCGGAAATGTCCAAATATCTACTGTTTCTAAAATCTACATTTTGTTCCCATTTCAGAAATACATAGGTGTCTTTCATAACAATTTTTCCATGTATACATTTTCCCAAAATAATTGCTATATACCCGGTACATAATAAAAAACCATTGCAAGATGCTGCTCAGTTATTGGCTCTGGGTTCGTCGGGTTCTTGGTGAACCTAAAATTCCTATATATCCCCACAACCAGAAAGGTCCAGCGGATATAACGGTATATTGCTTTCAAATAGCTGTCATAATTAGAAGAAGTTACAGGTGAAAACGTGGACACAAATTGCTGTTTTTTTCAACTAATTTTCTATTTTTTCTTTATTTAACTGTTAGTTTCTATAAGGAAAACTTTAAGGATCTACACAAATGACCCCTTGCTGAATTCAGAATTTTGTCTACTTTTCAGAAATGTATGGCTTTCCAGGATCCATTATTGGTTTCATACCCATTTCTACCATTAACTGGAAGGAGGTTGAAAGCACAAAAAATAGCAAAAATAGGCTATGTCCCAGAAAAATGCCAAAACTGTGTAAAAAAGTTGGTTTTCTGACAAAAGTCTGCTTGTCTCTGAAAGCTGGGAAGATGGTGATTTCAGCACCACAACCCCTTTTTGATGCCATTTGCAGGGAAAAAACAAGACGCTTTCATCTGCAGGCCTTTTTTCGCATTTTTCCTAAAAAAAACATAATTTAGCTGTATTTTGGCTAATTTCTGGGTCCCCTCCAGGGGAATCCACAAACCCTGGGTACCTTTACACTCCCCATCATGTTAGAAAAAAAGGACGCAAATTTGGCGTGGATACCTTATGTGGTCAAAAAGTTACAGGGGCCTAAGCGCGCACTACCCCAAATAGCCAAAAAAAGGCTTAGCACAGGGGGGGAAAAGGCCTAGCAGCGAAGGGGTTAAAGACATCATTAGCCCAGCAAATAACAATAACAACAAAAAAAAACTAATAAAGATCAGCAGAACAATCAGGCTGGCACATCTGATAAAGGCAGCATACCCAAATTTGCTGGGTCTACATTGGAGCTAAATGCATATAGGCACCCCAACACCACTCATCAACCAATGGGAAGGAGTCATAAAATCGATGAAAAAATGGAAGACCTCACAAACCTGCATACCTCCTTAATAAAAACTCTGCAAACGTCAATTAGTGCACTCAATATGCAGTCAGACAAGCTAGATATTCAAATTAATTTGATGAACATTATAGCAGACTATATCTCTGGTATAAACATTAAACTATGGGCCATATTAGCAAGAAGCTCGTTAAAATTATCGCCGTTTAGCGGCAGAAAACTGCAGCTAAAGCGGCGATAAGGGGCTTAATAATATGCGCTATAGAATTCCAATAGAAGCCCAGGTTAGATGTCCTGCACATCTAACCTGGGCTTCTATTGGAATTCTATAGCGCATATTATTAAGCTTTTATCGCCGCTTTAGCGGCAGTTTCCTGCCGCTAAAACGGCGATAATTTTAACGAGCTTCTTGCTAATATGGCCCTAGATTCGCTGATGGGCCAAATAATCGCTAAAAGCAACATGCCTATTCCAGTTCCAGTAACTAACTGTGCGTGCTGCTCTATAGTTGAAAAACTAAGTGATCTAACAAGCATTTTAATGAATATCCTAAGGGAATGTAAACAGCCCGCCCAGTCACCAGAGCCACACAGTACAGCAGTGAGTGACCCATCAAACGGGGATAAGTCACAATCACCAGTGACGCGCAGTACAGCAGCGAGTGACCCATTGAGCGGGAAAATAATGCCTAAACCTTCAGCTTCGCTAGAAATTCACAACAACAACAACTTCCTATCAACTGATAAAGGGACACACATATGGGGAATAGACGACAAGGTATCTGTTATAGAACCACAACCATTATCATCTGTTGTTCAGGATAATGCGCATCAAAACTTAGCGGACCGGCCAACAAACCCCCTGTCGGATCATTCAAATACACCTCCAGCTGCTCTAATGAAAAGACAGAAGAAGAGCGCCAGGAATGCTAGGAAGCACCCCCACAATAACAAGGAAACAGATCAGCCTTAAGGAGGAATAAAAATCAGTCCTTAACCGTTATTGCAACAAATAGAGGTCACAAAGAAGAAGGGGAGAAGTATTTCAAAGATCAACAGGTGACGTTGGAAGTGTCAGGCTTATCAGCTGGAGAGTCGTTTATTTCAAGCCACTCAACCGCCTTAAATAAATAAAACGAGAGGTGCCCGAGCAGTGGGCCCTGTCCAAATGCAAATCAATTAGCAACAAGGAAACCTACAGACAGTAAAAGGTCACCCTCCACGAATAACACAAGTGCAATTGAGGGCATATCGAATAGAAACAGCAGCAGAGTGACTAACCTACGTCGAACCACAGGCAAAAAAAAAATGAAGAAGAGGCCTGTTCACGTATAATAGCCCAGTCCATGATCTATGGCCCCGCTTTGAGACAATCAACCCCAGTAGGGGAGAGCGAGAAATCATATTACAGAGAGGGTACCAACCTGGCAGAGAACCGAGTGACCAGGTTTTGATAAGAATAAATCCACAGCGCGTAAAAGAGAGAGGCCAAGAATTGAATAGCCAACCGGAAAATCAAAGCATCAGCCAGCACTTACATCTCAACCAAGAATGGATGACCGAACACAATACTTAAACAACTGGATACTACTAACCCCACACTACACCTCACAAGGTCCACAAGACTACTTAAACAGAGGAAATGTCTTGAGCCTAATGGCAGATATTCCAACATTAAAGCACCTATCCTCAACTGACGTACTATCAACAGAGTTCTTCCAACAGGAGGGCAAGAGAGGAATGGAAAAACTCTGTCAACTTGGAAGTCCGAAGAAATGGTTTTAGCCATACTAAACAACGCATCTCAGTTTAAATCTTGGGGCATATCTCTGCCCATTCCAACAAAAAAACGTTACCCCCCTACCCCCCCTACCCCTGCTACAACAGCACAACACCACGCTCAACCATTCCAGTATAAGGCCAGTTCATTCAGTTTTACACAGCGCAAGAGGGAGAATGGGCAACAAGCACCCTCTACCGCTCGCACAAAGAGAATGACCTAGACGGATGCACAGTACATCAGAGCACCGGCCGATAAACATCCTATCGTGGAATATAGCAGGTGCAGAGCTTGACCTGCAGGACAATGTATCTCCTGAGTATTGGAATAATTACGAAATAGTAGCCCTTCAGGAAACATGGTTACTAGCTCCAGTCCAGATCCCAGGGCGAATTGTCCTCCATGTAAAGGCTACAAGAACCCAGCAATATCGCAGACCGAAGGGCGGCCTAGTAGTCTACATTTCAGCAACATTAAACATTACCACTGCCCAATTGCCCACTACAACAATGGATATGCAAATAATAAAAATGGACTTGGGATCTAATAAAGACGCTAGCACTATTATTCTCATCAATCTTTACGCACACCCAAAGCATAAGATTAAAAAAGAACTATTCAAAACACTAATTGCTACCATAGCAGAACTCTGGTTCGGAAAGCCCACATGGGAAATAATTCTAACAGGAGACTTTAATTCAAACCTGATATACACTCCAGAGAAAAACGACAATATAATCACAGCGAATGCAATCTGGGCAGTACAAAACCAAGTGCACCATACCTCTAGACGTACGGATTTGGGTGGGGAAGAACTAGTGACAGACCTTGAACACCTTGGGATGCGAGTACTAAACGGTAGAGTGGCACAGGACAGACCGCCAATCTGCACTCATCATGGCCCCAATGGTAGCTCCATTATAGACTACACAATTGTCACTTTACCGCCACTAGCGCAACTAAAGGCATTTTCGATTATATACACAACAGAAAGTGACCACTCGCGCCAACATCTCAAACTGCTAACCTCATTCCCAAGGCACAGGAAAACAGCACCCGAGGTCGGGTCCACAACAACGATAAATCTCAAACGATTACGATGGACTAGTAGCACACTTCCCCAAATCACCCTGAGGGCAAAGGAACTGATGGCATCTCAAGACTCACAAAATAGCTCTTTCCGAGGATGCTACAATAACAAACCCACCTCGAAGCTCAACGTATAACCAATACAGATTCCTGAGTTGGACAGCTAGAAACTTAAGAAAAAAACTACGAGCTGCCATCAGATCCACAAGGGGTCATAATGCATCAAAAATAAAATGGGAACAAATACAACATCTCAAAAGAAGTATAAAAAACAAATCTGGGAGGACAACAGAATGCAGCAGGATAATTTTTGGTCAAAACTTATATATAATGCTAAACGATTGAACACCAGAGCATTTTGGGATCAAGTAACTCTCTTGTAAGAACGCCCAAAGTGATAAACGTGACCTGTGTTACACAACAAGCCTGGGAACACCATCTAATCACCACCTTCTCAATAACGCCTGAGAGTGACTGCAGCGCAGGTACCTCCATACTCCCCTCCAGCAAAGGCACAAATCACATTAATGCATTCAAGTTCAACCACTCCAGGAGAACAAACATCAACTATGGAGCCTGCAGGCACACAAAAACAAGAGGACAAATCGCACATCACAATTAAGACCTCCAAAGTGTTAGGAAGTATCTCGAAGAGCAAAAGGGCAGTAAAACAATAATTTATATACTACTCCTAAAATGAAATTTCCAAAGTAATAGCAAAGGGCAGGCTAGATGGTGCCCCAGGCCCGAAAGGCATACCCCAAGCAATTTACAAGCAAGACCCCAATTTCTGGGTGGTACCATTATCCCGCCTGTTCCATGAGGTAAGCAGTATAAATTGCCTGCCAGAGAGCTGGAGAGCTTCAATAATAAATCCATTATTTAAGGGTGGGGAGCGAACTGACCCAGCCAACTATCGACTGAAAAACCTTAATAGATGCTGAAGCAAAATAGTATGCCTCTTTAATCTTGGCAGATTTAATAAGCTGGTCTGAGAGTAACAAAATAATTCCCATTAACCAGTCCGGCTTTTGACGAGGCACTGGCACCATCACGAATGTACTTGCCCTGGGTCTAATGGCATACAAATGCATACGACAACGAAAGGATATATTTTTATGCTTTATCGATTTTAAAGCTACATTCGATCGAGTCAACAGAGGTATCCTATGGCATAAGCTAAAGCAGTGGGGCCTTCCGGAAGCAATACTGAGACCAATAATGGAACTATGCACAGATGCATGGATGCAAGTGAAAATAGCTGATGGAAAGAGGCTCACCAGAAAAATATACACAAATGAGGGCCTAAAGCAAGGATGCGTCTTAGCGCCACATCTATTTTCTTATTCATGACTGATTTATTACCAAGGCTAGACGAGGTCAACTTGCGTCCCCCACGCCTGTGTACACTACTGATTACACATTTATCATACGCCGACGATATAGTCCTTGTAAACCATACAAGAATCGGCCTGCAAAGAGCTGTCGATAAACTGGGGAACTTCGCCAAAACAGATTTGCTAGAGATAAATGTTACAAAAACAAAAGCTATGATCATAAGTCGTTCAGGCCATAAACAATCACCATTCAATCTCAGTAACGCGAAACTGGAAGTGGTTAGCAGCTACAAATACCTAGGGTTACATCTGGACAACAGATTAACTTTTCAAAAGCAGAATGAGGCAATACAAAAAAAGGGACACGGCCTAACATTTGCATTTTGTTCAATATCAAAGAGTCTAAGAGGACCCTCTTTCACTCCACTTTTAGCGATTATGAAAGCAAAACTTCTACCCACTTAAGCATACGGAAGGGAAGTTCAGCATGGGAAAGATGCAGCGACGCTGGACAGCCTCCAAACACGAGCATACAAAAAAGTATTTTCTCTACCACGTAATTCCTCACCAGCACAGGTCCAGTTAGAATTTGGGCTGCAACAGCTAGACAGAAGATATGTAACAATAAAAACCTGGTATAAAATCTGGAGCAATTGAGAAAATGAGATCAATAATGCGCTCTGGAATGCACTTCAAGGCGATCCACAGTCCTCTTACACCGACTATCTTCAATCATATTTACAGTCCACTAACATGGCAGACCTTTGGCAGCGGAATCTTCCATTTACTTCTTTTCAAAAAAGTTTAAAGACGGCGTCAAAGCAACACTCACTAATGGAGGATAAAGCCATGCTAAGCAAGCAAGCCCATGCCTGGATGGTCCTGCAATCATATACAAAATCGCAACCAGCAACATTTTTGGGTTAGCCTTTTTCTCCCTACTTAATTCCAAGTTGTTAGCAATATGTTTTGGAAAGCTGCCGTCCAACGCAGACCAGCCAAGCTGGAAATACCAGGGCCCAAAGTCATGTAGTCTTTGTGGATCACCAACACAGGATTTTATCCATTTAATATGCATCTGCCCAGCCCTAAGCAAGGACTTTGCTGAAGGGACCACTTAATGCAAGAGGCATTCGTTCCTGTAGAACCGCAATATTGAAATGTCTCGATCCAAATGACCCACAGCTTAACTGTTGTTTAGTAAAAATTTAAATTTATTGCGAGAAAGTATCAAATCATGGCTAGTGGCCTGGCACAACGGCACTTTAGAGACAATGGACAGCATAATCCACCTACCTTGTAAACCCAGTGCAATCGTCATCCACAGATTAACCATCACTGAGCAAAACCCCTTACAAACTTGAGGAAATATCATAAAATGGTTATGGGGGCAGAACGATAGCACTTTAGAGACTATGGGGTCGATTCCGATTCGGGCCGGAAAACCACTCGACCAACTCGGTACGGGAATATAGTCCGACCGACACGTACCTGCGCCGTCCGACCCGGGTAGTACGATGAAATGCATGTGAATCACGACCGACTCGTACGGAACCACGCGAATAGAACCGACCGACACGCACCAGGAATCAACCCGAACGAAACGTACCCGCGAACTCAGACCCGCGCAGTACGATGCAATGGGTGCAAAATCAGACCGATTCGCACGGAGCCCAAGCCGTACGACCGACACGCATACAAAAGCCAGCCGAACAAACACAATACTCCGCGACCGACGCGTACGCCGCATATGAAACCTAGCTGAAACACAGCGGGAACGACTCGGAGAGGCGCGCACGAGACAACTGCAACGTCCTACTCGGTCAGAAGAACGTCTCCTACATGCACAATAATTACAAATGAAAAAATACAAAAAAAGAGGGCCAAACAAGCAATGACAAAGCCAATAAATACAGGGGGGGAAAAAATGGAACAAGGACACACCCCCAACTCCACCTACATAAAGGCCACAAATCCCTATCATGATCCTTTGCAAATTCCACTGACCTGCCAGCACAGAACACCATCAGACAGCAAACACAGACACATACACAGCTCATCCAACACAAAAGCCACACACCATTAGCACCTCAACCAATAGCACCCTCACACACACCCAGCAAAACCTACACTCACACCCTCACTTGCACACACACACACATCAATCACCACCACCACCCATCACCATGCCCCTAAAGAAGAATCCAAAGTTCCTAGATAGTGAATTGGAAGTCATGGTAGACGAGATCCTGAGGGGAGAGCCACAGTTGTTTGGCACATTGGTCCAACAGACCCCCATGGCGCAGAAAACCAAGATGTGGGCGAGGATCGTCGACAGGGTCAATGCACAATCACCATGTTTGCGCACAAAGGAAGACATCCAGAACAGGTGGTATGATGTGCTCAGGAGGGTCAGGGACCTACTGAAGAAGGATTACCTCCTGAGCCAGCACACCGGCAGTGGCCCTCCTGCCAAACCAGTATACCTCAGGCCCTGGGAGGAGAAGGTGCGGGCCATCCTACCACCAGTGAGCGTATATGGACTAACAAACATCCCAGAGCCTGGTGAGTACACAACAAATATACACAATATTGTGTGACAATACACACACATCACTGTCAAGGGGATAGTCAAACCATGCACCCCTAGCAAATCCACAGCAACCAAAAGATAATCATCCCAAGATGTGTATGTTAGTCAGATAAACAGAATACATGCCATGTCATAGTGATATGTAACTGTGTCATGACATGTACAAACCCAATAACAAATAGAGCTAGGCAGTGGCACAAATCTAACCAACAAACACTGTCAGATATTTAGCCACCACTAGAACACCACCTCACAGGGAAGCTCACTGAAAGGAAGGAATCCTGTGTATGCTGGTGAAGTCAGTGTAGCCAAGAGCATGATGGGAGTCGTAGTAACAGATAATGGGCAGCCTCACATTTGGCCCATCAACACCACTCTGAACCATGCTCACAACACAGGGAGTGGAAAAGGACTGACAAGATGGCTGACACTGGGTACTGCTGTGGGGAGCACAAGGCCCTGCTGGGAACTGTGCACCAACAAACAACAGGACCACACTGTCAGCCATCTTGCCATTGCTGTCACACTCACACACAGTGAAGTCCACTCAAAAGGAAGGAAGTATGGGCATGCTGGGAAGGGGGTGTAGGCAATAGCATGATGGGAGTTGTAGTCACAGATATTGCTCACCCACACAATTGGCCCATCAACACCACTCTGAACCATGCTCACATCACAAGGAGTGGATAAGGACTGACAAGATGGCTGACACTGGGTACTGCTGTGGGGAGCACAAGGCCCTGCTGGGAACTGTGCACCAACAAACAACAGGACCACACTGTCAGCCATCTTGCCATTGCTGTCACACTCACACACAGTGAAGTCCACTCAAAAGGAAGGAAGTATGGGCATGCTGGGAAGGGGGTGTAGGCAATAGCATGATGGGAGTTGTAGTCACAGATATTGCTCACCCACACAATTGGCCCATCAACACCACTCTGAACCATGCTCACATCACAGGGAGTGGATAAGGACTGACAAGATGGCTGACACTGGGTACTGCTGTGGGGAGCACAAGGCCCTGCTGGGAACTGTGCAACAACAAACAGCAGAACACCACTGCCTGACATCCTGAAAGCCAACTTGCACTCCCTGCAATGCAAGCATGTTGCATGGTGGGATATCTGGCTGGGAGGGAAGGAGGACTGACAGCACTGACCATAGTTACAAGCAGCTCTCCTCACACCTCCCCTCAACACAAACTCCACATAACCCACCTGGGAGAAGGCAATGCCTCACACTCCAAATGAAGATCCCACAAAGAACCACCACCCTGGGTAATGCTGTGTGAAGCACAGGGACACACTTGGGACTTGAAGCCAAACAAACGCCAGGAAAACACTGTCAGCCTTCCTGTCAGCACAGGCACACTACCCCACAGGGAAGCAGAGTCAAAAGGAAGGAAGTATGGGCATGCTGGGAAGGGGGGGTGTAGGCAATAGCATGATGGGAGTGGCAATCACAGCTCAACATCCCCCACCCACATGGCCCAGCAAGCTCACACTGAAGCATGCACACCTCACAGGGAGTGAAAAGCCACCTCAAAGATGTCTGACACTGGCCTCAGCTGTGGGGAGCACAAGGCCCTGCTGGGAACTGTGCACCAACAAACAACAGGACCACACTGTCAGCCATCTTGCCATTGCTGTCACACTCACACACAGTGAAGTCCACTCAAAAGGAAGGAAGTACGGGCATGCTGGGAAGGGGGGTGTAGGCAATAGCATGATGGGAGTTGTAGTCACAGATATTGCTCACCCTCACAATTGGCCCATTGTTAGAACCGGGGTCACCGATTCCGACACGGTAGTTTGGCGCGAGGCAGGAAGGCACCCGAAAGCAATGTGTTAAGCAGTTGTGCAGCACACACTCACACTGACTCAGTAATGCGCACGCAATGAAGAGACACCACACCAGGCTGTTTGATAAAAACAAGACTCTTTATCTAATTCATGTCAGAGCCATTAACGTGGAATTCCCACAACTTAGAATACGTAGGGGTGATAATCTCAGGGCAACATCAAATTCATTTTGCTCCTTAAAAACAGGAGTAAATTCATTTAAGCACATCAAGACATCAGACCTTCATGCAGGTAAACAGGTGGTCGCAACAACCTCTTAAAATCGGGAACACTGTAGGCATTGTCGGGCAGGTGATAATGGGGGCATAAGCCCCAATCAGGTACATTCAATTCAATAAAGCCTTTAACGCAGGTCGGCATTCAACATGGGCAACATTTCAATCAGCGCAGAGGTTTCCAAGGAGGTACATAACAGTGCATAAACTACGCAGGTATAAAGATAGGGGGATAGCCACCCCGGCAGTACCAATGGACCCCACTCGTGTGACCAGGATCAATAGGGCAATTGGGAGCACTTGAGCAGCAGGCCAGATCTGGGTTCAATTCAGGGCCCGGTCCCCCACATTCATTCCTGAGGGGAGCAGTCGAAGAGGCAGTCTGAAGTCTGCTCCTCCCCCAGTTACACTCAGCACAAGGGTGAAGGGGAAGCGCCGCTGGAGCGAGGCCCCCGTAATGGCTTGGAACCCCCAGGGCCTCCCGGACTCACCACTCTGTCCCTGAATGCTGGTAGGCCTGGATGGGGCCGGGCGCCTCCTCCCCGATCAGCCCGCTCCTGACTGCTCGTGGGGCTTCGACCGGGGGAGGTGGCCAGATCTCCGTGGTCCTCGGTACTCTCCGTGGCCGGGGGACTGTTCTAGGGGCTCCGGCTTGCAGTGGAGCCCCCTCGGCGTCGTTCTGCTCCGGCCTCCGGGCCTCCGTCGGCCTCCGGCCCCGGGGACCAATGGGGTAGCAGCTTCTTGGGGGCATGTGCACAGGACCAATGGGGGCGCGGCACTGCCGAGGCTCGGCCAATGACGCAGCCCGTGCCTCGGTCGCCCAGCAACGCTTCGTGCACGCTCCTCAGGCCTAGCGCGGCCCTCTCAACTACCGCGTGGCCTACGCTCCCTGCAGAGGCCGCGGCGGTGGTTGCGGTCGCGCAGCTCTACGCTCTTTCGGCAGCGCCGGGCAGCGGTGGTGACTTCTGGCCGCACAGCGCTTCGCGGAGGGGTGATACGCCCCGAACAGGTACCTGGGCCACGGCGGTGATATTTTTAGATGTAGCGTGCCTCCTCCATGCGCGGGGGCCGCGGCGGTGAATTCAGGCAACCTGCACCCCTAGGACAGCAGGGAGGGGGCTCAGCACGGCGCTCCGCACATCACTCGAACGGGGTCAGCTCTTTGAGTGTAGCGCTTGACTGTCCCAGCGCTAGCAGGAGGGGGGTAAGTTGTCGCAGTGAAGCGCTTAGTGGTACAGTTAGGTTCCTCAGGTCAGCAGCCTCGTGGGCAGCAGCTTCTGGTAGGACAGCACTAGGGGCCACACAGCGCTCATAGCAGGACACAGGTTATGGGAGTCCAGCGCTTAGAAGCACAGCGCTTAGTACAGGACACCAAGGGGTGACAGTCCAGCGCTTTACCTGGTGATAACCCAGTAGTAGTAGAGCTCACAGGGTCCTCAGCGCTTCAGTCCCAGCACAGGTGGTAGGGGTGTCTTTGGTTGCAGTTCCTTATTTGCAGTGATTTGGGGGCAAGGGTAGGGGGTTGAGTTGGCAGGCACAAAAGGCAGGTAGGTGCCCTGCAGGCACACTGGAGGTGGTTCCCTGGGTCTCCTCACGCTGGGCAAGGTCAGCAGGTGGAAGGTGTTCCTCATCTATCTTAGCACAGCAGTGCCTAAGCCCAGTCAGTACCAGTAGTGTAGGTCTCCCCCCTAGGCCCAACAGCCTGTACTCCGGCAGAGGTTCCCCCAGGTCCTGTGGTGCCCCAACTAACTAGCTAGGTTTCCCTCCAAACCTCTTATACCCCTAGGACAGGTGACCCTCCTGAAAGGCGGCAAAGCATAACTCCTCCCTGGGCTGGAAGGTTCTAGAAGCTTCCATCATGTCTGTCTATGAGGCCCAGAGGCGGGACGGCATGGATACAGTAACATTATGTCCCAGCCTGTACCTGACTACTGGTGCGTGCATGTACAATGGCCACTCCGCAGTAGCAGGGCCCTGTGGCAGCCATATTATTAGGAGAGAGCACCTGCACCTCAGCACTGTTTGGCAGTGGTAAGGCGCCCAGAGACCTAGGTCCAACAAAAAGGTAGTGGCAAAAAATGAGGCGCAAAGAGAAAAAAAACAGGGTAAGACCACCCTAGGGCTGACAGGTCTAACACGCGTCCCCCCCAGCCGAAAGTGGGGAGAGCTACCCAACCTCTAGGGAGTTCTCATCGCTAAGGCGGAAAAACCAGGAGAGACCGTCAGCATTGGCGTGGTCTACTCCGGGTCGATGTTCCACCCGAAAGTCCATCCCCTGGAGGGAAATGGACCACCTCAACAATTTGGGGTTTTCGCCTCTCATCTGCATGAGCCAGCGAAGGGGTCGGTGGTCGGTTTGAATAAGGAAGTGAGAGCCAAAGAGGTATGGCCTCAGCTTCTTCAAAGCCCAAACCACGGCGAAGGCTTCTCGCTCTATAGTACTCCACCGCTGTTCCCGGGGGAGTAGCCTTCGAGAAATAAAGGCCACTGGCTGGTCTTGGCCGTCATCATTCAGTTGCGAGAGCACAGCTCCAATGCCATGCTCAGAGGCGTCTGTCTGCACGATGAATTCTCTGCCAAAGTCCGGAGTCCTAAGCACCGGAGCGGTGCACATCGCGTGCTTGAGGGTGTAAAAAGCTTCTTGACAGGCAGCCGTCCAGATGACTTTGCGTGGTTGCTTCTTTGATGTCAGTTCAGTCAGGGGGGCCACGATGGTTCCATAGCCCTTGACAAACCGGCGGTAGTAAGCCGTGAGGCCGAGGAAAGCCCGGACCGCCGTTTGGGTTTTGGGGGGCTCCCAGGCCAAGATGGTCTCGATTTTGGCCTGGAGGGGTTGCACCTTACCCCCGCCCACCAGGTGTCCCAGGTAGACGACAGATCCCTGTCCAATCTGGCACTTGCTGGCCTTGATGGTTAGGCCAGCCCGCTGTAGGGCCTGCAGCACCTCCTGGAGGTGCTCCAGATGGTCCTCCCAGCTGCTGCTGAAGACAGCTATGTCATCCAGGTAGGCAGCAGAGAAGGCCTCTAGGCCAGACAATACCTGGTTAACCAACCGCTGGAAAGTGGCCAGAGCATTTTTCAGCCCGAAGGGCATCACCCGAAATTGAAAGTGGCCCTCGGGGGTGGAGAACGCAGTCTTCTCCTTCGCTCTGTCCGCCAGGGCAATCTGCCAATATCCTGACGTCAGGTCAATTGTACTTAAGTACTGAGCTGCTCCCAGCCGGTCAATGAGCTCATCCGCCCGAGGGATCGGGTGAGCATCCGTCTTGGTCACGGAATTCAGACCACGGTAATCCACACAGAACCGAAGTTCTGGTGTGGTGCCCGGGGGGGCCGCTTTCGGCACCAACACCACCGGACTAGCCCAAGGGCTGCTGGAAGGCTCAATCACCCCCAGCTCCAACATCTTGGCTACCTCACCCTGGATACTGGTCTTGACTTTGTCCGACAGCCGGTAAGACTTGGTTTTTACTGGTGGGCTGTCCCCTGTGTCCACATCATGGGTACACAGGTGCGGGATCCCAGGAGTGAGGGAGAACAATGAGGAGTACTGCTCCAATACCTGGCGGCAGTCCCTCTGTTGCTCAAGGGTCAAGGATGGGGAGAGGACCACTCCCTCCATGGATCCATCCTTCTCTTGGGCCGCCAGAAGGTCCGGAAGAGGCTCGCTCTCCTTCTCTTCGCTCCCATCCATCACCATCAGGAGGGTAAGTTCTGACCGCTCCTGGTGTGGCTTAAAGCGGTTGATGTGGAACACCCTGTGGGGTTGTCGGGGGTCTTGAGGTCTACTACATAAGTGGTCTGGCCTCTTCTCTCCAAAATTTCATACGGTCCAGTCCACCGGTCCTGGAGGGCGCTAAGCTCTCCGGGCTCCATGACCCACACCTTCTGTCCAGCGTCCAACTCCACCATCCGAGCATTCCGGTCATACCACTCCTTCATGACAGCTTGACTAGCCTCCAGATTGTCTGAGGCTTCCTTCCACAGCTTGGCCATCTGGCTGCGGAATGCCAGCATGTAGCTGACCACATCACGGGGAAGCTTCTGGGAAGACTTCTCCCACCCCTCCTTCACAAGACTGAGGGGCCCTCTAACGGGGTGTCTATAGAGCAGCTCAAAGGGGCTGAAACCGACCCCCTTCTGCGGCACCTCTCGGTAGGAGAAGAGCAGACAGGGTAAGAGGACGTCCCACTTCCTTCTCAAGTCCTCTGGCAGGCTTCGGATCATCCCCTTCAGGGTCTTGTTGAAGCGCTCCATGAGCCCGTTAGTCTGGGGGTGGTAAGGAGTGGAGAACCTGTAGGTCACTCCGCATTCCTTCCACATGGCCTGCATGTAGGCCGACATGAAATTCGTGCCCCTATCTGACACCACGACCTTGGGGAATCCCACTCGGGTAAAAATCCCCATCAAGGCCCGCGCCACTGCAGGTGCAGTGATGGTCCTCAGAGGGATGGCCTCCGGGTACCGGGTGGCGTGGTCCACCAACACCTAGATGAACCTGTGTCCCGAAGAAGTCGGCGGGTCCATTGGCCCGACAATGTCAATTCCTACCCGCTCAAAAGGGGTACCGACAACCAGGAGCAGTTCCAAGGGGACCTTCAACTTAGTCCCACTCTTGCCACTCGCCTGGCAAGTCGTACAGGTCTTGCAAAAGGTGTCAGAGGCAACTCGCATTCTGGGCCAGTAAAAGTGTGGGACCAAACGAGCAAATGTCTTGTCCTGGCCCAGGTGTCCTGCCAGTGGTATCTCGTGTGCCAATTCCAGCAGGAAGGCTCGGTAGCATTGGGGGACCACTAAGGCCCTTGATGACCCATGCACCGGAGCCTTAGGCTCACTGTAGAGGAGGCCATCCTCCCAGTAAACATGGTAATTACCGGTCTCTTTACCAGTCGCTTGGGCTTCGGCCTGCTGCCGCATGCCTTCAAGCGTGGGGCCCTCTCTCTGCGCCCGACAAAATTCCTCCTGGGTAGGCCCTCCTTCCACCTGCCACTCTGCAGGGGTCGGCAAGTCCCCCACAGGAACAACATCCACCTCAGCGGACTCCGGGGTCATCTCCGCGGGCTCCCCATCCATCTCGCTGGGTGCATCCTCAGAGATGTCCTCTTGTCCAGCAGTGGGCTGGGCCATTGTTTCAGGCTCCAACCCGGGTTGAGTTCCTTGCCGGGCAGCCATGGACCGCGTGACCACGCAAGTCCACCCTGGTAATCCCAGCATCTCAGCGTGGGCGTTGAACTCCACCTCCTTCCAGGCAGTATGTTCCAAATCGTTTCCGAGCAGACAGTCAAGGGCTCACCGCAACTCTCAACAGGCCTGAGACTCCTCCCCACTCAAAGGGAACTTGGGCCACGGGGTAATGACCCAGGCTATTATCAGCCATGACAACCGGGTGGAATACTTCAGGAATCACCTGCTCTGGGGACACCAGCTGACGCCTTACCATCGTCATGCTGGCACCCGTGTCCCTCAGAGCCTCCACCTCCTCCCCGTTCACCAGGACCCTCTGCCGGTACTTTGGTGTGTTCAAGGGTACCTGAACCCATGGGACCATCTCTCTATCCCCCAGGGAAACTAAGGTCAAGCCTGTCCACTCACCCCCCCTACCTAGGGACAACTCCTCCCCAAGCGCTACACTGGCCACCCCGGGGCTCTTACCTCCTGTGGGGGCTGGGGTCCTCTTGCGACACTGGGGATCCCCCTTGTAGTGTCCAACCTCCCCACACTCATAGCACCGGACAGTTCTGGGCTGCTGACTCTTGTCAGGGTAAGTGGGTTTCTGGAATCCAGAGTGGGGTGGGGAACCTACCCCCTTCCCCTGCGGTCTATTTTGGGGGCCTTTAAAGAACTCCTTCTTTTTATCTCCCCCCTCTCTCTTCTGGGGAAAACCCTGTCCACCTTTCGGGGGGTCTCCCCCGGATCCCTTGTGGGACATCCGAGTGCTAACCCAGGTATCCGCCTCCTCCGCAAGTTCCCGAGGATCGGTCAGCTTGCAGTCCACCAGGTGTTGGCGCAGCTCTGGAAAACATTTATCAAGAAGGTGCTCCCTTAAAAACAGATTGTACAGCCCTTCATAGTCACTCACTTCGCTGCCACGCACCCAACCCTCCAATGCCTTACGGGCATAATCAAAAAAATCCACCCAGTTCTGTGTGGGAAGCTAGTGGCTGTTGCGGAATTTCTGGTGATACTTTTCTGAAGTGAGGCCAAACTTTTTAAGCAGGGCCTCCTTCATCACAGGGTAGTTCGTCTGATCCCCTTTGTCCAAGGTCAAGAGTGTGTCCCTCGCCACCGGAGGTATGTACCTATACAGGCCTCCCCCCCAGTAACTCTCAGGCACCCCATGGGCCACCAAAGACACCTCATACGCCGCCAACCACTTATCAATGTCATCCCCTACACTGAAACTGGCCATCACCTCCTTAGGTAGGTAAAACTTAGGCTCTCATGGAGCCTCAGCGGGTACGCTGCCACCATTCAAGTTGCCCTGCGCCCCTATCTGCAATGCTCGGAGCTCTAATTCTTTCAGGCTAAGCTCATGCAAAAGCTTCCTCTCTTCCATGGCTAGCCTTGCCTCTTCTCGCTCCTTGTCCATCTTAGCAAGCTCTAGCCTCAATTGCCTCTCCTCCCTCCTGTCCTTGTACTCCTCCACAGACACACTGCTCGCTGACACACTACTGCCTGCCCTGGAACGTCTCCCTGGCAACACATTCTCACTGATGTCTATTTGCAGTAGGTCTAGCTCTCCTGGAGCGTCCAGCTCCCCCTGTTCCTCGACCACTCTCCCTCCCGGGTGGGCCAATACCCATGCCCTCAAGGCTTTCTGAAGCTCCTCTCTCTTGGCGCCTCGCTTGACGGACACCCCCATCCCCCGATAGAACTCCCTCAGCTGCGCCACCGTATACATTTCAAGGTTGGCCAGCTCGAACTCCATCCTGACAGGTGGGGCCCCAGACACTTAAGGGAAAAGACTCTAGGACATAGGCAACAGGTTAACACAGGAGCCTGTACAGTCGGCAATGAAGGGCGAATTGCTAGGCTTGCGTCTCACTAGGTGTTCCAATTGCGACGCACACTGAATCCCTGTAGGGTGCTGCACAAGCACAAGTCCTTATCCCACCGCTGCCACCAATGTTAGCACCAGGGTCACCGATTCCGACACGGTAGCTTGGCGCGAGGCAGGAAGGCACCTGAAGGCAATGTGTTAAGCAGTTGTGCAGCACACACTCACACTGACTCAGTAATGCGCACACAATGAAGAGACACCACACCAGGCTGTTTGATAAAAACAAGACTCTTTATCTAATTCATGTCAGAGCCATTAACGTGGAATTCCCACAACTTAGAATACGTAGGGGTGATAATCTCAGGGCAACATCAAATTCATTTCGCTCCTTAAAAACAGGAGTAAATTCATTTAAGCACATCAAGACATCAGACCTTCATGCAGGTAAACAGGTGGTCGCAACAACCTCTTAAAATCGGGAACACTGTAGGCATTGTCGGGCAGGTGATAACGGGGGCATAAGCCCCAATCAGGTACATTCAATTCAATAAAGCCTTTAACGCAGGTCGGCATTCAACATGGGCAACATTTCAATCAGCGCAGAGGTTTCCAAGGAGGTACATAACAGTGCATAAACTACGCAGGTATAAAGATAGGGGGATAACCAATGTACCCCACTCGTGTGACCAGGATCAATAGGGCAATTGGGAGCACTTGAGCAGCAGGCCAGATCTGGGTTCAATTCAGGGCCGGTCCCCCACATTCATTCCTGAGGGGAGCAGTCGAAGAGGCAGTCTGAAGGCATCTGCTCCTCCCCCAGTTACACTCAGCACAAGGGTGAAGGGGAAGCGCCGCTGGAGCGAGGCCCCCGTAATGGCTTCGAACCCCCAGGGCCTCCCGGACTCACCACTCTGTCCCTGAATGCTGGTAGGCCTGGATGGGGCCGGACGCCTCCTCCCCGGTCAGCCCGCTCCTGACTGCTCGTGGGGCTTCGACCGGGGTAGGTGGCCAGATCTCCGTGGTCCTCGGTACTCTCCGTGGCCGGGGGACTGTTCTAGGGGCTCCCGCTTGCAGTGGAGCCCCCTTGGCGTCGTTCTGCTCCGGCCTCCGTCGGCCTCTGGCCCCGGATACCAATGGGGTTGCGGCTTCTTGGGGGCATGTGCACAGGACCAATGGGGGCGCGGCACTGCCGAGGCTCGGCCAATGACGCAGCGCGTGCCTCGGTCGCCCAGCAACACTTCGTGCACGCTCCTCAGGCCTAGCGCGGCCCTCTCAACTACTGCGCGGCCTATGCTCCCTGCAGAGGCCGCGGCGGTGGTTGCGGTAGCGCAGCTCTTCGCTCTTTCGGCAGCGCCGGGCAGCGGTGGTGACTTCTGGCCGCACAGCGCTTCGCGGAGGGGTTATACGCCCCGAACAGGTACCTGGGCCACGGCGGTGATATTTTTAGATGTAGCGCGCCTCTTCCATGCGCGGGGGCCGCGGCGGTGAATTCAGGCAACCTGCACCCCTAGGACAGCAGGGAGGGGGCTCAGCACGGCGCTCCGCACATCGCTCGAACGGGGTCAGCTCTTTGAGTGTAGCGCTTGACTGTCCCAGCGCTAGCAGGAGGGGGTAAGTTGTCACAGTGAAGCGCTTAGTGATACAGTTAGGTTCCTCAGGTCAGCAACCTCGTGGGCGGCTGCTTCTGGTAGGACAGCACTAGGGGACACACAGCGCTCGTAGCAGGACACAGGTTATGGGAGTCCAGCGCTTAGAAGCACAGCGCTTAGTACAGGACACCAAGGGGTGACAGTCCAGCGCTTTACCTGGTGATCCCCCAGTAGCAGTAGCGCTCACAGGGTCCTCAGCGCTTCAGTCCCAGCGCAGGTGGTAGGGGTGTCTTTGGTTGCAGTTCCTTATTTGCAGTGACTTGGGGGCAAGGGTAGGGGGTTGAGTTGGCAGGCACAAAAGGCAGGTAGGTGCCCTGCAGGCACACTGGAGGTGGTTCCCTGGGTCTCCTCACGCTGGGCAAGGTCAGCAGGTGGAAGGTGTTCCTCATCTATCTTAGCACAGCAGTGCCTAAGCCCAGTCAGTAACAGTAGTGTAGGTCTCCCCCCTAGGCCCAACAGCCTGTACTCCGGCAGAGGTACCCCCATGTCCAGTGGTGCCCCAACTAACTAGCTAGGTTTCCCTCCAAACCTCTTATACCCCTAGGTCAGGTGACCCTCCTGAAAGGCGGCAAAGCATAACTCCTCCCTGGGCTGGAAGGTTCTAGAAGCTTCCATCATGTCTGTCTATGAGGCCCAGAGGCGGGACGGCATGGATACAGTAACATTATGTCCCAGCCTGATCCTGACTACTGGTGCGTGCATGTACAATGGCCACTCCGCAGTAGCAGGGGCCTGTGGCAGCCATATTATTAGGAGAGAGCACCTGCACCTCAGCACTGTTTGGCAGTGGTAAGGCGCCCAGAGACCTAGGTCCAACAAAAAGGTAGTGGCAAAAAATGAGGCGCAAAGAGAAAAAAACGGGTTAAGACCACCCTAGGGCTGACAGGTCTAACACCCATCAACACCACTCTGAACCATGCTCACATCACAGGGAGTGGATAAGGACTGACAAGATGGCTGACACTGGGTACTGCTGTGGGGAGCACAAGGCCCTGCTGGGAACTGTGCACCAACAAACAACAGGACCACACTGTCAGCCATCTTGCCATTGCTGTCACACTCACACACAGTGAAGTCCACTCAAAAGGAAGGAAGTACGGGCATGCTGGGAAGGGGGGTGTAGGCAATAGCATGATGGGAGTGGCAGTCACAGCTCAACATCCCCCACCCACATGGCCCAGCAAGCTCACACTGAAGCATGCACACCTCACAGGGAGTGAAAAGCCACCTCAAAGATGTCTGACACTGGCCTCAGCTGTGGGGAGCACAAGGCCCTCCTGGGAACTGTGCACCAACAAACAACAGGACCACACTGTTAGCCATCTTGCCATTGCTGTCACACTCACACACAGTGAAGTCCACTCAAAAGGAAGGAAGTACGGGCATGCTGGGAAGGGGGGTGTAGGCAATCGCATGATGGGAGTTGTAGTCACAGATATTGCTCACCCTCACAATTGGCCCATCAACACCACTCTGAACCATGCTCACATCACAGGGAGTGGATAAGGACTGACAAGATGGCTGTCACTGGGTACTGCTGTGGGGAGCACAAGGCCCAGCTGGGAACTGTGCAACAACAAACAGCAGAACACCACTGCCTGACATCCTGAAAGCCAACTTGCACTCCCTGCAATGCAAGCACGTTGCATGGTGGGATATCTGGCTGGGTGGGAAGGAGGACTGACAGCACTGACCATAGTTACAAGCAGCTCTCCTCACACCCCCCCTCAACACAAACTCCACATAACCCACCTGGGAGAATGCAATGCCTCACACTCCAAATGAAGACCCCACAAAGAACCACCACCCTGGGTAATGCTGTGTGAAGCACAGGGACACTCTTGGGACTTGTAGCCAAACAAACGCCAGGACAACACTGTCAGCTTTCCTGTCAGCACAGGCACACTACCCCACAGGGAAGCAGAGTCAAAAGGAAGGAAGTATGGGCATGCTGGGAAGGGGGGGGGTGTAGGCAATAGCATGACGGGAGTGGCAGTCACAGCTCAACATCCCCCACCCACATGGCCCAGTAAGCTCACACTGAAGCATGCACACCTCACAGGGAGTGAAAAGCCACCTCAAAGATGTCTGACACTGGCCTCAGCTGTGGGGAGCACAAGGCCCTCCTGGGAACTGTGCACCAACAAACAACAGGACCACACTGTCAGCCATCTTGCCATTGCTGTCACACTCACACACAGTGAAGTCCACTCAAAAGGAAGGAAGTACGGGCATGCTGGGAAGGGGGGTGTAGGCAATAGCATGATGGGAGTTGTAGTCACAGATATTGCTCACCCTCACAATTGGCCCATCAACACCACTCTGAACCATGCTCACATCACAGGGAGTGGATAAGGACTAACAAGATGGCTGACACTGGGCACTGCTGTGGGGAGCACAAGGCCCTGCTGGGAACTGTGCAACAACGAACAGCAAGACACCACTGAATGACATCCTGAGAGTCAACCTGAACCCACTGCAAGGGTGGCATGCTTCATGGTGGGATAACTGGGCTAGGTGGAGAAGGATGGCCGGATGTCCACCAAATACAACCAATGCTGGCCATGCACACACCTCAACATTCACATTGAAATGCCCCAGGTATGCAGGACAATGTGCTACACCAATATCAACCTCTTACTGTGACAACTTAGGACAATGCAATGTACAGGCCCGCATCCAGAGGTACAGTCACAACTGTCAGGTGTGTGAACCATTGATGCCTGTAGAAACATAACATACAATGTGTGTCTCTTCCAAATACAGGTGATGATGGGGACACAACAGCAGGCGAGGAGGAGTCCCTGTCCCAGGCTCCGGGGGACACTGAGCTCACTGGTATGGAACAGCCTCTGCCCTCCTCGGATGGCGAAGACCTACCTGGCCCCTCCGGTGTGAGTCATCATGCAGCACCAGCAGGACCAACATTTGCACCCCCTGCACCCACCCCTCCAACAACTGCCAACACACAGACCACCCCCGCCGACACGGACAGACCAAGGACCACCGATGACAACAGTACAGGGCCCCAGGCCCACCGTGGAGCAACGGACAACAACACCACTAACAACCCCCAATGGGGCCTCGGGTCACCTGTGCGTGCCACCGCAGGTCCTGCACGTGTCGCCAGGGGTGGTGGGAGGGGTGGTAGACATAGGTCGCTGCTTGCAGAGGGGTCTGGACTGCATGATGACCCACAACTGGCACACATTGCTGATGCGTACCAGAATAGCACCGGAGAGGTCAGACAGGTAGTGGGGATCCTCAAGGACATACAACAGCAGCAGGCTGCCCATCATGCCCGCTTGGACTCCCACATGTCCCGTGTGGATACACACATGTCTCGCATGGAGTCCAAGTGGGACACATTGCAAGAACTCACAGCGGTGCATAGGGACATATTGACATGCCTCCGCCAGATTAGCACCAACATGGCCACACCTCCCTGTGTACCCACAACACCTGGTGCTGCAACAACTGACACTGCCACAGGGAGGGAGGAGGACTCTGGCGGAGACTCCCCTGCACCGCAGCAGCCTGCACGTGAGGGTCCCCCCCAAAGAAGAGGGGTCGTCCGAGGAAGGAAAACTGAGAGGTTGATGGCCACGTACATCCCCCAGGAAGCCAACACCTGTTCCAGAAATTCTCCTTTGTGTGCAAACTTTTCACCCTGTCGAATGCAACACAACTCTCCCACATGACATGGGGAGTTCAAGTTGGACTAATGTATCATATGACTGTGGACTTCACTCAGGACATTTCTGCTACCAAGACTTGCAACTCATCTGGGAACTTTGGATCACAATCCCAATGTACAGCACCCACCATTCTGTGCACTATACACACACACATTTTTGTAAATAAAATCACTAGTACACCATACTTGCCTCTGTTGTTATTTAAATGTGGATTCTGTTATGGTGATGATGATCTGCTAAATTACACTGTGTATGCTAACTGCTACAGCAAGTACAACACCGTCATGTGAGTCATGGTGACGTGACACGTATGAGGGAGACACACCACCAGGGCTACACAACACAGAGACACCAGGGCCATCGGACTCATCGCCTACAGTGATGTTGCCAGGAAATACTGTGGAATGCACAGACACCACACCTATTCAGAGTCTGTGTCAACTAGCCCACAGGTGCAGTAAGCAAATGTCAGTCAGATGTGTGACCACAGACAACGCACATCCCAAAGTGAAGCACAGGTTTATTACACATTTGCAACATGTTGTTTCCACTACAAATGCAAGGTTTACCCACGTGGCAGTGGCCACACAGTCAACAAGTGCAGAAGATATGAAGTCCAGGGGTGTGTGGCACACCACCTGTAGGAAACGACTGCTGCCACCCTGAAAGCTGAATCATGGTGTCGGGGGATCCAAGTTGACCAAAGTACTCAGTAAGCACCCTGTGAAGGACAGACATGACACACAGTTAAAACCACTGAAGAACAGGACAGAACTGCAATACTCATGCCCAATACATGTCACAAGACAACTACACAAAACCAAGTTAGCATGTCAACACTGTTGGGGAGTACAGACTACCTGTAAGGACACATTGCTGCACGCATCAAAGTCAAGTAGCACATGGCCACACTCAAACAGCACCAGAGCACCACCCACACATATCATGCAAACTCACATCATTCACATTACATCTCCCTGGATACTCACATTCAGCTGAAGAAGTTGGTGATGAGCTGTGTGCGGACATCACCATCATCATCATCATCATCACTGGCATCGTGGTCCAGGCCAGGATCCTCCACAGGTGGCGGACGTTGGTCATCGTCATCCAGGATGAGAGGCAACTCCTTCCGCACTGCCAGGTTGTGTAGCATGCAGCAGACGATGACAATCTTGCACACCTTTGCTGGGGCATATAGGAGGGCCCCTCCTGTCTTGTCCAGGCAGCGGAAGCGGCTCTTCAGGAGACCAAATGTCCGCTCGATCACTCTCCTGGTCCAACCATGTGCCTCATTGTAGCGCATCTGGGATGGTGTCACAGGGTTCCTGAGGGGTGTCAGCAACCACGGCATGTTGGGGTATCCGGAGTCACCTACGGACAGACAAGTGCACATTAGCTGAGTTGGAAAAGTGGGCGGAATACTACAGAGCAGAACACACACAATGGTACAAAGTCAGTACACACCGACAAGCCAGGCACGCTGGTTCTGCATCTGTGCCATCATCCTCGGGATGCGACTACTCCTCATCATGTAGGCATCGTGTGCTGAACCAGGGAAACGGGCACACACATGTGTGATGCTCATATCTGCAAGACATACCACCAGAGCATTGATCGAATGGTAATGTTTCCGGTTCCGGTATGCCTGCTCATGTGCCTGTGGTGGTACCAAAGCCACATGTGTCCCATCAATGGAGCCAATGACATGTGGCCTCCTCCCCAGGGCATAGAAGTCACTCTTGACGTCAGTGAGTTGTTGACGTGTAGAGAAATAGATGTACTGGTTCAGGCATCTCAACATTGCCTCCAAAACATCGCGTAGCACACGGCTGAACATAGTCTGTGACATCCCACCGGCAGTCGCCACAGTGTGTTGAAAGGTACCGGTGGCAAAGAAGTGTAGGGCTGCCATTACCTTCACCTTGGGGGTCAGCGCCATAGGGTACGGCCGGCCAGGTTGCAAATGTGGTGCCAAGCACACTGCCAAATCCTCAATCAGCTGCCTGGTGAAGCGGTACCGTCGGATGCTGTCACGTTCCACCATCGTTGCCAGGTCAGGGAATGGTCTATGGACAGCTGGAGCCCTGCAGTGCATAGGTTGAAGAAAGAAAGATTGTCAGTCACCCCACATATGTGCCATTCACCATACTCAATTTCACATGATACATCATTACGAGACACAAGTACTTGATGTGTGTGCCGTTCTGTTCGGACATAACTGGCACCTACATGGCCATCATCTAACTTCTCAGTACAACATGTGTGGACAACAGGTTCCAGGTTGTGCTATGGGAAACCATTAGGCTGTGTCACAGTACCCATTTACTGCTGTCACGTTCCACACACACACCACAGTGACATATCTGGACAGATGCGCCACAGGCATCACAGCTCATTGACCGGTAGATTCCCAGTGACCCTGTCTTGCCACATGGACAGTGGCATGACATGGCGTATCATGTACACGTCAGAAAATGAAACATGACTCCCACAGGTAGTGGCCCCTGTCGCCTCCGCAGGACAGACATGGACGCCAGTGACGAACAACATCAAAGTCCATGCACAAACAACGTTGATGTGGAGACTGTCTCCCATTGTGCACATGGAATCAGAGACATCGGAAACACAACATGTACACAGACTGTGGAGGGCCATCACTATTGTGGCAATGGGTCACCCTGTGACGTACATGCCTTCCCCCATGGGACCCTGGGGGTATGTGACATGTCATACACATACACAACCTGGAAATGTGACCATGCCACATGCTCCGAAATGAACTGTTGCACATCACAGTGGACATGTGCACAACACACAAAGGACCCTGTCCCCATGAACACATGCACAGCCTGGGTGTGGCTGCCCACAAGTGCCACCACAGAAACCACATGTTTACCCCCATACACAGAAAAGGTAATGCAGCCTTACATGCCTTAGGAAACTGTGTGGACTGGGTGTGGTGTTGTAGGTGTGCCCCTGAGTCTCTGGCAGGTATATGTGGCTGGCATACGTTCACCAGTGACAAGCATGGTGACATATGCGAGTGACCTGTACAGGTACGCGTTGTACAGCAATGGACCGATCGGTGTGCCCGGCCGGCCCATTGCATCTGTTGTGAGCGTGTACGCGTTGTACAGCAATGGACCGATCGGTGTGCCCGGCCGGCCCATTGCATCTGTTGTGGGCGGGTACGCGTTGTACAGCAATGGACCGATCGGTGTGCCCGGCCGGCCCATTGCATCTGTTGGGAGCGGATACGCGCTGTATCCCGACATACGCGTTGTACAGCAATGGACCGATCGGTGTGCCCGGCCGGCCCATTGCATCTGTTGTGAGCGTGTATGCATTGTACAGCAATGGACCGATCGGTGTGCCCGGCCGGCCCATTGCATCTGTTGGGAGTGGGTACGCGTTGTACAGCAATGGACCGATCGGTGTGCCCGGCCGGCCCATTGCATCTGTTGTGGGCGGGTACGCGTTGTACAGCAATGGACCGATCGGTGTGCCCGGCCAGCCCATTGCATCTGTTGGGAACGGGTACGCGTTGTACAGCAATGGACCGATCGGTGTGCCCGGCCGGCCCATTGCATCTGTTGTGGGCGGGTACGCGTTGTACAGCAATGGACCGATCGGTGTGCCCGGCCAGCCCATTGCATCTGTTGGGAACGGGTACGCGTTGTACAGCAATGGACCGATCGGTGTGCCCGGCCGGCCCATTGCATCTGTTGTGGGCGGGTATGCGTTTTACAGCAATGGACCGATCGGTGTGCCCGGCCGGCCCATTGCATCTGTTGGGAGCGGTACGCGTTGTACAGCAATGGACCGATCGGTGTGCCCGGCCGGCCCATTGCATCTGTTGTGGGCGGGTATGCATTGTACAGCAATGGACCGATCGGTGTGCCCGGCCCATTGCATCTGTTGTGAGCGTGTATTCGTTGTACAGCAATGGACCGATCGGTGTGCCCGGCCGGCCCATTGCATCTGTTGGGAGCGGGTACGCGTTGTACAGCAATGGACCGATCGGTGTGCCCGGCCGGCCCATTGCATCTGTTGTGGGCGGGTACGCGTTGTACAGCAATGGACCGATCGGTGTGCCCGGCCGGCCCATTGCATCTGTTGTGAGCGGGTACGCGTTGTACAGCAATGGACCGATCGGTGTGCCCGGCCGGCCCATTGCATCTGTTGTGGGCGGGTACGCGTTGTTCAGCAATGGACCGATCGGTGTGCCCGGCCAGCCCATTGCATCTGTTGGGAGCGGGTACGCGTTGTATCCCAACATACGCGTTGTACAGCAATGGACCGAACTGTGCGCACGCGTTGGCTGGGGCCTGGCATGGCAACGGACGCGTATTCGAAGCTTGAACGAGTCTGATGCAGTGAATTCAGTTGGCCAGCCTCAACAATGTTGCAAAATCATGGGTGTCATGAAGTTGGATTTTTGAAGGATGCTGTGGGCGTGTATTAGTGCTGCTATTCCATGGATTGGTCAGATTCAGAAGATGCAAACGACTTGGACCTATCACTTTGGACACATGGGACAGTATCTGCCTCTGCAGCACACATATAATGCTGGCTGTTCCCCTGAGAGCTCACTTGCCTGCACTACATGCTCCAGGACGACATCTGCCACCAACACTGCTGCTGTCTCTGCATCCTCTGGCTACTGCAATGGCACGTACTAAGGAGAGAGCCCTAACCTTCAGCCTTGAGGAGAACCAGGCCCTGCTGGACAGCCTCCTTCCACAGTACAGCAAGCTGTATGGGAAACCAGGAGAGCAGGTGAGTGTGCTGTCCACTGCCTTACTAATTTTGCATGTTGTCTGACTAGCAGGACTTACAGTGTGCACACCACTGGCTAGCATGCTCACTGAGTAGTTCTGACCCCCCAAAGTGTGTAGTTACATGCACTGAACAGGTACAGTGCAGTAACAGTGCATTCCAACAAGGTTTACTTCCCATGCAATGATACCATGTAGTAACTGCTGGCAAACTGTTCATAGCCATCGTTGCACTGCCTGTGTACATCATATGCCCCAGTGATTGAGACATGTATATCCAACTGTGTGATGCACGTATATGTTGCATGTGTAGTCATGGCATTTTCACTTTGTCATCCTCACAGGTTGATGCCCACCAGAAGCAGGAAATCTGGCTGACCATCGCCCGGGCAGTAAGATCCGTGGGGGACTACAAGCGCTGGATCCGCAACTGCCAGAAGAGGTGGCAGGACCTTCGAGGCTGGAGCCGGAGGATCGCAAGGGTCCAGCTGAAGCTGTCGCCTCCTCGCAGGAGGGGCGGACACCGGACCCTGACCCCCACATGCTCAGGATCCTGGCGGTGGTCTTCCCTGACCTGGATGGGCAGCTGAAGGCCAGACAGCAGCAAGGAGGGGGTGAGTCCATGACAGCACTGTGCACTTTGTCTGACATGCTATGTGCCCTCCTCTGGCCTGGTTAAACTTCCACAGTACATCAGTCTTGTGGTCCAGGACCCATGTCCCTCTATTGTGACATGCCCACTCCTCATCTGATACGCATATGTGTGGCCCTTACAGTCAGGAAATTGTGTCACTTGGGGACTGTGTCATTGCATTTTGCTTTTCTCAAGGTGGGGGACAGCATTTGTTCCGGTGACTATGTTGTGGGATTCATGGGTGGGTCAATTGCTTACACAATGCCCAAGTTCTGACATGTAATCTGGGTGTAACTTTGATATGTGGTCCACTTGCTGATCTGATTCACCACATGTCCCTGGGGTATTTGGCACACCCCCATGCTGCGGGTGGGAAGAATGTTTGGGCCTCAGGAGTATGTATATCAAGTGTGTGACAAATGCTTAGACACCTGCCTACTGTCCAGGACTCATCCCTCTTACAGGTGGAGCTGGACAGTCATGCCTACTCCAGGGCATACAATACACTATGTACTCCCACTCCCGTGGATCATCTGATATGTTGTGATCAGTGACATGTTCCCTCTGGTGTCTGCCTCTGTGTCATTGTGCTGTGGCTTCGTTGTCAGGACTACTGGTATGTTTGTCGGTTAGGGCTCAGCATGCCATCTGAGATGTGACCATGAGAGACGATTCTTCTGTGACTTATAGATGTTTGATCACTTGACTGTGCACACAGGTGTATGTGACTGTGACTTTCAGGCAGCTGTTATTCATTCACAGCACACTGTGAGGTGCTCAGGTTCTGAGAGTTGTGTTTCATGTCCCCCATATGTCCAATTGGCATGACGTGGACAAATACTAGTTCAGATGATGTGGTGTGTGGGGGATGGACATGTGCACTTGTCAGTTACATAACTTGCATTCCCCATGTCCTAGGATTGTGACACAGTGCAGACTGTTGTTGGCTGGCTGCCATGGCCATGTGAATGGAGACAGTGATGTATGACTTTGCACGCATGCCTGTGTCATGGCATTAAACTTCCTAAGAGTGATCCTGCAGGGGAGTGACATGTGCAACATGCACCCCATTGTGGCATGGACTATCCGGACATGGGTGCATCATGGTGTCTGGTGCTGGTATGCATCACATGCATTTCTATTTAGACTCTGGCCATCCCTTTCTCCGGACACCTGCACTGACTCAGTGGCAAGAGATGTGATGTGTGCATGTTCACATACTTCACCGTGTTCCCTGCAATGTCCAACAACTGTGTAGGTGGTGCATGTGTCCACACTGGGGTCTTACCATCAGACAGGCACCAGACAGATGGGTGCAAGGGCAGGAGGGGTGTGAGTCCCATGGTTGACCATCAGACTGACAATTGGCTTCTCCTAATCTGTGTGAGGAGTTTTGGCAATGTTCAACTAAGGATGCCAGGGCTGGCTCTGTAAGTGCTGTACTTACTGTGGTGTGTGCGGTCAGTGCAGGTGACTGATGTTTGTCTGTTTCCCTAATTGTTTGCAGATACATCCACGGCCACAGGAGGGGACACCTCCACGGACCAGGAGGAGCTGCGGAGCCAGACTGGGTCAGCATCTGACGAGTGGTCAGAGGGACCCAGTGGCACGGAGGGCGAGGGGAGCCACACCGAGGAGTCCTGTGCACCATCCACCTCAGCTGAGGACCACAGCAGCTCGGAGGATGACTCCCTTGTGGAGGCGGGTGTCAGCAGCCACCACACCCCAGCTAGTCTGTCTGGCCCCGCCACCACCACCACCACCAGCACCGCCCTCCCATTGGCTCCAATTCCAGAGGTCCGTGGAGGCTCCCGTGTTCGGGAGCGTGTCTCCTTTGTGCCAGGCACCACACCCCCTGCCCCTGTGTCCCCTGCTGCCCTGAGTGAGGAGTCTGTGTACCTACTTTGGCAGCTCCATGTAGGGCAGACAGCAATGCTGAGTGTCCTCCATGCACACACCACTCTATTGACATAGCTGGTGTCGTTCATGGAGGGCATCTCGACGGGTATGTCTGCCCTACAGAGGAGCAATAAGTCCATGGACTCCTCCCTGACGGCAGCAGTGTCCCTCCTCCAACAGTCCCTCCCCCCTCCTACCTCTGCCCCATCCACACTTCCTGGCACCCTACCTGTCCAAAGCACATGCACACCTGCACAATCACCCAAACACATAGACATGAGCAGCACAGACACACCCAAAAGAAAGGCAAGACGTGCACACAAGCATCCTCAGGGGACAGATACCACACACACAGGGGATGGGGAACAGACACACACACACAGGCATCCACAGTCACTCCGCAGTCCTCCAAATCCTCTCCCTCCAAGACCCCTTCCCTTGCCTCACCTGCAACCCCACCTACACAGCAGCTCTTCCTCTGTGACCCCGGCCTCTTCCCCTCCGATCCTACAGATCCGGCATACCGGGGGAAGAGAAAGTCCACCCACACAGAGGGGAGTGCCCCTCGCCCCCGGACACCCTCCCCCAGGCGCAGGCAGACTGAGGACCCCATCACCCCTTCACTGCCTCACCCTGGCATCCCCTGATCCTGTCCCTGCGGTGCCTGGCCTGCCCCTTGTATGCCCCTCCAAGGGGGATGTTCCCTGTCCCTACCAGTGCAGGCAAGCAATGGGTGACAAGTTGTCATATATCACCCTGTTGGGACTGTGTATTTGGACTGGCCATTGGCCTTAGTTTAATTTGGACTTCTGATTTTTGATTGACATTTGCTGAATAAAGCCTCTTTTTGTTTACTTGTGGTTTTTCTTTTGATGTACATGATGTAGATGAGTATCATCATGCATTTGCAGTTGTAATAGTGTTCAGATCAGGGAAATGAAGTGTTGCTGTGATGGACTCCATGTGGTCCATGGGATATGTGTCCTGTTGTAGTCTGGATCTATAGCATCCTCTGCTGCAGTCTGAGGGTGTGATGTTCAGCATATGACACAGGGATGTACGTTTTGCATTTGTAAATTAACATCTTTGTCTTACAGTGATGCACATCTGGTGGGCTTACCACTGTTCAATGTTTCTATTTCCCTGACTGTGTGCCCATCTCCACTGGACATGCAGTTTAGCACACCAATGTTGAAGGACTCATCAGTGTATACAGTGCACCTTGCTTGACACGTGTTTTGGGTGTATGCAGATGACTGACGTGACACTCCCGTACCCAGGCTGATGTGAGCAGAGCCTTCAGTGTGTTGTAGTTGTTGACTCACTGACCGAGTGTTCTGCCGACATGTTTGAGTCGTGCACAGACAAGGTTTGGCACAGCGGACCTTCCACAGCAGTGGAGTGCCCTCATGGCAGTGTGTAATCCCGTGACATTGCCTGGGCCCGTGTTTTGTGTTGTGTAAGCATGTCTGTGTGTGTACCCTTCCCTTTTCCTACACAGGCTGTGTCCCTACGGATGTTCCTGTTTCTGATGCTTGCTGAGTTGTTCTGTGTTCATCCAGCATCTTGGACCTGGTTACTCCGGGATGTGGGTGCATGGCAAACTAAGGTTCATCAGGTTGTCATCCCAGGTTGTCTTTGTTGTCAGGGCTGGGGATGTGGGCAAACGCAGATGGGACACATTCAGGATTCCCTTGGCACTTGTTGGTTACACATGTCATGTAATTTACAGTCTGTGGTAGCTTTCAGTGATTGTGACACGTTGTGGGTGACTGCTGCCACTCCTCAGGGTCAGAGCTGCAATGTTGGAAGTTGTGTACGTGTGTTCTTTGTGTGTCACCTTGTCTTCTTCATTGGTGTGTGACTATGGCCGGGATCCCATTGATTGTGGTGGATTTCACGTCATGCCCATGTACCGCGTAGTGTGCAGTGTGTCAGACATTCACGAGTCTTGTTGACTGGCAATGTGTGATGGGTTTCTGCACCTTAGTTCCCACCACCACCTCTGGGATTGTCATGGGTGCATGTGCAATGTCACCAGTCCATGTGAGCTTCACTGCTGCACATTGGTGGAGATCAAGGTGTGTGGTGTTGAGTGTGTGCAAATGTGAGTTGTTGCACGGCTAGACCCCTACCTCCATATTGGCCATGGCTGGCAGGCCGTGCTGATTGATTTGTGCTTGTGTAGGTGTGATGGTAGTTTGTTGCTCAGGACACATGGCTGTGGTTCACAGTGTGAATGACATCTACCTTTGTCATCACAGTGGGATTATCATGCAGGCTAGTGTCACCACAATGTGGGGTCCCTGGGGGTAGTGCTGTGGTGGGTCTGTCTCTTGCTGTGTTAGTTGCTGTTCCTACAAGCTTGTGTGACATGTGTAATTTGGGCTCCCTCTCATCTAACAATGCCTCTTTGCCCACATAGGGGAATCCGATCCATGAGTAACTTTTGTATGGCACTGTACACACATCTGTGTAATTGGAGTTCAGGCCTCCTCATGTGTCGTGTGGTTGCCTGGGGACACTGGCACACACCCCCATCACCTGTTGTGTTTGATATGCAGTGTGAGTCTGCCTGTTTGTGTTTGTGCATTTGCACCACTGCATTGGCATATCTTGAGTGTGCCATTGGCTGTATGTTGTTTGGTGGCTTTCCCCTGCTGTCCCTGGGACTCCTAGGTCATCAGTCAGCACAATAATCATGGTTTGTATGTCCCATTGCTGCCATGGTATGGTATTTGTTCACCTGACATCTACAGTCTCCACAGGATATCTACATTTGTGTGTCCATTGGTGCAGATATGTGGGTCTGCATTATGATGGTCACTTCTGTCATTGTGTTATTTGTGAATGTTGACAATGTGAGCCCCCATGGGTGATGTTTGTATGCACATGGCCAAAACAATGTTTTATTGCCACTGCACTGTTTGCCTCACCCAATCTATGTTGCTATGGGACACAAGCACTACTATGCCACTGATGTGTTTGTTGTTGTGTGACCAGGAATCATCCATGCAGTTTGGCTTTGGCAGCTTTTACCCTGACTACACTTACCTTTTGATCACTGTGGTGATGGGGCTTTGGGCCCCATTGCCGCACTGTTCAAAAGGTGCATCAGCTATGGACCCCACACCTACCTTGTGGTCACTGTGGTGATGGGGCTTTGGGCCCCATTGCCACACTGTTCAAAATGTGCATCAGCTATGGACCCCACACCTACCTTTTGGTCACTGTGGTGATGGGGCTTTGGGCCCCATTGCCACACTGTTCAAAATGTGCATCAGCTATGGACCCCACACTCACCTTTTGGTCACTGTGGTGATGGGGCTTTGGGCCCCATTGCCACACTGTTCAAAATGTGCATCAGCTATGGACCCCACACCTACCTTGTGGTCACTGTGGTGATGGGGTTTTGGGCCCCATTGCCACGTGCATCAGCTATGGACCCCACACCTACCTTTTGGTCACTGTGGTGATGGGGCTTTGGGCCCCATTGCCACACTGTTCAAAAGGTGCATCAGCTATGGACCCCACACTTCCCTTTTGGTCACTGTGGTGATGGGGCTTTGGGCCCCATTGCCACACTGTTCAAAATGTGCATCAGCTATGGACCCCACACTCACCTTTTGGTCACTGTGGTGATGGGGTTTTGGGCCCCATTGCCACACTGTTCAAAATGTGCATCAGCTATGGACCCCACACCTACCTTGTGGTCACTGTGGTGATGGGGCTTTGGGCCCCATTGCCACACTGTTTAAAATGTGCATCAGCTATGGACCCCATACTTCCCTTTTGGTCACTGTGGTGATGGGGCTTTGGGCCCCATTGCCACACTGTTCAAAATGTGCATCAGCTATGGACCCCACACTTACCTTTTGGTCGCTGTGGTGATGGGGTGTTCAACCCCATTGCCACAGTGGCCATGGTCGGCTTGCATTGTGGAGGCCACACACATTTATGTGTGACACATGTGCTAGGGGGTCACATTGTATGTTCAATGTCATGTTCAGTGTTGTAGGCATTTGACACAGACTACACACGCTTGTCATGGTGTTGGGGGGGATGTAATTTTCAGACATTCCTTATGTGGGAGTATGCTGGTTGTGTCATGCATTACCCGTCCTATGAGTAGGGGTGGAGGTAGTGGCAGGCATCCAGCCCCTAAGGGTGGGGATGGTAGTAGTGACAGGCATCCAGCCCCCCCTGAGTAGGGGTGGTGGTAGTGGCAGGCATCCAGCCCCCCCTGAGTAGGGGTGGTGGTAGTGGCAGGCATCCAGCCCCCTAAGGGTGGGGATGGTAGTAGTGACAGGCATCCAGCCCCCTGAGTAGGGGTGGTGGTAGTGCTAGGCATCCAGGCCCCCTGAGTAGGGGTGGTGGTAGTGGTAGGCATCCATCCCCTAAGGGTGGGGATGGTAGTAGTGACAGGCATCCAGGACCCCATGAGTAGGGGTGGTGGTAGTGGCAGGCATCCAGCCCCCCCTGAGTAGGGGTGGTGGTAGTGGCAGGCATCCAGCCCCCCCTGAGTAGGGGTGGTGGTAGTGGCAGGCATCCAGGCCCCCCTGAGTAGGGGTGGTGGTAGTGGTAGGCATCCATCCCCCTAAGGGTGGGGATGGTAGTAGTGACAGGCATCCAGGCCCCCATGAGTAGGGGTGGTGGAAGTGGCAGGCATCCAGCCCCCCCTGAGTAGGGGTGGTGGTAGTGGCAGGCATCCAGCCCCCCTGAGTAGGGGTGGTGGTAGTGGCAGGCATCCAGCCCCCCTGAGTAGGGGTGGTGGTAGTGGCAGGCATCCAGCCCCCTGAGTAGGGGTGGTGGTAGTGGTAGGCATCCAGGCCCCCTGAGTAGGGGTGGTGGTAGTGGTAGGCATCCATCCCCCTAAGGGTGGGGATGGTAGTAGTGACAGGCATCCAGGCCCCCATGAGTAGGGGTGGTGGTAGTGGCAGGCATCCAGCCCCCCGAGTAGGGGTGGTGGTAGTGGCAGGCACCCAGCCCCCCCTTCAGTGGGGGTGGTGGTAGTGGCAGGCATCCAGCCCCCCTGAGTAGGGGTGGTGGTAGTGGTAGGCATCCAGGCCCCCCTGAGTAGGGGTGGTGGTAGTTGTAGGCATCCATCCCCCTAAGGCTGGGGATGGTAGTAGTGACAGGCATCCAGGCCCCCATGAGTAGGGGTGGTGGTAGTGGCAGGCATCCAGCCCCCCCTGAGTAGGTGTGGTGGTAGTGGCAGGGATCCAGCCCCCCCTGAGTAGGGGTGGTGGTAGTGGCAGGCATCCAACCCCCCTGAGTGGGGTGGTGGTAGTGGCAGGCATCCAGCCCCCCCTGAGTAGGGGTGGTGGTAGTGGCAGGCATCCAGCCCCCCCTGAGTAGGGGTGGTGGTAGTGGCAGGCATCCAGCCCCCCTGAGTAGGGGTGGTGGTAGTGGTAGGCATACAGGCCCCCTGAGTAGGGGTGGTGGTAGTGGTAGTCATCCATCCCCCTAAGGGTGGGGATGGTAGTAGTGACAGGCATCCAGCCCCCCATGAGTAGGGGTGGTGGTAGTGGTAGGCATCCAGGCCCCCCTGAGTAGGGGTGGTGGTAGGGTGGTGTTGGTGATAGGCATCCATCCCCCTATGGGTGTGTATGGCATTGGTGATGGCCATCCCACCCCTATGGCTCTGCTGTTGCTAGTGTACGTCATTTGTGCATCCCTATGTGTGTGTGACATATTTCGGGTACGTGTCGTTTGTTTGTGTTGTTGGTGTTTGACTTACCGTCTGCGCCATACGCGTCCGTGCCGGTCCCGGTAATAGATGTAGAGTATAGGTAGGACCTGCGCAATGGGATTCATGCTTGGATCGTCTCGTTCGGGTTTCTCGTGTCTTCGACTCGTACTCGTAGCAGGCTTGTTCGTCTCGTAGCCGTGGATCGTCTTGTGGCGCGAAACGGAGCTTATGTACAGCTCGCCCGGATGCTCAAACGTCCCGGACGTAGCGACGGGTTCGGCGCGTACGGAGTGTGCATCGTACTCGTCCGGCCGGAAGGTGCTGTGTATTTGTTTCCGTACGACTCGATTCGGCGTTTACGGATCCGGCTCGGGTGGGGAAATGGAGCTGGATTGGGTAAGTACGACTCGCTCGGAATCTGGGTTGTTATGCGCATCGTACTTGTTGGTTCGGACGAGTGTTCGAATCGGTCGGGAAACACGCACTCGGCTGTTTTTTTTTCCGGACGAATACTGTTAGGTGCGCTTCCGGCCGAGATCGGAATCAACCCCTATGTCTCATGTCCTTTCCTCTGTTATCCCATGCATTGTCTACCCGTAACTGAATGTTGAGGCAACTGCTGTGATAAGACTTTTTTTTAATGTATTTTAATGTACATTTCAATGGTGTTATGTATCGCGATTTCCTGGCACATTGTTATGGTTTTAATTAACTAAACAATAAACTTTATTCTGATTCTGCTCACTCTGTAAACAGAAATCTGGGACACCATCACCACCTTCTCCCCGGATGTGGCCTTTACCACTGAAACATGACTCAACATCTCCTCGAACCCTAAATTTGCCAACGCCACTCCCGAAGGCTACAAGATGATATGCCAAGATCGTACCAACAAACACGGCGGGGCATTGCCATCATCTTCAAGGAAACCATACGATGCACCGTCAACAACGACGACCCAACACCTCTCATGGAACACCTCAACTTTCGACTACAGACCAACGCTAAGACCACGATAAGAGGCACCCTCACATACAGATCCCGGGGAACCCAATCAGCCTTCTGCGATGCAATCTCTTACCTCATCTTCCCCCTAGCCATGGACTCCCACACCTACAACCTACTTGGCGATCTCAATTTCTATGTTGACGAACCCAAAGAGGTCATCTCCACCCCCCTCCTGGAAAACATGAACAACATTGGCATCACCCAACTGGTCACCGAACCCACGCACAAAGTAGGACACACACTCGATGCCATTTTTACCCCCAACAACATAATCAATCTCACCCATGTCAAAGAACTCACCAGGACCGACCACACCATCGTTCACTTTACCATCTCAACACCCAGCATACCATCGCCAAGCACCTCAGTGCTACCCACTGCAGCTAGGGCAAGGTAACAGAGAATCAATGGACACTGGGAAGAGATGGTTGGGCAGGGGTCGGTGGGTGCCCCGGAGTGGATGGACGGCATGATGGCTGTGGTGTTCTGAGTGGCGAGTGGAGACCAGGTGGTCATCATTCAGCTGATGTTCACTGGTTGATTGAGGTTGTCGAGGCTGAAAGTGGTGGGTTGGTGGTCGAAGTTGTGGTAGATGTTGGTGCACTGCCAGTCCTGTTTTGAGCCCCGGCATCCAAGGGACGTGGTGAGGGGCGTGGCAGAAGCTCTACTACGAGCATTCTGAAGAAAATAAGCTAAAAAGGAGAGGACAAAGGAAAACTAAAACTAGGGTCCAGCAATCCCTGCTGACCTGCACAAGCACCCTTGTGCACTGAGACCACCCTGATTGCCGCCACAAATTACATCAGTACCCTCCTCGACTTCGGAGAAACTGTGGCCCTGATCCTCCTCGACCTCACTGCTGCTTTCAACACCGTCTCCCACCACACCCTCATCAACAGACTCTACAACACTGGCTCACAGCAAAACACACTCAAGTGGACAGCCTATTTCCTTACAGGACATACACAGAGCATCCAACAGCCTCCCTTCACTTCCACACGCAGGGGCATCATCCCTCAGCCCAACCCTATTCAACATCTACATGACCCCCCTTGCAGACATCATCAGATCCCACGGACTCAGCATAATCTCCTATGGAGACGACACATAACTAATCCTCTCACTCATTGAGGACCCCTCCAATGCCAAAACCATCTTCTGCAAAGCCATGACCAATGTAGCCAAATGGATGAGAGACAGCTGCCTCAAACTCAACTCGGACAAAACAGATGTACTAATCTTCTGGAAGAACACCTCCATATGGGACCACAACTGGTGGGCAGCAGAATTCAGACCAGCATCCACACTGACAGACCATGCACACAACCTCGGCATCAAACTTGACAGCCAAATGACCATGAAACAACAAGACAACGCAGTCACCTCCTCCTGCCTATACACCCTTCACATGCTCTGCAGAATCTGCATATGGGTGTCAATCAACACCATAAAGACCGTCAACCAGGCCCTTGTCACCAGCAGCTTCAACTACGGCAACGCTCTCTATGCCGGAATCTCCACACTACTCCTCAAAAGACCACAGACCATATAAAACACTGCAGCCAGACTCATCCTGAACCTCCCCAAAGGAACACACATCACCCCTCACCTCAGAAACCTCCACTGGCTCCCCATCCAGAAGAGATGCCAGTTCAAGATCCTCACACATGCATAGAAAAGCTCTACATGGCCAAGCACCATCCTACACCAACCATAGACTGAATTCCACCTGTCTGCAAGACACCTGCGCTTCACATCACTCGCCCTCACACACACTCCCCACATACGTTGCAGCTGCAGCGGGGGATGCTCCTTCGCCTACATCGCGGCCAAGGCCTGGAACGACCTGCCGCTTCACCTCCACCCTCCCTGGCAGACTTCAGAAAGAAACTCAAGACCTGGCTTTTCAACAGAGACACAGCACCGTCAGCACCCAGATGCCCCTAAGGGTGACAGTGCTGCACTATAAAAATGCTGATTGATTACATTGTTTTCTTATTTCTTGATATATATATATATATCTCAGCTCCAAAGTACCCAACGTATAAGGAGCACTCGAACGGCAACATGCTCATGAAGAGCCTTTATGGTATACAATCCGCCGGCACAACGATAACTTTAAGCAGTTCAATTTGCCATGGATGCCTGACGCGTTTCGAAGTGTCCCCACTTCTCTTCAGAGGCTTTGGCAATTGAAGGCGCATAGGACACCGCCCTCATAATTTAAATGCTCCAATGCATGCCCTGGATGGGATGCTCTGCCGCGACTAGCAGAGCATTATGAGCCTTGTAGTGTCCTTTGTCTCCCAATGGAGCGCGCAATATTGCTGCTGTAACATTCATAACCCCCAGATGGGCCTCGGTGTGGCGGTGGAAATGCTAAATCCGTGGCTGCCCCACGAAGTCGGCCTGCTCGATAACAGACCGCGTGGCCCCCACATCCTGGGGTGGTGCTCCTTCGCGACAGGGTGTGCCGCGTGTTTATCCAAGCACCAAGGTACCCAACGTATAAGGAGCACTCAAACGGCAACATGCTAATGAAGAGCCTTTATGGTATACAATCCGCCGGCACAACGATAACTTTAAGCAGTTCAATTTGCCATGGATGCCTGATGCGTTTCGAAGTGTCCCCACTTCTCTTCAGAGGCTTTGGCAATTGAAGGTGCATAGGACACCGCCCTCATCATTTAAATGCTCCAATGCATGCCCTGGATGGGACGCTCTGCCGCGACTAGCAGAGCATTATGGGCCGAGGCCCATCTGGGGGCTATGAATGTTACAGCAGCAACATTGCACGCTCCATCGGGAGCCAAAGGACACTACAAGGCCCATAATGCTCTGCTAGACGCGGCAGAGCGTCCCATCCAGGGCATGCATTGGAGCATTTAAATGATGAGGGCGGTGTCCTATGCGCCTTCAATTGCCAAAGCCTCTGAAGAGAAGTGGGGACACATCGAAACGCGTCAGGCATCCATGGCAAATTGAACGAATGTATGACAGAATATCGACGGACAGAAAATCGACCTGCAAAAATATCGACACAAAAATATAGAAGTCAAAAATATCGAAGTCCAATCTACATAAAGGTAAGTACAAAAATATCGAAAAAAATATATAGTTGTCAAAAATATCGAAGTTAAAAATATCTTTTTTTTTAATGTTTTAATAATAATGTAAAATTAAGTAAATAATACATATAATTAAAATAAATATAGTTAAAAATATTAAGATATTTAAAAATAATAACTAATACATTAAGGGGTCGATTCCGATTCGGGCCGGAAATCTCTCCGACCGAGCCGGACCCGGAGAGATTTCCGACCGAATCGGACCCATGCAGTCCGACCGAACGAGTACGATGCGTCCGTATGTTATCGGACACGAGTCGGTCGGACTCCCATTGAACTCAATGGGAGCCGGTCGTACAACGCGTACGCGGGCTCCCATTGCCTCAATGGGTGCGAGGCGGACAAGGGCGCCTCTACAGCGAGTACGCCGCGAGCGCTCGCGGCGTACACGCACAGGTAGGGGGACCCATGGGTCCCCCCTGTGTGCGCCTCGCACGGGTACGCAGTACAGGGGGTCCGACACGGACCCCCAAAGTACGGCTCCGACAGCGAGTTCGAGTCGGACGGCGCGAGTCGGTCGGAGCGGTCGAGGTGCGCATCGTACTTACCTGGCCGGAAAACGTCTCCATTGCGCGGTGCGACCGGGTCCGACCGAGTCGGTCGGAGCGGTACGATCCGGGTACGAGTCGGTCGGAGCGGTCGGGTCGCCCGGACGAGTCGGTCGGCGACCCGCATCGTACTCGCTCGGCCGGACCCGCAGACGGTTCGGTCGGGAAACAGGCTTTCGCATGGCTTTTTTCCCGACCGAATGGTATTGGGTGCGCCTCCGACCGAGATCGGAATCGGCCCCTAAATGTTAAAATAAATTAAACATATACATATAAATTAATATATATACTTACTCACATACTGCAACAGTAGAGAAAGTGTTGGATAGCGTAGGGGTAAAAATTACTATTCCTACTCCAGTGAGTGCAACAGTAGGGAAAGTGTTGGATAGCGTAGGGGTAAAAATTACTATTCCCACTCCAGAGAGTGCAACAGTAGGGAAAGCGCTGGATAGTGTAGGGGTAAAAATTACTATTCCCACTCCAGAGAGTGCAACAGTAGGGAATGCGCTGGATAGCGTAGGGGTAAAAATTACTATTCCCACTCCAGAGAGTGCAACAGTAGGGGAAGCGCTGGATAGCGTAGGGGTAAAATTACTATTCCCACTCCAATGAGTGCAACAGTAGGGAACGGGTTGGATAGCGTAGGGGTAAAAATTACTATTCCCACTCCAGAGAGTGCAACAGTAGGGAAAGCGCTGGATAGCGTAGGGGTAAAAATTACTATTCCCACTCCAGTGAGTGCAACAGTAGGGAAAGCGTTGGACAACGTAGATGTTAAAAATAACATACTTATAAATGAAATAAATATTGTAATTAAATAATGACCTACAAATATATCAAAAATAATAACGACTTTAATAATATTAAATACTTCCCACCCTATTCCCCAATAAACACACAACACACTCCACATAAAATTTCACACAATTAAATTAATTTTCAATTAATCAATTAATAAAAATTAATTTGCAATTAATAATAAAATTTAAAAAAATGTCAATAACAATAAATATTTAATAAAAAGTAAGAACCAATTAATAATTAATTAACAAAAAAATTAATTATTAATACCAATAAATGATATTTAATAAAAATCAATAACTAATTAATAATTAATTAACAAAAAATATCAATACCAATAAATAATATTTGATAAAAATTAACCAATTAAAAATTAATTAACAAAAAAAATAATCAATACTCAATTTTTTTAAATTAATTTCTTAATTACAAATAATTTACTTACCACCCTAATCCCCTAAAAACACACAACCCACTCCAATAATAAATTAATACAAATAAAATAATTATCAATTAATAATAATTAATTACCAATTAATAATTAATTAACAATAAATTAATTGTTAATAACAATAATTCAAAATTAATAATTACTGAATCAAAATTAAATTACTTCCCACCCTATTCCCCTATAAACCCACAACCCGCTACAGAAATAAAACACAAAATTTAATTAAAATACATTAATAATTCCTACAAATTATTATTTAATTTACTATAATTAAATTACTTCCCACCCTATTCCCCTATAAACCCACAACCCGCTACGGTACTAAAACGCAAAATTTACTTTTAAAAAAATTACTATTTTCTAAAAAATGTATACATATATTTAAAAAAACAGTACAATACTTAAAAAATATAGAACACATACATATTAAATACATACTAAAATACATAACACTCATATAAATATCGATATTATTAACATCGATAATTTAACTATCGATATTACTAACATTGATATTTGCAACATCGGTATTTCTTACCTTAACTTCGATATTCTGGTTGTAGATATTCTTGACTTCGATATTTTGTCCCTACGATATTTAAAACTCGATATAACTGTGCTTCGATATTTAAAAATCGATATTTTGACTGTCCACCAAATTGAACTGCTTAAAGTTATCGTTGTGCCGGCGGAATGTGTACCATAAAGGCTCTTTATGAGCATTTTGCCGTTCGAGTGCTCTTATACGTTGGGTACTTTGGAGCTTGTATATACATAAACTATGAAGCTGCCAATGCAACAGGCATAGATATGCCCCTGCAGTCAGGGTCAGGGGGTAGGACTCAGACTAAATTTAAATTAAAATCAACCTTTTGTCCTATTATGCTACGCTACAATGTGGATTTGTTTCATGACAAAATAACATCTGAATTGAAAAAACTTTATTGTTCTACTAGACAGGCCCCAAGATCATATACAAAACAGGATAATGTGTACTATCAACTAATGAACAAACTGCAGGCTGATGACAATATCATCATTCGTCAGTCAGACAAAGGGGGCAACGTAGTATTATGGCCACGTAAGCTTTACATGGAAGAAGCCATTACACATTTAAATGACAGAGATTGCTACAGGCGAAGAGACATGCAAGCAATAAAGATGTCCTGGAATGACTTTTACTCGAAGTTGATGGCATGGAAATCAGCAGGCTTGCTGACCATGGAGGAATTTTAATTCTTAAAAATTGAACACCCCATCATTCCTGTGATATACTTTATTCCCAAAATACACAAGGACGCATGCAAACCTCGGGTAGACCGATTAACCTCTGCCCAGGGCAGCATCATGGAAAATACGTCCAAATTTGTGGACTTTTTCCTTCAAGAACATGTTAAAAGATTATCCTCATATATACAGGATACAGGGGATTTCTTACGCAAAATTGAAAGTGTAAAATGGGAACCTGGATGTGTGCTCATATCCTTAGATGTAACTGCTTTATATACGAGCATCCATCACCAGGATGGCTTGAAGGCTGTTGAATATTTCTTAAACACTTACCCCATGGGCTGGTATTTGCATAACAAAATGCTTCTGACAATGATCTCAACATGTTTGGAAAATAACTTCTTTCTCTTCCAAAATCAAGTTTTCCAACAGGTCAGGGGTGTAGCCATGGGGGCCTGCTTCTCTCCAAGCTATGCTTGTCTACATATGGGCTTTTGGGAGGAGCAGGTACTTTACGCAAGTCATGGTGAAACCCTGATCAAGCATGTCCTATGTTGGTATAGGTACATAGATGACCTGTTTTTAATATGGAAGGGCACTGAGCAGTCTGCACACACTATTATTGAACAACTTAGCATTAACAATCTTAATCTCAGGTTCACTGCCCAAATGAGTAAGGAGAGCATTTTTTATCTCAATGTGGAAGTCTTTGTAAATAACAACAGATTAGAAACAAGACTTCATAGAAAATCTACGGCAGGCAACACGGTCCTACATGCCCATAGCCACCATCCGCCACATTTAATTAAAAGCATCCCCTTTGGGGAAATGCTGCGGATATGCAGGATATGTAGCTCTGATAGGGAATGCAGACAGGCACAGTATGAATGCAGAGAGAGATTCCTGGAGAGGGGTTATTCTGAGGAGACACTAGACATAGCCATGTCTAAAGCCAACAAAATACAGAGGCATGCTGCACTCACCAATAGAGTAGCTACAACAAACAGTCAGTTACAGCAAGAGCAATCTACGCGCCTTATACTGACATTTAGCAAGCAGCATAAGACATTACGGAGAATCATCAATAAAAGCTGGCCCCTAGTGTGCAATGATCCTGTCCTTGGAATTAAATTGCCGAAATCTCCCACTATCACCTTCAGAAAAGCCCGCTCCATGAGTAACTCCCTTGTCAGAAGCAGTCCGGAAGTTAGACAAAACAAAAACTGGCTCAATAGTAGAACGGGGTTTTTGAAATGTGCAACTTGCAAAGCCTGCAGACACGGCAAGAATACATCCTCTTACCACACTCCATTTCAACCTAGACCAGTGAGAATCACAAAAGCGCTGAATTGTAAGACTGAATATGCGGTATATGTGCTGGAGTGCTCAGGTGGCCTGCAGTACGTGGGCAGCACGAAACTGCAGGTGCACAAGCGAGTGCTCCAGCACATCAGAGCTATCGTCAACGGCGACGCCTCTTACCCAGTGGCAAGACACTTTAAGGAAACACATGACAACAACTTATCACACCTTAAGTACTTTGTCATTGATGCAGTACTGCCATTGAGAAGGGGTGGAAATCGAGAGCAACTACTAAGACAAATGGAAACTAGATACATCTTAGAGTTGGATAGTAAAACACCCCAGGGGCTGAACTCAAGCGAGGATTTTTTCACCTGCCTCTGACCACTTCAAGTTTACCTGCAACACACTGTATAAACCTGTAGCTCTGCCGCCTCCCATCATGTTTTTAAAAAACACTAGTGTATTTTAACATTTCTTTTTTCTAATCTTGCACATCCAAGCACGGCTGTGAGTTGGTATTGTGCAAGCACTGGCACTTTATGTATTAGCACTTGGCACTTTCCTTTTTCTATCCAAGGGGTACAATCCATGGCCCACTTGGGCAGGACATGTATATATATTTCTGCAGTGTAATATTTCTGACTCAGAGTAAATGTTTTTCTAGTAACTAGTATTAAAGGGTCATTTTCCTTGAGCTTAGTTACGTGAAAAGAAGCCTTATGACGTGACCGGTTTATATGTTGACATAAGAGTTTAGATATGCAATTTCGCAACTAATCCATTGGTCACATTTATTGGTCATTATAACAGGATATTGTAGTTCCGATTTTAGCACTTATATGGGATTTTTATAACAATGTTATTAGAGGCTGTTTAAATATTTATTTATTTATACATATTTATTATCTTTGCGTTATTTGCACCTTTGATATTTATTATGGTACTGTAATGCATATTTGCACATATTACACTGCAATTATGAAAAACAACAACAATGGATGCAATTGGTTGTCTATGTCTATGATTACCCATGGTTCAATTATCACGTGTGTTTGAGCACTGGCACTTTAAATTGTTGAAAAATTGCCATCGCGAATCATGTGATCAAGCAGCCTGCGAGGCTGAAATGCGTAATGGCGGTGGTGCAGGGCATCTTCTAATAAAATCTGTGTGCACCGATACCTGGGTCTGTCTTCGTCTTTCCGGTGGACTGTGGTGGCGAAGAACTGTGGATATATCTATATATATATCTATATATATATATATATATATATACATATATATATATATATATATATATATATATACTCACTGAATAAACCATAGGTTTCAGGGACCTTATAGTTAGAAATTAGCATTTAAAAAACCTTTGAAATTCACTAAAAAAAACACAGGTTTCAGGGACGTTATAGTTAGTTGGACATTTCACTCGTACAAAACCAGAGAAATTCGGCTGTTATAGTTAGTAGAGCTAACTATAACTTGCGCCCCCGCAATACACTGCTGATGACGTCACATATTACATCACTCATGACATGGTCAGTGACATCACTGATGACATCTCAAATGACATCACTGATGACATCACTGATGACATCATCCAGTGAATGTGTGTTTCTGTAAAGTTTAAATATGTTTTATATATATATATGCCAAGGTGTATTGAAGAATGAGTAGGTGTATAAGTGTCTGAATGGATGATTTAGTAAGTGCGTGACTGATTGTGTAAGTGACTGATTAAGCGTATCTTACTGAATGCATGGGTTAGTGAGTAAACTGTGTAAATGTCTGTATCAGTCTGTCAGTTGGTGTATAAGTGGCTGCATGGGTTGGTGAGTAGCTACATGATTGTCTATATGGGTTATTGATTGGTTGTCTGAGTATCTGTATGGGTGCCTGAGTGTCTGTGTGAGTGGGTGGGGGTGGTGACTCTGTGCATAGATGTGTGAGTGGGTGATTCACTGGGTGTATGGGTTCAAGAGTGCATCTGTGAAGGGCTGTATGGGTGGGTAAGTGTGTGTATGGGTGTGTTGGTGAGTGAATGGATGTCTCAGTGGTATATGTGTGAGTAACTACATATGTGAAAGGTCATATATGTGAGTGTTGGAGTTTATAAATGACTATACATGAGAGTGAGTGATTGTGAGAGTGGCTGTATGGATGAGTGTGTGCTTGTATCCGTGATTGTATAAAAGAGTAAGTATGTGTTAGTATTTGTATAAATAAGTACGTGGTCTCTGTATAACTGTATAGGTGAGTAAATTGGTGTGATTGATTCTTTGCATGACTAAGTGTGTGAGTAAGTCTATGGATGAGTGGCGGTATGTGAGTATGTATAGGTGCATGAGTGCATATGATAGTGCTTTATTGATGAGTGACTGCATGTATGAGTTACTGTATGGGTGAATGAGTGGATGTGTGTGTGTAGACCTAGGAATCACTTAGCAGGTATGTACTTACTGCTATTTGTTTGTCTATGGTTTCGATATTGGTAGTCTGTATTTTAGAGTGGGTTTTTAAAAGGTTCTATTAGTGTGTGAGGAGGTGCATCAGATTATCACATGGATGATGTAATCAGTGATGTCATCAGTGATGTCATTTGAGATGTCATCAGTGATGTCATCAGTGATGTCACTGACCATGTCATGAGTGATGTAATATGTGACGTCATCAGCAGTGCACTGCGGGGGCGCGAGTTATAGTTAGCTCTACTAACTATAACCGCCGAATTTCTCTGGTTTTGTTCGAGTGAAATGTCCAACTAACTATAACGTCCCTGAAACCTATGGTTTTTTCAGTGAATTTCAAAGGTTTTTTAAATGCTAATCTCTAACTATAACGTCCCTGAAACCTATGGTTTTTACAGAAAATTTCAAAGGTTTTTTTAGTGATATTTTGTAACTATAATATCCCAAAAATATTTGTTCTTAGTTTTTTTTTTGTTATTAAAATTATGTAATGTTTTGTGTTTTCTAAAATATAAATATACTTTTTATTTATTTTTCTGAGAAAAAAGTGGAGTCGCGTACCGATCGTGTACCTATCTCGGTGGGTGCGCGGATTTAAGCCGCCATATTGCTAAAGTCGTGATGGATGCGCGTTTGGTATGCGACAGGTGCGCCGTGTCCGGCCCCGCGTAACGTCACGTACATATTTCTGGGATCGCGCCGGGTGCGCGACGTCCGTAATTTTTTTATGTTTTAAAACTATATGTATATAAATGTAATAGGTATATTAGAGCAATACATTATCTAAACTAATTATAAAAATCATATATTTGTATTTCCAATAAAGTTATATTATTGTTAAATACATATTGCGGAAGTCGCGTCGTGTGCGCGTTTGGTATGCGACGGGTGCGCGGTGCCTGGCCCTGCATAACGTTATATACGTTTGGGGTTGTTCCGGGTGCGCAACTTCCGTAAAAAAAAATTATGTTTAAAAACTGTATGTACAGTAGTTCAATATGTATATTAGAGCAAGAGATTATCTAAACTAATTATAAAAATCATATATTTGAAATTGCAATAAAGTTATATTATTCTTAAATATATTTTCCCGAAGTTGCGTCGGGTGCGCGCTGGTTGCGCGCGCGGTGCGCAACTACCTTGTGACTTCAGAAGAAAGCATTTCATTGGTTCACAAGGTTTTCCATTCTAGAACTTGAAGGACCCCACCCATTTCTTTCATTCTTCCAACACCTTTACAGGAGATACACCTTTTGTGTTTTCTGCACTGTTTGGTGTATTTTTTTGGTGTTTTTTGAACATCTTCAAAATGGCTTCTTCTGTTCCTGAAGCTCAACTCCCATCATATGAAGAAGACTTGGAAGAACCAGTGAGGAAAAGGAAAGAATCCATCGTATGGAAGTTCTTCACTATTCCTGATGGTGAAAAAAAAGTTAATGCTCGCAAAGTGAGCTGTACACTTTGCCGAAGGGTGCTCTCACAGGGAAGTGAGAAGAAATATTCTTGTGGGACATCCAGCATGTTAAAACATCTCCAGATGATCCACCCTCGTCATCTGGGGCGTGAGCAACACCGACGCGCCCAAGAAGCAATGCAACAGGATGACCAGGGAGCTGGTCCAAGCACATCAGGAGCCTCAAGCTCCTCATCTCGAGGACCGGACATTCGTCCTGAATTTGCAAAACTGGAACAAAACTGCATCAAATGCAAGGCTATACTGTGTTTTGGAGAGCAGTCAGTTGATGCTGTGGTTTCTGCTGCAAGAAACCACCATTGTTAATTTTTTTATGTTGCAATGACAGTTTAATTACAAAGTTTAATAGTTTCCTCTGTTATTTTTCTAGTTTTTAAAAAAACACCAAAAAAATACACAAAATAGTTTAAAAAACACAAATAAAATTAAAAAACAAAAAAACGGTTCTGTTCAGAACCACCTTATCTGTTTAAAAAGAGAAATAACTGCATGGTAATGCCTGCGTGATTGCATGAGTACACGCGTAGAGCTTGAGTGATTGAAACAGTGCATGGGTAGTGCATGTGTGATTGGAGGATTGCATGGGTACTGCATGGGTGATTGCATGAGTACATGGGTAGTGCCTGGGTGATTGGAAGAGTGCATGGGTAGTACTTGGGTGATTGGAACAGTACATGGGTAGTGCCTGGGAAATTGGAGGAGTGCATGAGTAGTGCATGGGTGATTAGAGTAGTGTATAAGTAGTGCTTGGGTGATTCCAAGAGTGCATGGGTACTGACTTGATGATTAGAGTACTGCAAGGGTAGTGCATGGTGAATTTAAAAGTGCTTGGGTATTGGCAGAGTGATTGGATAAGTACATGGTACTGGCTGGGTGATTGGAGGAGTGCATGGGTAGTGACAGGGTGATTGCTGGATTGCATGGGTACTACATGGGTAATTGAAGGTGTGAATGAGTAGTGTCTAGGTGATTAGAGGATTGTATGGGTAGTGCACAGGTGATTGTAGCAGTGCATGGTTACTGCCTGGGTCATTGCATGAGTACATGGGTACTGACTGGATGATTAGAGTACTGTAAGGAGAGTGTATTGTTAATTTATAAGTGCTTGGGTATTGGCGGAGTGATTGGATAAGTACATGGTACTGGCTGGGTGATTGGAGGAGTGCATGGGTAGTGACAGGGTGATTGCTGGAGTGTATGGGTACTACCTGGGTAATTGAAAGAGTGAATGAGTAGTGTCTAGGTGATTAGAGGACTGCATAGGTAGTGCACAGGGTATTGTAGCACTGCATGGTTAGTGCCTGGGTCATTGTATGAGTACATGGGTACTGACTGGTTGATTAGAGTACTGCAAGGAGAGTGTATGGTGAATTTATAAGTGCTTGGGTATTGGCGGAGTGATTGGATAAGTACATGGTACTGGCTGGGTGATTGGAGGAATGCATGGGTAGTGACAGTGTGATTGCTGGACTGCATGGGTACTACCTGGGTAATTGAAGGTGTGAATGAGTAGTGTCTAGGTGATTAGAGTACTGCAAGGGTAGTGCATGGTGAATTTATAAGTGCTTGGGAATTGGCGGAGTGATTGCATAAGTACATGGTACTGGCTGGGTGATTGAAGGAGTGCATGGGTAGTGACAAGGTGATTGCTGGAGTGCATGGGTACTACCTGGGTAATTGAAGGTGTGAATGATTAGTGTCTAGGTGATTAGAGGATTGTATGGGTAGTGTACAGGTGATTGTAGCAGTGCATGGTTACTGCCTGGGTCATTGCATGAGTACATGGGAACTGACTGGATGATTAGAGTACTGCAAGGAGAGTGTATGGTGATTTTATAAGTGCTTGGATATTGGCGGAGTGGTTGGATAAGTACATGGTACTGGCTGGGTGATTGCTGGACTGCATGGGTACTACCTGGGTAATTGAAGATGTGAATGAGTAGTGTCTAGGTGATTAGAGGACTGCATGGGTAGTGCACAGGTGATTGTAGCAGTGCATGGTTACTGCCTGGGTCATTGCATGAGTACATGGGTACTGAGTGGATGATTAGAGTACTGCAAGGGTAGTGCATGGTGAATTTATAAGTGCTTGGGTATTGGCGGAGTGATTGGATAAGTACATGGTACTGGCTGGGTGATTGGAGGAGTGCATGGGTAGTGACAGGGTGATTGCTGGACTGCATGGGTACTACCTGGGTAATTGAAGGTGTGAATGAGTAGTGTCTAGGTGATTAGAGGATTGTATGGGTAGTGCACAGGTGATTGTAGCAGTGCATGGTTACTGCCTGGGTCATTGCATGAGTACATGGGTACCCGACTGGATGATTAGAGTACTGCAAGGAGAGTGTATTGTGAATTTATAAGTGCTTGGGTATTGGCGGAGTGATTAGATAAGTACATGGAACTGGCTGGGTGATTGGAGGAGTGCATGGGTAGTGACCGGGTAATTGCTGGACTGCATGGGTACTACCTGGGTAATTGAAGGTGTGAATGAGTAGTGTCTAGGCGATTAGAGGATTTTATGGGTAGTGCACAGGTGATTGTAGCACTGCATAGTTAGTGCCTGCGTCATTGCATAAGTACATGGGTACTGACTGGATGATTAGAGTACTGCAAGGAGAGTGTATGGTGATTTTATAAGTGCTTGGGTATTGGCGGAGTGATTGGATAAGTACATGGTACTGGCTGGGTGATTGGAGCAGAGCTTGGGTAGTGACAGGGTGATTGCTGGACTGCATGAGTACTACCTGGGTAATGGAAGGTGTGAATGAGTAGTGTCTAGGCGATAGGAGGATTGTATGGGTAGTGCATAGGTGATTGTAGCAGTGCATGGTTACTGCCTGGGTCATTGTATGAGTACATGGGTACTGACTGGATGATTAGAGTACTGCAAGGAGAGTGTATGGTGAATTTATAAGTGCTTGGGTATTGGCGGAGTGATTGGATAAGTACATGGTACTGGCTGGGGGATTGAAGGAATGCATGGGTAGTGACAGTGTGATTGCTGGACTGCATGGGTACTACCTGGGTAATTGAAGGTGTGAATGAGTAGTGTCTAGGTGATTAGAGTACTGCAAGGGTAGTGCATGGTGAATTTATAAGTGCTTGGGAATTGGCGGAGTGATTGCATAAGTACATGGTACTGGCTGGGTGATTGAAGGAGTGCATGGGTAGTGACAAGGTGATTGCTGGAGTGCATGGGTACTACCTGGGTAATTGAAGGTGTGAATGATTAGTGTCTAGGTGATTAGAGGATTGTATGGGTAGTGTACAGGTGATTGTAGCAGTGCATGGTTACTGCCTGGGTCATTGCATGAGTACATGGGAACTGACTGGATGATTAGAGTACTGCAAGGAGAGTGTATTGTGAATTTATAAGTGCTTGGGTATTGGCGGAGTGATTGGATAAGTACATGGTACTGGCTGGGTGATTGGAGCAGTGCATGGGTAGTGACAGGGTGATTGCTGGACTGCATGGGTACTACCTGGGTAATTGAAGGTGTGAATGAGTAGTGTCTAGGCAATTAGAGGATTGTATGGGTAGTGCACAGGTGATTGTAGCAGTGCATGGTTACTGCCTGGGTCATTACGTACACTAACAAGGCTTTTTGTCTCGCCTCTGCACGCCTGCACTTTAATTGCGCATTTTGTATGCTACTATAGTTTGGCGGTGTTTTAATGTGAAGTGACTATTTTAAACTATTTTAAACTGTTTTAACATTCTTATTTACTTGATAGCACTTTCCTCGCTACTGGTGCTTGTTGGCATCTTTCCCTCGCTGCTTTCTTGAGCCTAGCTCAGGTCCACCACGGCTTGTGCCGTTTGTTGTGGAGGGCGGGCTCTTCTACATCTTTGCAGCTCAGGCACCAATCGCGCTCCACTTCCGGTTGGGCTCCGGAGGGCGGGACTAGACTGGCGATCTCCTCTATTTTAGATGAGGAGATCGCGACCGCGCAGCGGACGCGCACAGCGTGTGCACCGTTGGCGCCCCGAAGGCGCGCCTAAGGCAAGCCCGTCTGCGCCCTTCCGCGCCTGGACGCTGCCGGTTTGACAAAAACCAGACTCACCTATTCCTCAACCAATCTTATGGACATTAGGAAAGCTGTTGGTACCTGTAACCATCCCTCATCCCTTCTTCCAGAGGGCCCTTTCTGCTGTCTATCTTGCGGTTTTAACACTTGGTCACTGCCCCCCCTATTAACTTCTCCCACCCCAGGTCCCAACAACGTCATCCAACTGATCAGCCTTAACTGTCGTTCGTTAGTGAAACACCACGCTGATATCTATGACCTGCTATCTGAGGAGTCTCCAGATGCCCTTTTTCTAACTGAGACCTGGCTATCTGCTGACTCCGAGTCCGTGCTCGGTTTGGCCCTCCCTCAGGGCTTTAACATTGCTAACCTCAATAGAGAGCCTAGAGGTGGAGGCATTGCTATGAATTTTTAAATCCTGCTACACTTGCTCTTTTGTTAAAGAGACTATTGCTGGCTGTGAGTGTGCCCGTTTAGGGCTGGCTCTGAACGCTTGCTATACCATGTCGGGTTTACTTATTTATCGCCCACCTGGCCCCTCCAAAGAGTTCAGGTCATCACTTGTGGACACGGTTAATATTTTGACCCCACGGACAGCCAATTTCAGTGTCATCGGAGACCTGAACCTGCACTTAGAAAACCCCCAGGAAATGGAGCTTGGCAATTTCCTGGCTGACCTGGGTGCCTGTCAGCTGATGCAATTGGTCCAGGGCCCCACTCACTCTGCAGGACATTTACTGGACCCGGTGTTTTCAAACCTCCCCTCTCTGTTAGTGCACACTCCTACTCCTGTCTGCTGGTCAGATCACTATCTGCTTACTATGTCTCTTTCAGGGGTTTCCCCTCCGCGGAAGCAGTGTCAGAAGGCTGTTTTTAAACGCCCCTGGCATAAACTTGACCTCCTCCAATTCCATGACATTCTTTCCAGGTCTGCTATCAGCTTGCCTGACGACCCTAACGCTGCTGATAAAGCACTGTCAGATTGGATCTGTAGCTCTCTGGATGCTCTTATCTCGGCAAAGTGGTCAGTCAGTCGTACTGCCAAATCCAACCCATGGTATAACGATGACCTGGCCATTTTGCGTAAAACCTGTAAAAGGCTGGAACGGTCTTGGAGACGGGAGTATGACCCTTTAGAGAAAAAGTGTTATCAAGCAGCAATGAAAGGCTACCACAGGGCCATTCACACTGCGCGCGCAGTCTATTTTGCCGGGAAAATTAGGAGTAGTGGCAACTCCTCTAAAACTATCTTCTCCTTACTGAAAAGTCTAAAACAGCATGAGGTCCCGGCAGTGCCCCCTATTTCCTCTAATGAGCAGTGTGAGGCTCTGGCTACTTTCTTTGTCGATAAAGTGGAGAACATTTATCTGTCTTTCACTCAAACTGCTATGAGCTCTGACCCTATCCCAGGTCCGCTCCATACTTTGGATTCATTTCTGCAGGTCTCCTTGGAGGAGCTACGGTTAGTGTGTTCCAAGATTAAGTCAGGCTCCCCTTCCGATCCTCTCAAACCTGACCAGTTTATGAGATCGCTACCTTTGCTCTTGTCACCTCTAAGACAGGTGATTAACAACTCTCTGTCTAGTGCTACTGTCCCTAATTCTTGGAAGCAAGCAAAGGTGATTCCTTTGCTTAAGAAGCCTACTTTGGATGCTGCCAAATTGGAAAATTATCGCCCGATCTCCCTTCTCCCATGGATTGCTAAGATCACCGAGACCTATGTCCATTCCATTCTTGCCAGATTTCTGGAAGAAAACAACTGTTTGGACATTTCTCAGAAAGGCTTTCGCTCAGGTCACAGTACGGAGTCTGCTCTCCTGGCTGTCACTGAACATTTTAGGCTCGCTTTGGATGAGGGACATACGTCGGCGCTGATTCTGTTAGACCTCAGCGCCGCATTCGACACGGTCTCTCATCAGATCTTGTTATGCAGGTTAAAAGAAGCAGGTGTTGTGGGCCCAGCTTTGACCTGTTCTGCTTCCTTTCTCTCAAATAGGACCTTCCAGGTTATAGCCCCCCGTTCGCCTCTACATCCCATGCCAATAAGCAAGGGGTCCCACAAGGCTCCGTATTGAGCCCTCTGCTTTTTAATCTCTACGTTCAACCTCTGGCAGTCTTGGCACGGAGCAGAGGGCTCACCATCGTATCTTATGCTGATGATTCACAGCTAGTGGTAGCCCTCTCCGACAACACTGGGAGTGCAGCATCTAAGTTCCAGGAAGATCTCACGGCTGTTGCAGAGTGGATGACTGACAATTGTCTCCAATTGAACTCCAGCAAGTCAGAGGTCCTGTTGGTGGGTAACCATCAAGAGCTATGGGGGGGGCGGGTGGTGGCCAGCCATACTGGGTTGTGCACCTATTCCTAAGCAGGTGGTGAAAGATCTTGGAGTCTGGGTAGATTCGGGTCTCAGTTTTCAGCTCCAAACCAAAAAGGTCGCGGGGACCTGTTTTGGCATACTTAGGGGGCTTAAACCATTGCTTGGGTTCTTTGACCCACCAGTCAGGCAAATGCTCATCCAGGCCTCCATTCTATCAAGACTGGACTATGCCAATACGCTGTACCTAGGGGTGAATAAGATCGAAACCCTGAGATTACAGCGAGTCCAAAACGCGATGGCTAGAACCCTGCTGGGCCTCCCCAGAACCTGCCCCTATGGCTATCCGTCGGTTGCAGTGGCTTCCTGTTGCCAACCGAGTGGAATTTAAGGTCCTCTTTACTGCATTTAAAATCCTCAAACTCTCCTCTCCGGCCATCCTGACCAATTTGCTGTCACTTTACCACCCTAAGCGCCAGCTCCGCTCTACTGGACAACACCTGGCGATGGTGCCTCGTATGAGGAGGGTCTGGTCGGGCAGACGCTCTTTCCGTCTTTTGGCTGCCAAGCTTTGGAATGCTCTACTATACTCCATTGGTGCCATGGAGAATTATTTTGCCTTTCACAAAGCTATTAAAACCCATCTCTTCCCTATAGCTTAGTGCTTTCTCTGACTTCTAGCCTCTATGTTCTGCTTCAGCGCTGGGACGCCTCTTTGCTGGGGCAGCTGTGTGCTATACAAAACGTACTAACATAGCATAACATTGCATGAGTACATGGGTACTGACTGGATGATTAGAGTACTGCAAGGAGAGTGTATGGTGAATTTATAAGTGCTTGGGTATTGGCGGAGTGATTGGATAAGTACATGGTACTGGCTGGGTGATTGGAGGAATGCATGGGTAGTGACAGGGTGATTGCTGGACTGCACAAGTGATTGTAGCAGTGCATGGTTACAGCCTGGGTCGTTGCATGAGTACATGGGTACTGACTGGATGATTAGAGTACTGCAAGGGTAGTGCATGGTGAATTTATAGGTGCTTGGGTATTGGCGGAGTGATTGGATAAGTACATGGTACTGGCTGGGTGGTTGGAGGAGTGCATGGGTAGTGACAGGGTGATTGCTGGAGTGCATGGGTACTACATGGGTAATTGAAGGTGTGAATGAGTAGTATCTAGGTGATTAGAGGATTGTATGGGTAGTGCACAGGTGATTGTAGCAGTGCAAGGTTACTGCCTGGGTCATTGCATGAGTACATGAGTACTGACTGGATGATTAGAGTACTGCAAGGAGAGTGTATGGTGAATTTATAAGTGGTTGGGTATTGGTGGAGTGATTGGATAAGTACATGGTACTGACTGGGTGATTGGAGGAGTGCATGGGTAGTGACAGCGTGATCGCTGGAGTGCATGGGTACTACCTGGGTAAATGAAGGAGTGAATGAGGAGTGTCTAGGTGATTAGAGGACTGCATAGGTATTGCACAGGTGATTGTAGCACTGCATGGTTAGTGCCTGGGTCATTGCATGACTACATGGGTACTAACTGGATGATTAGAGTACTGCAAGGATAGTTCATGGTGAATGTATAACTGCTTGGGTATTGGCGGAGTGATTGGATAAGTACATGGTACTGGCTGGGTGATTGGAGGAGTGCAAGGGTAGTGACAGGGTGATTGCTGGAGTGTATGGGTACTACCTGGGTAGTTGAAGGAGTGAATGAGTAGTGTCTAGGTGATTAGAGGACTGCATGGGTAGTGCACAGGTGATTGTAGCACTGCATGGTTAGTGCCTGGGTCATTGCATGAGTACATGGGTACTGACTGGATGATTAGAGTACTGCAAGGATAGTGCATGGTGAGTTCATAAGTGCTTGGGTATTCGCGGAGTGATTGGATTAGTACATGGTACTGGGTGGGTTATTAGAGGAGTGCATGGGTAGTGACAGGGTGATTGGAGCAGTGCATGGGTACTACCTGGGTGATTAGAGTTGTGCATGGGTAGTGCACAGGTGATTATAGCAGTGCATGGTTAGTGCTTGGGTGACTTAATCTTACCTTTTTTGAAGTAGATATGAAACTCATTGAAACAATTTCTGAGTTGTTTTATTATAATCTAAATGTAAAATATTTTCAAACTTTAGAATTAGTGTCTGTAAAAGAGAAGAAAAAATACTGTTATTACATATAATATTATAGTTTTAAGAACACAACATAATTTTACAATTCCATAACAAATTCAGTTTGCCTTTTTAGCTGTTTTCAGATTTTATTGAATTTCACCAAACACAGTGATTTCAATGTTGATCATCATGTGACAGCGGGCAAAAAAATACAATCAATAAGATTGTTAAAAAAAAACAAATCTGTGTTCAAAATATTTACAACAAACTCAACTATCTGTTTACATTTTCAAAAATAAACACTCTCATTTACATTGCATATAATAAAAAGATCAAATATATGAACTGCTTCTTTCAAAAACAATTTTCTAAATACAATATCAAAGAACAGAAACAGTAATTGAAACAGTAATTGTTGACATCTTCCCTATCGGCCGAATTATGTTTCCGAAATCATTTGCATTGAAAATATCCAAAATAAACTTCTTAATTCATATTGACATCTTCCCAATAGGCCCAATGATGTTTCTGAATTTGTTTGTATTGAAAATATCCAAAATAAACTTCCCAATAGGCCGAATGATGTTTTCAGAACTTTGGCATCAAAAATATTAGATATGAATTTGGTAATTCATAAGGCAACCGATATTTGAATTCCAAATGGGCATCATTACAAAGTTCTCAAAAGAATCACTCGACAGATCTTTAAAAGGAAATACCAACTGGGTATCGTCGGCGTAGGAGTAGGAGTAGGAGATCGCCTTCACCCCCCAGTTGGTAATCAGAGAGAACAGAGGGGCCAGATAAATGTTAAAAAGCAGTGGGCTCAAGGCCGACCATTGCGGAACCCCACACCATAAGTGCTTGCGATTGGACTGATGCGGTTGAAGCGCCACCCTCTGCGTGCGCTTATGGAGGAAAGATTTTAGCCACTCCAGGACTGTGCCCTCTATCCCCATGTCCGAGAGGCGCTGGACCAGTATGGAATGGTCCACCATATCAAAAGCGGCTGAAAGATCCAGGAGTACCAGCATAGCTGATGCCCCTGAATCTAATGCCATCCTGACTGAGTCCGCCACCTCTATCAGCGCTGTCTCTGTACTGAAACCAGCACGGAAGCCAGATTGGGTGTCATGCAGGATACCATGTCTCTCGATAAAATTAGTCAGTTGTCTCTGCGCCATCTTTTCAAGCATCTTAGCTGGTGCAGGTAGCAGCGAAATCGGTCTGTAGTTATTCAGTTCGCCTGCATCAGCATTGGGTTTCTTCTTGAGGGGGAGGAGAGTGGCGTGCTTCCATAAGTCAGGAAAGATGCCGGTAGTGAGTGAGGTGTTCCATATTTCAGACAACACCTGGATGGAGGAGTTAGCCAGGTCCTTCCACAATTTCGGTGGGCAAGGGTCCTCCGGTGAGCCTGACTTACAGTCCTGGATCGCCGCCAGTGCCTCCTTCTGTGCGATCTGAGTGAATTCTGAGAAGGAAGACCTAGGTACTTTCCTTATCATTGTGTCTGATTTGACCGTTTCGACTATTGCCGAAAAGGAATTGTAGACCTTACGGATTTTGTTATCAATAAAATCGGAGATTTTCTCGCATAGTGCCACCGAAGGTTGTGCGTCAGTCATCAACTCGCGCGGTTTGAGGAAAGCGTTTACAACCTTAAAAACAGCCTTGCTAGGTTTATCTGCATTCTCAATACATTTAGCTATATAATCTCTCCTAGCTTCCTTCATTAATTTATGCATTTCTTTAAGCGATTTTTATATATTGTTTTTGCTGTGCTATCATAGTCCACTCTCCACTGTCTCTCAAGGCGCTTGCATCTGCTTTTCGTAGTCCTTAGCAAAGAAAGAAAGAGGAAACTGTTTTCTACGAACATACAAGTCTTTAACAAGCAAAAAATGAACAGCACAACGTCCAATCAGTTTTACCTCTTCAATCTGATCAAATTTAATCTTCAAAAATTAAATTCCATCTCTATTTGGATAATTAACAAAATCAACAACTTTTCCCATTGCTCCATTTACTAAACCTTTTTCCACATCCAAATTATGCCGTAAAATTACCCGACAGTTTTCACATACATATAAATTCTTTTCTAAACCAGCAGTCTTAGATATAGATTTTTCCAAAGAATCCAATTTTGTTTTAAATTTTTCTGACAAAATAATAGTAATTCCTTCGTGTTCTATTTTATCAATGGCTTCCATTTTAATTATTTGTTGTTTTTCCAACTTCAAAAGTTCTTGATTGAATGTAGAACACTCTTGCAGTGTTGACATTAGCTAAATTATAGATTTCTTTTCTCCAATTTTTTTGTATATTATTTCCGGAGCAACATTTTCATTTGGAAACAAGTTTGTAAGTAGCCGACTTTGCAAAGCTTCTTTACCATGTTCTGTCAATACACCAATTCTTATATCTTGAAGAATGCTTCCATAATCTTCATCACTTGCCTGTCGCATATTTTTAATAAGTTCTTTGTATTCAAAATATGACCAAATGTTGACATTTCCAATACTTCCCAAAGATTTCCTGGTGTCTTCATGCACAAGTGTTTTAAAAAATGGTTCCCCTTTTACAGGAGTAAGTTGCAGTTGATCAGCGAATACAATCACATGTTTTCCTACAAATAACACATCATAATCTGTTTTTAAAATTTGCTGCATTCTTAAATGTACAAAGGCAAGTGTTAAGTTTGAGACCATGCTCACCTCATCAATTATCAGAAGTTTCATTTTCTTTAGTACTCTTGAAACCTCATAACAAGCTTCTCCAGATAGCTTGTGATATTCCAACTTGTTTTCATTTTCAACAGGTAGCATCAGTAAACGATGTAATGTACTCCCTTTAATGTTGTGTGCTGCTAACCCAGTTGGAGCGGTTACAACACAAGATAAATGTGATTAAGTGGTTTTCTGTCGATAACTGGTCAAAACTTTAATTAAGAAACTTTTTCCTGTACCAGCTTGACCACTGATATACATTTGAATAGGTTTAAATGATGTGCAGTTGCATTCTTTATTTTCATGGAGTAAACCATGGTCTATCTTTTGTGTAACTTGCTGATATATTTCTTTCTGTTCAATATTTAGTTGTTCTTCCAAGTTTCCCAACTCCATAATATCCTGTTGAGCTTGATGCATTGCTGTTTCTACTTCAGTCATGGCTATTGCTGCTTCATTTTCAAGAATTGGTTCTCCTAGTGGATCTTGACTCAGTGGAGCAGAACTTTTACTATCTTGAGAACTGTCTCTAGCAATCTCAGCTGCAATAGTAGCTTCTTGTTCAATTTCTTCATTCAACATTTGTAGATAATTTGGAAAAACTGTGCATTGAATGCTATCTTTACATGCATTAAAAGAATCTTCATAGCACTGAAAATCTCCAAGTAATTCCATTTCAGTACACCAAGGCTTGAAGAGTTGCAGAAGTGCTAAATAGAAAAATTCGCAACTCAGTTTCCTGTGATTAATGAGATTTCCTTTACTATGTTTCACCAAACATCCATCAGAACCAATCACTGCATATTTCTCTTCATTTATATTTTCTATAATATTTCTCTTAAAGCTGTAATATTGCAGTACTTCATAGAGACATATGTTTTCAAGATAGGGACTTCTTTTAGGATAGTACGTATCCAACATGTTTGTTTTAACAATATCTGTGCTTTCCGGTTCATTTAATGCTAAATATTCAATTTCTTGTACAGATTTCAATACTCGATTTCGTGTTGCAGCAAGACCTAGACTAACCCAAATGATTCCTCTTGACTTTGAATATGAACTTGCAGAGGTCAACCGATCTGAACATTTGTAGGATCCAATCTCTCGATGGGACAGCATCTTCAAACTAAAGCTGTACAATTTGTTGCTAAGAGTCTTCTCTTGTGAAATTTCTTCCCACATTTCTTTCAACTCCGTCGTTTCAGATTTTGCTATGTATGATGTAACATAGTGAGCAACAGCAATGGAATTATCTGCAACATACTGGATATCCATATTTGCATTCCACATCGACAAAATCACTGGATTTTAATCATTAATATATTTTGAATGTTCACTTCTTTTTAAATTGTAAGTATTTTTGGGAGATTTTCAAGTTATAGTATGCCTCACTACTGACATGAAACTGTTGACTCTTCCTTTGGAAATTACTGGACGTGGAAATCCAAAACGACATTTTGTATAAAACTTTTTTTGACTTGTATTTCCGTCAACAGTATTTGCCATATCGATGAGTTTGAAACCGTAAAACTTGTTGTCTTAAGGTTTTTTCTTCTCCTGTTTTTGGAATACCACATGTAACATAGTCTTCAATGAAAGATAAAACAGTCTCATCAGAATCAGTTCCAAATTTAGGTGCATCCTTGATCCATAAAAGCATATGTATATGAGGAGCACCTCTAGCTTGGTACTCCTTTCTACAAAAGAAATCAATAACTTCTCCAAGAGGTGGGTTGTTTTTATTGCAGATAAAAGACATCATAGCTTGAAACCTATGATTAAAATATCTGCACACATTTACAGGATCCAAGGAACACAGTTCTCCAGCTGTCTTGAATTGAATGTTTTTAATATTTGAATTTGCTCTTCGAAAAAATTCAAGTAAATTGTCCCATGCGTATTCAGCACAGCTTAGTGTAACAAACCATGTAGGGGTTCCTAAGTTCCTTAACATACATTTAAGTTCTCCATGACGACGATACCAATACTCATTAGTACCACGTTGACAAGCCATCAAATCAATCAATTGAGATTCTAAATGATCGTCTCTCTGTTGTACTTTGTCCATGAATTCCTTTGCAGAAACATGTTGAAGATGAACTCCTGTTTTTAATATGTGGTTCACTGCATATGAAAGTCCAGACAAGTCACTTTCAAACAAAAGATGAAATATAAATGGAATACATTGTCGAAATCTTGGATCTTCTGAGTACAATCTTGTTGTACGATATTCTGACGTTGGAATCTGTACTGGTCGTTCGTCATATCGTCCACCTTTTCCAGTGGGGAAGAGCTGTGGAAAACAACGAGCTTCCAAACTTCTTTCCCAAACACTCATGGGAGTTTCCTTCGCTTTCTTCATTTGGAATAATTCAATAATATTTCCAATCACTTCTTTTGAATGTAAAGGATGTACACTATAATGTTCATAAATTTCTTCACTATTGGAGATGTCCACTTTTTCAATTTGGCCACTTGAAATTTCGCTATCATCTCCTAAAACTATTTCTTCTTCTTCCACATACACATTTTTGTAATAAACATTGTTTTTTATGAGATATAACGTAGCCTTTTGCACTTTGCTGACATCTACTAATTCTTGCCATATTTTCCGACTCTTCTTAGGAACACCATTAACTAGAATAACTACAGGTTCAGTTTCCTCTTTCTCTACACCAATAGTTTCAATATTTTTCTTTAAATCTAAAGGTAAATACACAACTCTTCCTTTTAATCCTCTTTGTAAATCTGTGGGAGGCAACTTACCTGTTTTAGGCTCCATACGAACAATAGCCTGAAACGGGTGCACATATTGAATCAGAATGGACTCATACGTATTTAAATCTACCAGTTCTGGAGGAATACCTACCAACTCTAGCTTATTATATACAGCCCTAGCTGGCATTTTGTTCTCCTCTAATTTGCTTTAACAATATTTACAAATACGTTGATCACTACCCAACTCAAAGCAATCTTCCACCAACAAATAAGCTCCAAATTCCTTCCACTTATCATTGTTTTCTTTTTCACTTTTAAATACAGATCAACATTCCTAGTTTGATTTCTATAGTGAGTACGTCGACAACAAATACAAACATAGGGCATCATTACGATGGCGAGCGAACAAAGTCTGCCCGCCACCGCAACGGAATGCGGGACCGTCCGCAAGGGGTGCGGTGGTCCCGCACCTGATATTAGGATGCCACCGCCACCATGGCGGTGGCAAGCCCTATTCCCAGTATTGTGGCGGGCGGTGCTCACAGCACCGCCCGCCACAATGCTGGGAATAGACATTGTGCATTGGCATGCACAAGGTGACAGGCACTGCGCGGTGCCTGCCACTTTGTCCATGCCAATGCAGGGGGGTACCATAGGTACCCCCCATGTGCACCCCCAAACTATATGGTTGCCCACTACGGGCCCCCAAAGGCAAAGACCACATGCCTTTCCATGGCGGCAACGCCGCCATGGGAAGGCACATCTCCGCCTGCATGCTAATTTGGATGGCGGTGTCCTGCAGACACCGCCACCATATCAGAGCCCTTTTCCGCCCGGTCTCCTGTTAGACCGGCGGAAAACCGGCGGACGGTCTTTCCGTCCGCCGGGGTCCCCCCCACCATCGTAATATGGCGGGGGGAAATTGAATGCGGGCGGTGAGAAATAGCGGGCGGATCGCCACCGCTATACGGGCGGTGGCAATCCGCCCGCTATCGTAATGACCTCCATAGTTTGGTCTTTCACAACAAATTACCTTAAACTTCGTAATTTCTTCTTCAAACTTCTCAGTACTACTATCTTCCACCTCTTCTTCAACACCTACACTTATCAAACTCTCACTTTCTCTACACTCCTGTTCAGGACCAAAGAAACGAAACTCTATATCATCACAAACTTTTTTTTACATATGATACTGACCCATGCAAAAGAGCAGTGTTTAAGTCACTTAAAATTATTGCAGGACTTTTTACATAGTACAATGTTCTTACTAACTTCCGCATTGCAGAGTGATGTACTGCTAACATTCTCAAATGATGAAAAACACTTTTACACACTTTTCGAGAAAGACAAGCCAGAGAATGACCTTGCAAACCAGTATTTTTTCTCACTTTACAAGGATCTAGTCCTTGCAACATCTTAATCTTCTGTTTAATACTTTTTTACTATACGCTCGTAAGAAATTTCGTAAAATATCAATAGACTCCTGTCGTATACTACAAATACTACTACAATTCCAAGTATACACTGGGGCTTTAGAACATCTCCCTAGAACTTCATCAGCTATCACTTCTTCTACATTTCTAGGAACCATCTTTTCTTTTTCAATTGCACAACCGTTCTTCACTTCATAAGCACGACCACTGGTATCAACTGCGTGAACTAATGTATTGTTTTGAAAATAACTCTCTTCATTAAAAAAAGGCTCTGAACTTGAAGTGTGCTTCCATTCACCCAATTTTTTTTTACAAAAGTTAGTTCTGTTAATTAGTCTCTTCTTTTTACTTTTGTCCTTCATAGAATGCATTGGCTTATCTAATGTTCGCATTCTGTTTAAAACTAAAATGAACAATTTTCTTTTTATTTCAAAAGCCTTTTCGAATATAGTTTCAATCTGTTTTTCTATTTATAAAATGCAGATCTTCTTTTATATTTCTTGCCATCTTTCAATAAATTTTGTAGTACTCTACTTTTATACATACGTTTCCTTATATCATAAAATTGATTCATCCTTCTTTTAGCATAGATTGTTTTATTAGAACGTGATTTGCCATTAATTTGTCCTTTTTTCATTTAATTCTTCTTTTTTCTAGAGCTATTCTTTCTATTTTCTACATTGTCAAAACCCTTTCTAGTCCTTGAAAGTCTTTTAATAAATTCTTTTGTTCTCTTACCGCAAGACTTTTTCTTTTTCCCACATGTTGTAGTTCATCTAATTCCTGCTGTTGTCTTTTCTTTAAGTAGTATTGTTTCTCTTCTTGTTTTCTCTTTTCCGTTTTTTTTGTCATGGTAAGTGTTTCTTAATAATAAGGAAGAATATCTGAAAAAAAGAATATTTAAAATGAATTTAATATTATTAAAATAATTATATCGAAATATACTAATCTATTACTAAAGAAACACCTTCTATTTAAAAGCTACAAACAAGTGCAAATAAGGTTTTCGGAATATATTCACAATTACACATGAGCTGTAAAATAAGTGAAGAGAGGTGTACAAAAAAAAATGCAGCAGTAATGTCTGAATGATTTCAGTACTAAATATCTAGTGCCTGCATCAATGTAAGACTGCATAACAACTCCGTTGGTGTTTTTATAATTGCATGAGACAGGTGCAGAAATTTGCAATAGAGATGGAGAAAGAAGTAACAGTAGTGCAAAAGAAGCAACAGAGCTGCAAAAAGAGGCAATTGAGGTACAGAAAGAGTCAAGAGAACTGCAAAAAGAGTTAAGAAAGTTACAGAAATAAGCAAAAATATTACAGAAAGAGGGAGCAGATGGGCAGAGTGAAACAACAGAGTTGCAGAAAGAGAGAACAAGGGTGCATGAAAAAGGAAGAGGGATGGAGAAATTCAAAACAAAGGTACAGGAAGAACACAAAGCAGTGCAGAAACAATAAACATAGGTTTACAAAGAGGAAAGATGGCTACATAAAAAGGCAAGTGAAGTGCAGAACGAAGCAAAAGAGATGCCAAAAAAAGCAACAAAACTGTAAAAAGAGAGAACAAGTCTGCATAAAGAGGTAGGAGATGTGCAGAATGAGGCAAGACGGCTACACAATGAGGGAGATGGGGTGCAGAAACAGGAACAGAACTGCAAAAAGAATCAACAGAGGTTGGGAAAGATGCACGAAGGGTGCACAAACAGACAAAGCAACAGTTGTGCCTGGGTGATTATATAACTGCATGCGTTATACCTTAGTCATTGCATAAGTGCACAGATAGTGCCCAAATGATTACATCTGTGCAAGAGCAATGGCTGAGTGATTAGAGTACTGCATATATTGTGCCTGCATCATTGTAAGACTGCAAGGCGAGTACTTGGGTGTTGTTATAAGTGCATGACAGTTGGGCCTAGCCAAATATAAATCCGCACACTATTACATGACTCAGTTATAAGTGTCCCCATATTGTTAAAAACACACTTTTAAAAAAAAATTATTTGAGAAGTTTTATATAGCGCTGACCTGACCGGAGGGTATCGGAGCGCTTTACATCAGTTACAGAGCAGAACATAACATAATACAATGATGCGGAAAATCCCGTAATAAAAATACTAATAAATGTCAGTGACGAAGAGTTCTAGTTCGGGGTCTTGCTGACGCAGCTTCGGAGAGGAGTGAGGTGTCTACTTCAGTGCTCTGACTGCTCCTATCGGTTCGCTAGGGATCGGTCGAGGAACAGGATTTTGAGCTGACTTTTGAATTTAGCAAAGGAGGGAATAGTTCTGATGTGAGGGGGAATAGAGTTCCAGATTTTGGGCGTGTTTCCGGCGAAGGACCTGGCTGCGGTTTTTTGTTTTCGTGATTTCAGCGGGATGAGTAGTAGGGTGTTAGAGCTTCTGAGGTTCCTGGTCTGACCTGCTTTTTTGAGTTTGGCAGCCAGATATTCGGGTTTGCCGGTGTGTAGGGCTTTGTGTGTGAGGCAGGCTGTTCTGAAGTTCGCCCGCATTTCTACTGGGAGCCACTTGAGTTCTCTGAGTGCAGGTGAGATGTGATCAAATTTCTTGATTCCGGTGACCATTATGGCAGCCGCGTTGAGAGTTGTTTTAAGAGGAGCAAGATGTGATTTAGCTATTCCCGAGAAGACTGCATTTCCATAAACTAATCTTGACAGCACCAATGATTGGGTGGCTTGTTTGAGATCTTTGGGCGGGATGAAAGGTTTTATTTTGTTCAGTAGCTTCAGGTTGAGGAAGGCGCTCTTAGCCGAGTTCTTAATGTGTTTGGTCATGTCCAGTTTTGGGTCTAGCGGGTTTGCCTAGTGATTTAACAGAGTCGGCCAGGGTGAGGTTCCCATTGCGCGCATCAATAGCTTTTAACCAATCGACCATTTGGGGGTTCTCTTCTTTGTTCGATATGAGGAGTAATTTGGTTTTGTCAAGATTCAGTTTTAAGTGGTTACTTGACAGCCAGAGTTGCACTTCCCTCAGTATGCCGTTGAGTCTTTGAATGTCTTTAACGGAGGAGATTTCCAAGTAAATCTGAGTGTCATCAGCATATAGGTGGAAGGGAATGTTAGCTTTTTTGAGTAGGGTGGTGAGGGTTTCCATGTAAATGTTGAAAAGTTGGGGGGAGAGCACTGACCCTTGAGGAACTCCCCTACTGACTGGGTGAAGGTCGGACTCAAAGTTTTTGATTTTGATTCTCTGGGAGCGATTGTGTAAGAAGGAGGAGAACCATTTGAGAACCACCTCATCAAGACCAGCCCTTTCTTGGAGAACCTTGATGAGAAGTTTGTGATCTACCGTGTCGAATGCTGCCGATAGGTCTAGGAGAATGAGGAGACAGCATTGGTCTGAGTCAAGTGATTTGTGGATATCATCGATGATGTTGAGGATCGCGGTTTCTGTGCTGCAGCCTTTCCTAAAGCCAGACTGATGGGAGTCAAGGAGGTTGATACTGTCTATGTGTTGAGTTAATTGTTGGAGTACACATCTTTCTAGGATTTTGGATAGAAGAGGAAGGTTAGAGACGCATCTGAAGTTATTCAAATCGTTTATATCCAGACCAGGTTTTTTCAGCAGTGGGGTGACTTGTCCCACTTTGAGGCAGTCTGGAACGATTCCGCTTTTTAGGGAGCTGTTTATAATCTTGCCACAGAGTGGGGCTAAGGAGAGTTTCAGCTTTTTGGTCAGTTGCGTGGGTAGAGGGTCTAGGACGTGAGATGAAGGCTTGGAGGTGGAGATCAGTTTGACTATCTCAGCTTCTAGAATGGGCTGGAAGAGTACTCAGGGTTTAGTGTGGGGTAAGGGAGCGCTACCATACGCCCCAGGCGGGCTGCTATTGGAAAGGGGGGCGCTATTGATGTCCAGTGAGCGCTCGATCTTGGAGATCTTGTCATTGAAGAAGTTGGCGAAGTTGGCGCAAAGTTCTTTGGATGCCTGCACTGATGACGTAGCGTGTTTGGAGGTTTGTTGTCTGATGATGTTAAAGAGCTCCTTGGGTCTGTTTTTTGCGCTATCCAGTGCGGAGCGGAAAAACTTGGATTTTTTGTTCTTGATGTGACTGTTGTACTTCTTCCGGACTGTTCTGAGTTGATCGTGGTGGATAGTAGTAGGATTGTTCCTCCAGCGTCTTTCTGTGGCTCTTAATTGTCTCCTTTCCTCGTTGATGTCTGAGTCAAACCATGATCTGGACGGAATAGCTCTGCTTTTTTTTTATTTCAGGGGTGCTAGTTGATCAATTTTGTTTGAGTTATAGAGCGAGGTGAGATCGGTTGTGGAGAGGTGGTCATTGCCGCTGGGGAGGAGCGGACTTAACCTTTCTTCCATGACGCCAAGGGGAATCTGGGTGAGATTTCTAGACCATTTGGGTGGGTCTTGTACGGGTGGCAGGGATAGCACTCTTTGGTTGATGTGGAATAAGATCATGTGGTGATCCGACCAGTCTACGGGTAGAATGTAGTCGATCGTAATTGCGTCTCGATGAGCGATGATGGCATCCAAGGTTGCTCCTTTATTGTGGGTTTCCTCTGAGCAGTGTTGGGATAGATTATTGTCACAGAGAAGATTGTTTAGAGTTTGAATTAGCGTGTTGTTCGCTTCGTTCCAGCGTAGGTTAAGGTCACCAAGGATTAGGTTGTTAGCGTCTCCGAGTGCACAATGGGCAATCAGGTCGGAGAAGTGTTCCCCGAATGTGGGGGTGTTGCCTGGTGGGTGATTGAGAAGGTGACAGAGTATTGTACTATTATCCTTAGTCTTGATGTTGACAGTAAGACGTTCAAAGGAGCTATACTTGCAAGTGTCCATTTCAACGATGTCGATGTAGTCCTTGTGAATGATAGCTACACCTCCACCTCGTTGATCTTTTCTATCTTTGTTGATAATAGTAAAACCTGGGGGCCCAAGCATATCCAGGCATGGTGGGGAGATCTCATTTAGCCACGTCTCCGTGATGAACGCAATGTCTATGTCCTGAGAGAGGATGGCTTCTGCTAATTCCGTTGCATGCTTAGAGGCTGATCTGCAGTTAATGAGCATGCAGTTAGTGGAGAGCCCTTTTTTGCTGAGATTCTTTCCAGGTGGGACCCTAGGTATGGTGGTGAGGAAGGGAGGGGGTCTTGTGGGTTTAGTGGGGGGGTAGTCTCTTCTGAAGCCCGTGATCACTTGAATTTTGGATTTAGGGGAGGCTGTGGGAGGAGAGTCGTATGTGGAGGCTAGATCTGCTGCTTCTTCTGCGGACATTGCGGCTTTGGTTCTTGTAGGTCTTTGTGTCTGGATATCAGCATCCTTTCTTAGGAGACTCTGTACCCGGGACGCGGGGGCTTTGGTTCTTATGTGACTCTGTGACAAGATCTCTGCGTCAGTTCTAGTGGGTCTCTGTAACCGGGTCGCGTGGGTGGTTGAGGACCCGATAGTGTGTTTTAGAAGGTTGGAGTTGGTCGGTGTGGGAGCCCTGGGTCGAGATTGCTGGGGCTTTCGGGCCTTGTCGAGGTTAGTTAGGATTTTGTTTAGGCCCAGGAATATTATTTCTAATTGACTTTCTAATAGGGCCAGACGGTGTGCCATGTTTTCCGGGGCTGGGGTGATGAAGTCTTGGCTAGGGAAGTCTCGTGGGGTGGAGGGCAAGACTGTGTTATGATGTCTATTGCTATTTGTGTCGACCATGCTGCCTCTGTTTGTGACCCTCGGTAGGGGGTGCAAAGGGTCGTGTCGTGAATTCTTCCTCATGATTTTTGCGGGAGTGATATAGAAGTCAGTGGACAGTGCCCGTGGGGCCGGGTTATGATGTTGATGCTGGTGAGTCTGGGGGGGGCGGTTGGGTCTGATGTTCCTCGGGGAGTTGGAGGTCACGATTCATGGGGGCGGAGGAGTGGGTGGTGACTCGAGAGGGGAGGATGGAGGTTCTCGCAAGGGGTGTGGGAATGGATGTTTGCTTCACCTGGTGGGACAGGTTGTCCGGGGAAGGGTGTTGGGACGGGGAAGGTCGAAGCGTGTGTAAGTGGGCGGTTCGGAGTGCAGGGAAGGGGGAGTCGAAGGCCTCTAGGTTCTCATTGTTTGCCTGTATCAAAACTGTGCCATTTGAATAGATGATCACTGATGTGTTCCCGCTCCTAGTCGAGTGGTTTGGGAGAAAGGTCATCAGTTTACAACTATGGGGCCGATTCCGATCTCGGCCGGTAGGGCTCCGAATCGGATTCGGCATAACCGGATCCGATTCGGAGCCCTATTTCCCGACCGATTCGTACGCGCGTCCGGACGAGTGAGTACGATGCGAAATCGCCGACCGACTCGTTCGGGCTTCCCAACCGCTCTGACCGACTCGTTCCCGGGTCGAACCGCACCGACCGACTCGCTCGGACACGACTCGCACCGCGCATTGGAGACGTTCCCCGGCCGGGTAAGTACGATGCGCGCCGCGAGCAGTCCGACCGACACGCGCCGTCCGGCTCGAAAGAGCAGTCGGAGCCGTACTTCGGGGGTCCGTGTCGGACCCCCCTGTACGCGTAGCCACGCGAGTCGCACACAGGGGGGACCCATGGGTCCCCCCTACCTGTGCGTGTACGGCGTGAGTCGCTTCGCCGCGTACCCGCTGTAGGGGGCGCCCTTGTTCACCTCGCACTCATTGAGGCAATGGGAGCCCGCGTACGCGTTGTACGACCGGGTCCCATTGACTTCAATGGGAGTCCGACCGACTCGAGTCCGATAGCATACTGACGCATCGTACTCGTTCGGTCGGGCTGCACAGGTCCGATTCGGTCGGAAATCTCTCCGGGTCCGGCTCAGTCGGAGAGATTTCCGGCCCAAATTGGAATCGGCCCCTATGTGTTGTGGTCGTCATTTTGGAGATGTGAAGTTGCATTCTTAATGTAGTGTTCCAGTTATCAGGTCTATCCGTGTGGAAGATGAGATCCATCTTTATCTGCCCTTTGGAGGCGCAGTGATAAGTGTCCGCGAATAGTGTTTCTGGATGCTGTCTGATAAGTCTATGTTTAAAGTTTCTTTTCGCTTTTGGGGAGAGGTTAGGGGGGAAGCTAATTGCGAAGGAGTTCACACCGTGCGGTTTCAAGTGGGACGGAATGGTGGGGTTGGTGGAAATTGGAGTGCCCAGTGACATTGTTGCGTTTCTTTGAGGGGGAAGACGTGCTTCTGATAGGGTGGGGGGTCTACCTTGGTCAGGGAGTGTCATCTGGGGGAAGCTGGTCACGACGTGAAGCTGAAAGGCACGTGGGTGCCCTCACTAATATGGGGGCCGTGAGACTAGATTGGGAGAATAGCCACGGCATAAGGATGGTGGAAATAGGTGTCTGTGGGTTCTTATTTCCCTGTTCTGAGGTGGAAGGAAGGCAGTGTGCTGGGGTGTGCTGTGGGGGCACTCATCCACTGCAGATTGAGTGTAAAGTGTGGGGGCCCTATCACTGGCTGTCAGGTTCGGCTATAGAGCAACGTAGCGGGCATTGGGGGAGATGCGGTGATGGGCGCTTCAGCGGGGGTGTAGGTGATTTGCCGCCCTTAAGTTAGGATAGGGGGGAAGGGCTTACCTGACCTGTTGCACCGCCCTTTAGCTTCCTCTCATTCCCAGGGTTTCCGGTCTCCGTAGAAGTTTGGGCAATTGAACAGGTTGTTTTTTGCCAAAATTACTGTACGGAGTTGGTGTGGGATGGCGGGGGACAGCGTCTATTCTAACGCCAACTGCAAATTGTTAATCAGTGGGGGCTGATCTCCTGTGACCGCCATTTGGGGGTCAGGCGTGGTTTGGTGTGTGTATCTGCATCGTATCTCACGCTGACTCGGAATGCAGATCAGTGATTACTGTACTCACGGAGCCACCATTATGAGGTCAGGCATCCGAGTCGTTTGTCCACTGGTCTGTGCCTTCTTAGATGCGAGTTGCTGCAAGGGGCACTCGCTTTGACTCTCTTGTTTGTAAATTGCAGGGGGATATCGGGACTCCAGGTCTCATTTGGACCATTACCTGTGTTAGATGAGTTCGTTGGAGAGGCCGAGGGCGGCCATCTTGAGATCAGGCGAAACTTTGTGAAAATAGGGCTGGAGGACCGATCTAAGCCCTGGTGGAGCGAATTGCTCAGCGTGTCTATTGGGGGGGGGGTGAGAACGGCCTGAAACAAGGCCCGCTTCCTTAGTGTGGCCCAGGAGTCACCAGCGTCGCTAAAGCGGTCCGTGAGTTGTCCTTTTTGGCCGCTTTCATGGGTCAGGCAGTCTGGTTAATTCGAGGAGGAGGGACTTATTCATCTCTATAGTCCTAAGGCCGTCGAGTTTATTGACGCTTGGTTCTCACTTCGCTAAGCGCCCAAGGTGCATGGTTTACGTGAGTATAATCCTAGTCGTTGTCTGCATAAAATTCTCATTATGACGAGTGGGTTCAAGCTTCGGCCATCTTGGGAACAGGCAGTTTCAATTATGACCTGAGCTCCGTCCTGGGCCTCCTCTGATCAGATCGAAGGAGGAGGGAGCCGCGCCTCACTCCGCCAAGTGCACCGGTGTGCAGCGGGACATCAAATTTGTGCGTGGAGAGCCGAAAGTCGATCAAGGGCGGCCATCATGGGGTCAGTCCGTCGCAACAGCTGGGCGTCGCATTAGCGGGGCGCCGTTCCATGCAGAGCTGGCTGAGAGCGAGTTCCTGCTTCATTCAATCTCTGCTGTGGACCCCCGTCGGAACTCGTGACTCCTGCGGGTTGAACACGGGGTTGACCTGGGATCACTTGGAGGGCTCCGTCGCATTGAACACCCATGCAGGACCGCTTGCCATCCCGGAGGTACCAGGCGAGGGACGATCTCCGAGTGCTTCAGCTTGCCGTCGCCTGGATTGACTCCTGTTCGGTTCCGGTGAGTCCTGAATAATTTCGGGTAGTGGCTGTGGCTGTGGCAGGGTGGTCGGGTCGGGTGGGATTTACACTATGTTAGTCATCCTAAGCCCTAGAGCCCGATTTCAGAGCTCCTTCCCCGCGGCCATCTTGCATACACATACATATGTGTCTACCTTCCCAAATCATCATGATATCTAAAAGAAATATATATTCAATATTTCGGAAATATAGGAAAACCTAGAAACTTAGACATGTACTACCAGTGATTCCAAAACTCCGTAGGTAGTGCTTGGGTGATTGAGAGCAACAGTAGTCACTGGATTATTTTAGGAGAAGATAGATAGTGGCTAGCTAATTGCCTGAGTGCATACATACACATTCACTGCATGGTTAAGTGTATAAATAGCACCTGAAGGGATCTATGAGTTATTGAGTACTGCCTAGGTAAATAGACGAACGCAAGAGAAGGGCATGGGTGATTCTACGACTGCAAGAGTAGTGTGTAGGTTATTACATGACTACATAGGTACAGCCTGCATGATTGCATGACTGTAGGGAAAGTAAATTACTAGACCCTGGATAATGACATGCTTGCAAGGCTAATTTCTGGAGGATTACTGAAGTACATAGCAAGTGAGTGGATGATTTTATAAGTTCATGAGTACCGCCTGGATGCTTAGTGAACTATTAACTTGGTGCCTGACCGATTACAGGAGTGCAAAGGTAGTGACTGGGTGATTTTAAAACTACATGAGTAATGATTGACTGATTCCATAAGCACAAGAAAAGTGCATATGTGATTGAAAGAGAAGAAAGGGATTAAAGGAGTACATGGGTAACACCTCGGCGATTGCATAACTGCAGGGATAATGCCTGGGGATTTACATGAGTACATAGCAAGTGACTGGGAGATTTTGTAAGTGCATGGGTACTTCTTGGATAATTGCAAGACTACTGAGGTAGAGCCTGAGTAACTAAAAGACTCCAGAAGTAGTGACTGGATGATTTCATAACAGCATAACTACTGGCTGAGTGATTACAAGAGTAGAAAGATACTGCCTCCGTGATTGAAGGAGTGTAACAGTAATACATGGATGATTATATAACTGCATGCGTTATACCTTAGTGATTGCATAAGTGCACAGATAGTGCCTAAATCATTGCATCTGTGCAACAGCAATGGCTGAGTGATTAGAGCACTGCATCTGTTGTTCCTGCATCATTGTAAGACTGCATGGCGAGTACTTGGGTGTTTTTATAAGTGCATGACAGTTGGGCCTAGCCAAATATAAAGCCGCACACTATTACATGACTCAACTATAAATATCCCCATATTGTTAAAAGCACACATACATATGTGCCTACCTTCCCAAATCACCATGATATCTAAAAGAAATATATATTCAATATTTCTGAAATATAGGAAAACCTAGAAACTGAGACATGTACTACATCTGCCTGAGTGATTCCAAAACTCCGTAGGTAGTGCTTGGGTGATTGTATGAGAGCAGGGTAGTCACTGGAATTTTAGCAGGACAAGATAGATAGTGGCTAGCTAATTCCCTGAGTGCATACATAGACATTGACTGCATGGTTAAGTGTCTAAATAGTACCTGAAGGGATCAATGAGTCATTAAGTACTGCCTAGGTAAATAGACGAATGCAAGAGAAGGGCATGGGTGATTCTACGACTGCAAGGGTAGTGTGTAGGTTATTACATGACTGCATAGGTACAGCCTGCATGATTGCATGACTGTAGGGAAAGTAAATTACTAGACCCTGGATATTGACATGCATGCAAGGCTAATTTCTGGAGGATTACTGAAGTACATAGCAAGTGAGTGGATGATTTTATAAGTTCATGAGTACCGCCTGGATGCTTAGTGAACTATTAACTTGGTGCCTGACCGATTACAGGAGTGCAAAGGTAGTGACTGGGTGATTTTAAAACTACATGAATAATGATTGACTGATTCCATAAGTACAAGAAAAGTGCATATGTGATTGAAAGAGAAGAAAGGGTTTAAAGGAGTACATGGATAACAACTCGGCGATTGCATAATTGCAGGAATAATGTCTGAGGATTTAAATTACTACATAGCAAGTGACTGGGAGATTTTGTAAGTGCATGGGTACTTCTTGGATAATTGCAGGACTACTGAGGTAGAGCCTGAGTAACTAAAAGACCCCAAAAGTAGTGACTGGATGATTTCATACCAGCATAACTACTGGCTCAGTGATTACAAGAGTAGAATGAAACTGCCTCCGTGATTGAAGGAGTGTAACAGTAATACATGGGTGATTATATAACTGCATGAGTTATACCTTAGTGATTGCATAAGTGCACAGATAGTGCATAAATGGTTGCATATGTTCAAGAGCAATTGCTTAGTGGTTAGAGCACTGCATTTGTTGTGCCTGCATCATTGTAAGACTGCATGGCGAGTACTTGGGTGTTTTTATAAGTACATGACAGTTGGGCCTAGCCAAATATAAACCCGCACACTATTACATGACTCATCTATGTGTCCCCATATTGTTAAAAGCACACTTATATATGGGTCTACCTTCCCAAATCATCATGATATGTAAAAGAAATATATATACAAAATTTCTGAAATATATAGGAAAACCTAGAAACTGAGACATGTACTACATCTGCCTGAGTGATTCCAAAACTCCGTAGGTAGTGCTTGGGTGATTGAGAGCAAGGGTAGTCACTGGAATTTTTGCAGGACAAGATAGATAGTGGCTAGCTAATTCCCTGAGTGCATACATACACATTGACTGCATGGTTAAGTGTATAAATAGCACCTGAAGGGATCAATGAGTCATTGAGTACTGCCTAGGTAAATAGACGAATGCAACAGAAGGGCATGGGTGATTTTATGACTGCAAAGGTAGTGCTTGGGTGATTGGGAGAATGCATGGGTAGTGCCTGGGTGATTTCATAACTGCTTGTGTAGTTGTGGAGTGATTTTATGAGTGCTTGGATATTAACTGGGTGATTGGAGAATTGTATGAGTACTGCATGTGTGATTGCATCAGTGCATGGATAATGCTTGGGTTATTTCATAAGTACATGGGTAGTGCTTGGGTGATTGGGAGAGTGCATGGGTAGTGCCTGGGTGATTTCATAAGTGCTTGGGTAGTGGCGGAGTGATTTAATGAGTGCTTGGATACCAACTGGGTGATTGCAGAATTGCATGGGTACTGCATGTGTGATTGCATAAGTGCATGGGTAATGCTTGGGTTATTGCATGAGTACATGGGTAGTGCTTGGGTGATTGGGAGAGTGCATGGGTAGTGCCTGGGTAATTTCATAAGTGCTTGGGTAGTGGCGGAGTGATTTCATGAGTGCTTGGATACTAACTGGGTGATTGGAGAATATGGAATCAGTCAATCATTACTCATGTAGTTTTAAAATCACCCAGTCACTACCTTTGCACTCCTGTAATCGGTCAGGCAGCCTCTCAATAGTTCACTAAGCATACAGATAACTGCATAAATACAATCTGAAGACATAGATGAGTCATTACGTATTATCTAGTTAAGTAGATAAGTGCAACATGCCTGCCAGGGTAATATGTGGTGGTTTACTTTTGAGCTACATCTTCACCATTCTATCAACAAATATGCGACATCATTAAACTATACCTTTCAACAGACTTAAAAAAGGCTAATTAACAACACCTTTTATGAGCATTTTTAAAACCACACTTTTATTCTACATCTTCACCTTTGTATCTAAAATTATGTGGCATCACTCAACTATACCTTTGTTCAGACTAGAAAAAAGAAGCCTAATTAACAGCACCTTATTTATCCAATGTTTAAACCACTATTTTATGCTGCATCTTCATCTTTTTCTCTAAAATTATGTGGTATCATTTAAGTATACCTTATTCCAGACTAGAAAAAAGAAACCTAATTAATAATACCTTATATTACCATCCTAGAAAGCACACTTTTGTGATGCATCTTCACCATTCTATCTAAAAATATGTGGCATCATTTAACTTTACCTTTGTACAAACTAGAAAAAAGAAACCTAATTAATAACACCTTATATGAACATCTTTCAAACTGCACAGTTGTGCTGCATCTTTACCAAACTATCTAAAATTATGCGGTATCATTCAACTATACCTTTTTAGAGACAACAAAAAAAGAAGCCTAATTAATTACACCTTATATGAACATATTTCAAACTACACATTTGTGCTGCGTCTTCAACCAACTATCTAAAATTATGCGGCATCATTCAACTATACCTTTGTACAGACTTAAAAAACAAGCCTAATTAATAACATCTTATATGAACATCAGTAATCATCTTAAAAAATACACATGTTACTGTACAGACTCTTTTTTAAACAACATTTAAATACAATGAAACAAACTACAAAATACATCTCTACATTTAATATTATATTTCAAACACCAGTTTTTGAATAATGTAAAAAAAATTAAAATAAACCTCACAAATTTATAACTCACCTTGCAAATAAATGTGTTGAATTTAAAATCTCACAAACTCTGACAGGATTTTCTTTTACACACAATCAATATAATGCACCAGACTCAGCAAGGTAAAACCAGTAATGGCAAAGTTTCCCTCTCTTTCTCCACACAAATACACATAACTAACAAATCACATTGCTTCCCAGAATTTTTCAAATTCTAAAACACATTTCTATTGGTTACACTTAATAACCCTTAGCAACTGACTTCTAAAGGTCCTCAAACTGTTTCTACATTTTTTTAGAAGACGCGACCCCATCGTGCACCTCCACGATGGAGTCGCAAATTCATACAGGAGTTCAAAAAGATACAACAAATAAATTCAACACTATTTTTTAACTAAACACCACTTCTAAAGATAGTACTGACTTGGGAAAAATCATTGAAAAAAATTATTACTTATATATTTATTACAATTTCACATTTTAAAAGCACAGTTAAGTTTTAACCCTTCCCCCATTCTGCTTCATGCCAGTTTCCATAGTAGCAGTTCATGGAACATTCAACTGAACTCACAGGTCACAAGATCACCATATTTTCAAGTTCACCACACAATGTTGCAAATACAAACAGCAGGTGTGGTTGACTTGGCAAAATATGATCTTATCCTTTCTATTGTACCTTTCAAACATTTTTTACTAACCAATAAGAAAAATGCTTTTAAAAAAAAGTAAAATGCACCCAAATTTTGAATATAGAATGTTCTTAAACAGCCAATCAATTCTCAAATTTTTAAAAAATTGCATCTTGTCCACCATTTTACATACCTCTCATTCTACCAACTGACAACCTCAGCTACAGACATCTCTTCATTACTTACAGACATCCCTTCAAGATGCTTACAGTGTGGATTGTTGGGCACAGCTATGTTTTCTGGTGCAAAAGGTATGCTGAACGCAGAGGTATTGACAAAGACCTAGCTTTGCAAAATGTAGACATTAAATGGATTGGACAGAGAGGATTAAAGTGGCACCAATTGAAGCCTTTGGTTAAAACCTTTTTGCATCTCCAACCCCCTGACCTCATGATTGTGCACTGTGGTGGCAATGACCTAGGCACATTGACTGGGGTAGGTCTGGAAATGTTAATGAAGGACACCTTAGCAGAATTGATGTTGCTTTTCCCCCAAACTGTCTTTGTATACTCTAACATATGCCAAAGATAGAAATGGAAGTGGTCCAATCAATTCTGTCCACAGATTGAGAAAGCTAGAAAAATGTCAATAAAGCTGTTTCCGCTTACCTCAGAGACCATAGGATGGGCTCCATCTATAACAACAATCTACGTTTCCATATGGATGGCATCTACAGAAGTGATGGAGTACACTTCACTGATGAAGGGAACAGAGTGTTTCTCAACAACCTGAAGCTCTGCATCCGCACTTACATGTAGATACAACAATCTCCCAATGAAAACAAGGGCTCTTTTTAGAGCCACCCAATAACCCAACATATAACCTAGCTTTTAAAACAAATCATAATTATTTTTGCTTGAAGTCGCGCACCCATCGTGACTTTAGGAACTGCGCACCCATCGCGTTCACACTAGGAGCCGCGCTGAGAGCTGCGCACCCCTTGCGTTTACACTAGGGGCCGCGCTGAGAGCCGCGCACCCATCGCGTTTACACTAGGGGGCCGCGCTGAGCGCCGCGCTAGGGTCGCGACTCCAAACTTTGTCGGAAAAAAAAACCGTCCACTTCCATTAATTTATATTCCCCCTGGGGACCCCATCCCCCGGGGCATGCACAATTCTTTACAAATTTATTTTAGTGGGGAAGGGGGCCATGTGGCCCCCTTCCCTGGGCCACTTACTGCCCCGGGGACCCCATCCCCCGGGGCATGCCCAATTCTTTAATTACTTTTTTTTAAGGGACAGGGGCCGCGTGGCCCCCCTTTCAGGCTATTTTTGCCCCAGGGACCCCATCCCCCGGGGCATGCCCAAATGTTTATTTTTTTTAAAAAGGGAGAGAGGCCTAGTGGCCCCCCTCCAGAGCCATTTTTGGCCCCGGTGACCCCATCCCCCGGGGCATGCCCAAATGTTTATTTTTTTTTCAAAAGGAGAGGGGCCGAGTGGCCCCCCTCATGGGCCATTTTAGGCCCCGGGGACCCCTCATTGGGGACCGTAGGGGGAGCCCCAATGCCCCCACGGTCCCGCCGGCTCCCCGCCTCCTGTGGGAGCCAGTATTGCTTTTGCACAAGGGGAGCTGCTGACATGCAGCTCCCCTTGTGCAAAAGCAATTCTGCTTTGGTTTTTGGAAGCGAGAGCAGGTTCCCTGCTCTCGCTTCCAAAAACCAAAGCAGAGTTTGCTATGACAGGGCGGGAGCCGTCCTCCCGCCCTGCCATAGCAAACAGCAATGTCCTGGGGGTGGGCACCCCGAGACATTGCAGGAGCCGGTCCTGGTGGGTGGCGGTCCCCAGGGCCATCGAGGGCTCCTGGAGGGGGGCCGCGCAACCCCCCTCCCTCAATTTGCTTAGCCCCGGGGAGGTGGTGGACCCCGGGGATTGGGGGGGCCCGCGAGGCCCCCCCTAATTTACTTTGAAGCCCCGGGGAAGTGGTGGTCCCCGGGTCTTGGGGGAGCCTGCGATGCCCCCCTTATAATTATTATATGCCCTGGGGAGGTTGCGGTCCCCGGGGCTTTGAGGGGGCCAGTGAGGCCCCCCATGCTTTAAATTTGAAAGCCCCGGGGAGGTGGTGGTCCCCGGGACTGCGGGGGGGCCGCATGCCCCCGCATATAATTTGCATAGCCCCGGGGAGGTGGTGGTCCCCGGGGCTGCAGGGGCCCCTGCGGGCCCCCACTATTTAATTTTGGCATTGCCCCTGGCACCTGGCCCACCTGGGGGCTCATTAAAATGGAGCACGGGAGCCCGCACTTCATTTTTTTTTATTTTCTCGGCAGGATTCGCGACCCCAGCGCGCATTCTGCCAATTTTCTTTTTAAAAAAAATGCTTTTTTTGGCCCTGGGGGTCCTTTGGGACCCCCTGATTAGGCCTAGGGGGTGAGGGTGTTTCTACCCTGCCCCCTTTTCTTGTTTTTTAACCTCTGTTTCACTGTTTTCTTGTGACTCAGTTCTACCGAGTCACAAGATGGCTGCCAACACTTCCTGGTTTGGAATGTTGGCAGTCAATCAGAGTGAAGCTCGTGCCCGGGAGGGTTTGCGACTCCTCCTCGGTGCTCAGATGTCGATATTTTTATTTTTCTAATTTCTCAGGAACTACTGAATGGATTTGGAATGTTGGCAGCCAATCAGAGTGAAGCTCATGCCCGGGAGGGTTCGCGACTCCTCCTCGGTGCTCAGATATCAATATTTTTCTTTTTCTATTTTCTCAGGAACTACTGAACGGATTTACACCATTTAACAAAAAGGGATCTTTCTGAACCAAGACCTACCTTTTTGCCAAATTTGGTGTAATTCCGTTCGGGCTGTAGCTTTGTCTACAGTTTCCTATGGAAATTAACATGGGGAAAACGTGTTTTGGGACCCCCCTTTTTTCTTGGCCCCCGCTTGACGAATCACCCCAAAACTTTCAAGACAGAAGTTGACCTGAGTGGGCCACTAGTTTTGAAAATTTCGGGAAGATTCGTCAAACAACACCAAAGTTATTGGGAAAACAAAAAACGCTTTTTGAATAGAAACGAGGTCCTAACTATAACTACCTACTGGCGACCGCCAGTAGGTAATATATATATATATATATATATATATATATATATATATATATATATATATGTATATTTATATATACATATATATGTGTTAAATAAAGTTTTTATATTAAGAGTTTCATATTTTTTCTACATTCATGGTGTTATATGTAATGTGTTTGACGCAAAGTACTTTCCCTACTCTTGTTTAGTCTGCAGTGGGAATAGTATGCAATTGGACACTTTCCCTACTATTGCACTGTTTATGTTATGTTATGTTATGTTATGTTAATTTGGTATTTATAAAGTGCACGGCTACTCCCAGGAGTGTCCCGGCGCTAAGCAAAAACCACATAAACAGCCGCAGAGAAGAGGAACCAAGGCGGAAAACCTACAAAAACGGGTTACAGTTGGAAAAGCCACGTCTTAAGTTTTTTTCTGAAGGTGAGTAGGTCCTGGACCTGTCTGAGGGCCAAGGGAAGGCTGTTCCATAGGTGGGAGGCGACCACTTGAAAAGATCGACCTCCGACCCGAGCAAGTGAAACTTTAGGAACCAGAATCAAGAGTTGAGTTGAGGACCTCAGAGTACGTTGGGGAGTGTAATGGGGAAATCTTTGTCTGAGATAGGGAGCTCCAATCTGATTAAAAGCTTTAAAAACCAAAATCAATGCTTTAAAATGGATTCTTTTCTGAACAGGGAGCCAATGCAAGGACAACAGAAGAGGGGACGAATGAGTTCTAGGGCCTGCCAAGAAGATGGCCCTAGCAGCCGTGTTTTGAATCACCTGCAAACGGGCAATTAAATAACTGGGAAGTCCCAAATACAAAGAGTTGACGTAATCCAATCTCGAGATTACCAGAGCTTGGACAATGGTCTTTCTGTGAGAAACAGAAAGCAGGGGAAGAAAATTCTTCACCATTCTTAAAATCCCAAAGCAAGTCCCGGCTACAGATTGAATCTGGGACTTCATAGAAAGCGTAGCATCCAGTCTGACTCCGAGGTTCTTAACCATGGGTTTAGAATGGGAAGAGTAATTCACACCCCTATGAAATTTATAGCTTTGCCTGCTGTTGCACAGTCTGAAGTGGGAATAGCAAATTTTACCCCTCCAAAGTCCAAATCTTTCCCTAATGTTGTGCTGACTGGAGTGGGAACACTAACCACCTCATTTATGTCATTTTGGCATAGGGCAGCATAGCAAGGCACCAAAGCAAGACGCCAAAGTGAAAGGACAGAAATGCACCATATTTATGCAATATGGTGCATTCTAGTCCTTTCTGCCTGTGCTGGTGCAATTTTGGCAGCCTAGCTCCAACGTAGGCACCCTTGCACCATGGTGCAAGGGTGCCTCTGTTTCATGCAGGATTGTTTTTGTGCAGGAATGGGGCACCATTCAAAGTCACGCAGGGTGGCTTTGCGTGGCTTCATAAATCTTTATGAGAACCCTGCTTCACTCATACACCACTTTCCAGGGTGCAAAAGTGACAAGGGCTCTCATAAATAAGCCACTAAATTTCACACTTCTGAAATCCAACGCTTTCCCTATTGCTTTGCTGTTATACTGTTTGAAGTGGGAATATTAATGTTCACCTCACTGAAATCCAATGCATTCCATAGTGTTGTGCTGTTTGGAGTGGAAATAGTCAATTTTACCTCTCCAAAGTCCAACACTTTCTCTACTGTTGCACGGACTGGAGTAGTAATATTAAATTTCACCCCTCCGAATATATATATATTGATATATAGATATATCTATATATATATTCACTGAAAAAACCATAGGTTTTAGGGACAGTTATAGTTAGTTGGACATTTCACTCGTACAAAACCATAGAAATTCCCCCGTTATAGTTAGTTCAGCTAACTATAACTCGCGCCCCGCAATGCACTGCTGATGACGTCACATATTACATCACTCATGACATGGTCAGTGACATCACTGATGACATCACTGATGACATCTCAAATGACATCACTGATGACATCTCAAATGACATCACTGATGACATCATGCAGTGACTGTGTGTTTCTGTAAAGTTTAAATATTTTTAATATATATCGGAAAAGACGTATTGAAGAATGAGTGGGTGTATAAGTGTCTGTATGGATGATTTAGTAGGTGCGTGACTGACTCTATAAGTGAGTGATTTAACGTATCTTACTGAATGCATGGGTTAGTGACTAAACTTGGTGAATGTCTGTATCCGTCTGTCTGTTGCTGTGTAAGTGGCTGCATGTGTTTGTGAATATCTACATGAGTGTGTATATGAGTTATTGAATGGTTGTCTGAGTATCTGTATGGGTGCCTGAGTGTTTGTGTGGGAGGGGTGTGTGTGACTCTGTGCATAGATGTGTGAGTGGGTGATTCACTGGGTGGATGGTTTCAAGAGTGCATCTGTGATAGACTGTATGGGTGGGTAAGTGTGTGTAAGAGTGTGTTAGTGAGGGAATGTATGTCCCAGTGGTACATGTGTGAGTAACTACATATGTGAAACGCAGTATATATGTGTGTTGGAGTATATAAATAGCTATAAGCGAGAGTCTGTGATTGTGAGAGTGACTGTATGGATGAGTGTGTGCTTGTATCAGTGATTGTATAAGAGCGTAAGAATATGCTAGTATTTGTATGAGTAAGTGAGCTGTTGTGTGTATAACTGTATAGGTGAGTAAATGGCAGTGTGATTAATTATTTGCATGACTGACTAGGTGTGTGAGTACCTCTATGGATGAGTGGCGGTGTGTGAGTGTCTATATAGGAGTATGAGTGCATATGATAGTCCTGTACTGAGTGACCGTAAGTATGAGTGACTGTACGGGTGAGTGAGTGGATGTGTGTGTGTAGACCTAAGAATCAGTGAGTGGGTATGTAGTTATTGGTGTTGGAGTGTGTATGGTTTTGAGAATGGCAGTCTGTAATTTACAGTGGGTGTATCATAAGTTATATTAGGGTGTGAGAAGATGCATGAAATTATCACATGGATGATGTCATCAGTGATGTCATTTGAGATGTCATCAGTGATGTCATCAGTGATGTCACTGACCATGTCATGAGTGATGTAATATGTGACGTCATCAGCAGTGCATTGCGGGGGCGCGAGTTATAGTTAGCTGAACTAACTATAACGGGGGAATTTCTATGGTTTTGTACGAGTGAAATGTCCAACTAACTATAACTGTCCCTAAAACCTATGGTTTTTTTCAGTGAATTTCAAAGGTTTTTTAAATGCTAATTTCTAACTATAACGTGCCTGAAACCTATGGTTTTTTCAGTGAATTTCAAAGGTTTTTTAAATGCTAATTTCTAACTATAACGCCCCTAAAACCTATGGTTTTTTCAGTGAATTTCAAAGGTTTTGTAAATGACAATTTTTAAATGTATTAATTGTTATATTTATTTTTTTGATACTGATTTACTACATTTTTTTAAACTATTTATTTTTACATATTTTATTTTTTAAATTACATTGTAATTACATTATACATTACATTACAAAATATACTTTCTCAGAATGAATTACTTTAGTTTAAATACTTTGCAAATAGGCAATAGACTTTTAAGTACAGAAGTTACAGTTGTTGCAATGGGCAACACAATTTCAAACACAATGCAACATTGAGCTGAATGTGAATTTCTAGTTAAATGCAATTAGTTACTTTATGGATTACTTTTCTAACCACAGGACTGGATCCTAGATTCAGTCCTGGGACATCTCCTGTAAACAGTTGAGTAAAAGCGTTTTGGTTACAGTAGTGATTTTTAAGGAATATTATTTTATTTTAAAAGTTGACACTTAGAAACTTTTTCACATAGAATCACCAATGTTATCCTATGGGAGGAAATTCACTTAGCAGGTAAGTAGTGTTATCGTTACTTTTTCTTACTCAGTGGTGGATCCTGGATCCAGCACTGGTGCATCTCCTGTAAACAGTTGAAAGAATGCGTTTAAGTCATACAGGCGATTTTTAAGGAATATTTGTAGTTTGTGAAAATCGACACAAACTTTTCTGCTGAAAAACCAGACAATGGATTCCTATGGAAGGAAATACAAGTTACTGGTAAGTACGGTTAGAATTACTTTTCAAGGTCAGTGCTGGGCTAAAAGATGCAGCACTGGGTTCTCTCCTGATAACAGGTGAGTAAATCGGAATTCAGTAGTTCGGCTGATTTTAGAGGAATATTATAAAGTTCCAAAACTCCACACTTAGAAGAATTTCCAAGTGAAACCAGTCAATTTTAGCCTATGGAAGGAAATTCAAGTTACTGGTAAGTACGGTTAAAATTACTTTTCAGGATCAGTACTGGGCTCAAAGATGCAGCACTGAGGTCTCTCCTGATAACAGGTGAGTAAATCGGAATTCGTAGTTCGGTTGATTTTAGAGGAATATTTGCACAATGGTGAAGGAAGGGGGTGGGGCCTGAGGTGACATGTCTGCAAACACGCCCTGTGGCGCGTTTTAAGTTGGAGAATTAATTCCTCCTCAATCCTGAGGGTCCCTAGGGGCCAACTAGCCCACCAGGAACCTCCAGTATGCGCCAGGGGCTGCGTTGCAGAGAGGTGTAAAGAGGCCACGCCCCTTTTTACAACACTCTGCAACGCAGCTCCGTGGCGCTACTGGAAGTACCTGGTGGGCTGGACTAGCCCGCAGAGACCCTCAGGATTGAAGAGGATTTAATTCCCCATCTTAAAATGCGCCACGGAGCCTGTTTGCACACATGTCACCTGAAGCCACGCCCCCTCCCTTCACCACTGTGCAAACGCGCCCGTGGCGCATTTTAAGTTGGGGGATTAAGTCCCCTTGAATCCTGAGGGTCCCTGGAGTCCAACTAGCCCACCATGTACCTCCAAAAAGCGCCACAGAGCTGCGTTGCAGAGAGGTGTAAAAAGGGGCGTGGCCTCTGTACACCTCTCTGCAATACAGCACCCAGGGGCATACTGGAGGTTCCGGTTGGGCTAGTTGGCCCCAGGACCCCCAGCATTCAAGGGAAATCGTTCCCCATCTGCAAACAGCGCCAGAGGACGCGTTTGCAGACTGCTGTAGGGTGGGGGCGGGGCCTCGGCACAATGCAGTTTTTTTTTTTTTTTTAAATATTTTTTTTGTATGGGAGGGGGGCTGCGTGGCCCCCCTTCCCTTGGCCTCTTTTGGCCCCGGGGACCACATCCCCCGTGGCATGAGGATTTTCATTTTTTTTAAAAATTAAAATAAAACGGGAAGGGGGCCGCATGGTCCCCCTTCCCTGGGCCTATATTGGCCCCGGGGACCCCATCCCCCGGGGCATGCCCTCTTTTTTTAATTTTTAAATATTTGGAGGGGGCTGCGTGGCCCCCTCCTCAGGCCATTAAGGCCCCGGGGACCCCATCCCCCGGGGCCGGCCTTTCTTTTTTTAAAAAAAAAATTTGGGGGGTTTTTGGGGAGGGGGCCGCGTGGCCCCCTCTTGAGCCACTACTTGCCCCGGGGACCCCATCCCCGGGGCTGGCCCTCTCCGTTGGGGACTGTGGGGGTCCCCAATCCCCCACAGTCCCGCCGGCTCCCCGCGTCCCGTGGGAGCCGGCATTGCTTTCCACATGGGGAGCTGCTAACATGCAGCTCCCCGTGTGGAAAACAATTTGCTTGGATATTGGAAGCGAGAGCAGGTTTCCCTGCTCTCTCTTCCAATATCCAAAGCAGTTTGCTATGACAGGACGGGAGCCGCGAGGCTCCCGTCCCTGTCATAGCAAACTACAGTGTCCAGTAGGCACCCCGGGACACTGCAGGAGCCGGCCCTGGGGGTGGTGGTCCCCAGGGCCATTACAGGCTCCAGGAGGGGGCCGCGCGGCCCCCCTCCCTTGAATTGCACAGCCCCGGGGAGGTGGTGCTAACATGCAGCTCCCCGTGTGGAAAAGCAATTTGCTTTGGATATTGGAAGCGAGAGCAGGTTTCCCTGCTCTCTCTTCCAATATCCAAAGCAGTTTGCTATGACAGGACGGGAGCCGCGAGCAAACTACAGTGTCCCGGGGGTAGGCACCCCGGGACACTGCAGGAGCCGGCCCTGGGGGGTGGTGGTCCCCAGGGCCATTACAGGCTCCAGGAGGGAGGCCGCGCGGCCCCCCTCCCTTGAATTGCACAGCCCTGGGGAGGTGGTGGTCCCCGGGGCTCTGGGGGTCCGTTACGGACCCCACATTTATTTTCTATGTGCCCCGGGGAGGTGGTGGTCCCCGGGGCGTGTGGAGGGGCTGGAGCCCCCCCACACATTATTTAAAATGTAAAAAGAAGCCCCGGGGGGTGGCGGCCCCCGGGGCTGCGAGAGGCAGGAGAGCCCTCCCGCACCATTTTTTATTAAGCCCCGGGGGTGGCGGTCCCCGGGGCTTGGGGGGCCGTAGAGGCCCCCCATATAAACAATAAACCCCCCCCCCGCATGCCCCCGGGACTTGGGCCACCCGGGGGCAAATTTGCATCAAAGCGCGGGAGACCGCGCTTCAATTTTTTTTTTTTTCGGCAGGATTCACGCACCCTGAGCGCATCCTGCCGATTTTAAAAAAAAGAATGTTTTTTTCTGCCCAGGGGGTCCTTGTGGGACCCCCTGAGCAGGCCTAGGGGGTCAGGGTGTTTCTACCCTGCCCCCTTTTTGCGCTTTGCGCACTTGTTTCTGTCCCTACCAAGGGACAAAATGGCTGCCAACACTTCCTGATTTGGAGTGTTGACAGCCAATTAGCATGCAGCTCGTGATCGGGAGGGTGCGCGAATCCGACGCGGCCATAGATATATATGTGATTTTCATTTTGATTTTCACAGGAACTACTGAACGGATTTACACCATTTAACAAAAAGGTTCTTTCTGAACCAAGAACTACCTCTTTGCCAAATTTGGTGTAATTCCGTTCAGCAGTTCGAGCTGTAGCCGTGGCTAAAGTTTCCTATGGGAAAATGAATGGGAAACACGTTTTGGGACCCCCCTTTTTTCTCGGCCCCCGCTTGACGAATCACCCCGAAACTTTCAGGGTAGGAGCGGACCGGAGCGGGCCATAAAGTTTGAAAATTTCACGAAGATTCGTCAACCGACGCAAGAGTTATTTCAAATAGAATGTCGCGGATTTCCTATGGAAAATAGGTCCTAACTATAACTATCTACTGGCGACCGCCATTAGATAATATAGATAGATATATATATCTATATATATCTATATATATATATATATATATATATGTGTATGTATATATATATATCTCTCCATTGGGCGTTCACTCTCCTGGACACCCGCTCCTACGGCGGCACCCGTCCAACAATCACCATAAAACTCCGACGTCCAGGTAAATTAGTTGCAAAAATTAATTATTTATTTAAAGTTCAAAACATAATGCAATAGAAAGTGGTCCTCTTCTCTACAATGTACGGACCAACGCGTTTCGGCGAGTTGCCTTCTACTGGGTATATATATATATATCTCACAAAGTTGCCCCAAAGGAAAGAGCCTCAAACAGGTAGGTAATTCTCCATCTTTTAATCATGAAGGCTGCAGTCGGAAGAGGCAGAAACCGGCAACAGTCACTTAGCCTGCCAGACGCGTTTCGAGTTGTCCTCTTAATCATTGGCAGTAACCGCAGCTGTCGACAAAAGTGTGCTACTTATTCAAAATACCGCCCAAGTGGGAGTGGTCACTTGCGTGGCTTCATGGTATTTGTAGTTGACACATTGGTGTTGCTACAGTGAGCTTGTCTTCAAGGTGCGGGAATAAAAAGTCAAATAAAACCACAGTGGGGCGTTGCACAAGTTCACCTCAGACCCCTGCAGAATTCCGCCTCCATGAATGGACTACCTTCCGTTACATCGGTAACATCAGCTGACGTCACCACGGGACCGCTGCATACGCGGTTGAGCTCTTTCCGTGGCCGGGCCGACCGCTACAAATCTATCTCACAAAGTTGCCCCAAAGGAAAGAGCCTCATACAGGTAGGTAATTCTCCATCTTTTAATCATGAAGGCTGCAGTCGGAAGAGGCAGAAACCGGCAACAGTCACTTAGCCTGCCAGACGCGTTTCGAGTTGTCCTCTTAATCATTGGCAGTAACCGCAGCTGTCAGCAAAAGTGTGCTACTTATTCAATACCGCCCAAGTGGGAGTAGGAATTACCTACCTGTTTGAGGCTCTTTCCTTTGGGGCAACTTTGTGAGAGGCGCACACTGGCAAAGTGAGTTTAAAAATTTAATAGTCACACGTATACTAATGGACAGACGCGTTTCGGCCTCACGCCTTCCTCAATGTCACATCACAATTCCAAACAATTTCATTTTTAAAAAACATGGATTAAATCATAGAAAACGAGAGAGGACTTACAGTTCATCAGTCATAAACATAAAGAAGGGCCAACTCTAATCAGTGTTTGAGTTTCTTTGGCGGCCATGATAGAATGCCTAAATGCATTCATTCTCATGGCCTTCAACAATATGCAAAATGAAGACAATAAATTATTAATTCATTATTATGCTGTGCAAATTTCAATGTTAGATGAGCATAGATAAATAAGCATACAGTTCTCTACCAGGCATGTCAATTAATTATTATTTCATTAATCAATAATACTCAAGTTGAATATATGGCAGAACACCAATCCTGCCCTGTATGGGCTTCCTGCCAGCTCATAGCCTTGATGCTCATCCCAATCTCATTCCAAAGAACAAATTTTACAAACAATTCCGCCCTGAATGGGCTATCCCAATCCATTATAATCTATTATCCGAAAGGATTTGATATACTGATATTATAGTTATTAGAGATTCCTTACTCTATGTGGACCCAGAGTTCTTCCTCATTATTCAGTCCCCGTGGGGCCTTTGTTTGCAACTCGATAATGTAACGTGACTCGAGTTTTCTCAATTCTCTAATTCTAACTCCCCCTCTTTCATTTTTAGAGACTTGGTCTAGACAGAAAAATTTCAACAGATTGGCATTCGAGTTGTGTTCCTCCTCGAAATGTCGTGCAACTGGATATGCTGCATCGTGGTTCTTGATTGCACGCATATGCTCAAGAACTCTCTTCTTGGTGGGATGAATGGTACTTCCCACGTACCTTCTGTTTCATGGACACACCAGACAGTAAACTGTATGATCAGTATTGCAATTCATCAGTTTACGTATCTTGCGCATCGTCTTCCTCCCTGGTATTGTGAATTCTTTGACTTTTTTACTACTCCTGCATGCCTTGCAGCTCATGCAGGGATAGAATCCTGTGATTAAATCTTTTTTTCTTTGAGGTTTTCGAAAAGTGGCTCCTTACCAACTGATCTTTGAGTACGGACCTCTCCCTATATGTAATTAGGGGACTTTGTGGAATGAGGGATCCTATAATGTGATCTGATTTTAGAATCTTCCAATTGCGTCGGAAGATTTGAAAAATTTCAGTGGATCCTGTTGTGTACTCAGTTATCATTCTCACTCGTCCTTGGGGCTCAGGAGCAGGGACTTCATTTGTTACAGTGTCTAATAGGAGATTTTTCCTTTCTACCTGCTTGATCTTATAGCTGGCATTCGTTAGAGTTTCTTTCCTATATCCTCTCTTGGAAAATTTACTGAGAGCTTCCCTGCTTTCTTCTTGAAAATCATCATCTGAAGAGCAGTTACGCCTCACTCTTATCAGTTCCCCATATGGGACTCTATTGATAACACTTTTAGGATGGAAACTATTCGCGTGTAACATGCTGTTTCCCGCTGTTGGCTTCCTATAAAGTGTTGTTTCAATCTTATTGTTTGTCACATATACCATTAGGTCTAAGTATGGCACGCTGGTCTTACTCATGCATTCGGTGAATCTTAAGTTTACATCATTATCATTGAGCTCCTCTACATATGTTTTGGCCTCATCCATTGACCCTCTCCATACGATGAAGAGGTCATCAATGTACCGAGACCATAAGACCACTTTGTCGAGCCAGATTTAATTTTTTCCTGCCCAGGCCACGTGCTTCTCCCACCAGCCAACGAACAAATTCGCGTAGCTGGGGGCGAAGCACGTGCCCATCGCAGTCCCCTGCTGTTGGTGAAACAGTTCTCCTGCAAACAAAAAAATATTGTTATGGAGACAATATGCAATTAATTCTATTAACATGACATTGTGTTCAAAATATTTCAAATGTCTCTTTTTCAAAAAGAATTCTATTGCTTCCAGTCCTTTCTGATGTTGTATGCTCGTATATAGACTGGTTATATCCAAAGTCAGCAACAGCATGTCCGGTTCCCATTCGATATTGGCAATAATTCTCAAAAAGTCTTTCGTGTCTTTCACATAGGAGCTAAGATCCACTACTAATGGTTTTAAAAAACAATCAATATAAACTGAAGTGTTCTCTAATAAGCTGTTTTTCGAGGACACAATAGGCCTGCCAGGAGGATTGGTTGCGCTTTTATGAACTTTGGGGAGATGATAAAAGGTTGGTAACTCTGGTGTCTCACAAAAAATAAATTTGAAATCTTCTTCTCCCAATATTCCTTTTTCCCTCCATTTCTTGGTAAGTTCCTGAAAGTCTTGTATGCTCTTTTCATAATTTGCATGTGTTGTCACTGTATAACAATTGGTGTCCGAAAGTTGTCTTCTGGCTTCATTAAGGTAAGTTAACTTATCCATTATTACAACATTTCCTCCCTTGTCAGAGGATTTTATTATCAAGTTGTCATCCTCACTCAAGCCCTTTATTAGTTTCCTTTGGTGGGCTGTCAGGTTCTCTTTAGTCAAGTTAGGACCTCTTGTTTGTAATCTCTTCAGGTCCTCTATTACCAGGTCATGGAATGTATCTATTGCATCGTGTGCCATTTGTGGGATGAACCGTGATTTCTTTCTAAGAGTGCTTACTGCTCCCTTCTGTGTGATTCCCATCTCTTCTAGGAAATCTACTGTCTCGGTCTGATCGCCGTGACTGCAGCTCAGTTCAATCTCCAATTCTCTCATTGCACGCAGGGCATTTAACACCATTCCTGTTAATGAGTCATCCTGCTCTGAGGCAGTGATATTATCACCTCCTTGTTTCTTCGGGTGTAGTGTGTGTATCTTCAAGAGTTTTAATTTATGTATAAACTTATATAAGTCTATCCGTACGTTGGTGTAATCGAATTGCGTTGTGGGGCAAAAAGTGAGGCCCAACTCCAAGACTTTGATTTCTTCCGGTGTGATTGGTCTGCTTGAAAGATTGATCACTGTTTTCTTCTCAGATGACAGATCTAATTCCGTTTCGCCCCTCGTTTGCTCCTTGTTCTCCGTCCCACAGGTGAGGTGTCTTTCCCCCTGCCTTCCCCGTCGGGTTTTCCGTTTCTTTTTTCCGGGGGATGCGTTCTTGCTGCAGGGCGCTGTCTCGCTTCTCTCAACAGCTGGTACTCGTGAAAAAAAGTGGTTGTCTTTGACGAGTCAGTGTTTTTCTCCTTCCTTCTCACTGTTTGTTCCCCTTCAGATGCTTCTACTTCAGATTCGGATGTTTCACGTGATGATGCCTCGTTTGTTTTCTGTTGCATCAATTGTTTCCTCGGTGCATCATACTTTCTAGCAAAGGTTAGAATCCTTCCGGACTCATAGTCCTCCTCATCTCTCAAAAATGTAGTTTGCTTTCGATGTCTTATCACACTTTCGTAGTCTATTAGCCTTTTCTTCATTCGCTGTTGCAATTTGTCTCTTAATTTCGTATTTTTATCCAACAAAAAAATAAAATAAAATATATATATATATATATATATTATCTACTGGCGGTCGCCAGTAGATAGTTATAGTTAGGACCTAGTTTCCATAGGAAAAGCGTTTTTTTTTCCCAATAACTTTGGCTCCGGATGACGAATCTTCGCAAAACTTTCAAAACATTTGTGGCCCGCTCCGGTCAGCTCCTATCCTGAAAGTTTCGGGGTGATTCGGCAAGTGGGGGCCGAGAAAAAAGGGGGGTTCCAAAACGTGTTTTTTCCTTGTTATTTTCCATAGGAAACTTTAGACACAGCTACAGCCCGAACTGCTGAACGGAATTACACCAAATTTGGCAAAAAGGTAGCCCTTGTTTCAGAAAGAGACCTTTTTGTTAAATGGTGTAAATCCGTTCAGTAGTTCCTGAGAAATTAAAAAAAGAGGTCGAAAAATGCATTTCCCATAGGAAAATTTAGACACGGCTACAGCTCGAACTGCTGAACGGAATGACACCTAAATTTGGCAAAAAGGTAGTGCTTGGTTCAGAAAGCACCCTTTTTTAAATGGTGTAAATCCGTTCAGTAGTTGCTGAGAGAATCAAAAAATAAAAGTTTCGATATATAGAGGCACGGAGGATCCGCGCACCCTCCCGACCACGAGCTTTATTCTAATTGGCTGTCAACACTCCAAACCAGGAAGTGTTGGCAGCCATCTTGTGCCTCGGTAACCGAGACACAAGAAAACAGAAAAACAAACGTGTAAAAACAAGAAAAGGGGGCAGGGTAGAAACTCCCTGACCCCCTAGGCCTGCTCAGGGGGTCCCACAAGGACCCCCAGGGCCAAAAAAAGCATTTTTTTTTTTTTTTAAATCGCCGAGATTCGCGCACCCAGAGCGAATTTCGCCCGAAAAAAAACAAAAAAACGAAGCGCGGGCTCCCGGGGGCATGATGAAATGTAATTGCGGGGGCCCAGGGGGACCCCCACAGCCCCGGGGACCACCACCCCCCGGGGCTTTTCTAAAATATTTGCGGGGGCACACGGCCTCCCCGCAGCCCCAGGGATCGGGCCCCCAGAGGGCTTGTTTTTTTAATGTTTGGGGGGCCTCCAAGACCTCCCCAAGCCCCAGGGACCACCACCCCCGGGGCTTTTATCAAATATTTGCGGGGGCACAAGGCCCCCCCGCAGCCCAGGAGACCGCCACCCCCGGGGCTTGTTTTTTTTAATTTTTTTTAATAAACCTGTGTGGGGGGCCTAGAGCCCCCCACACGCCCCAGGGACCGCCACCTCCCCGGGGCACTAAAATGCAAATTTGGGGGTCCGTTACGGACCCCCGACCCCCGGGGACCACCACCTCCCCAGGGCTGTGCATTTGATGGGAGGGGGGCCAGGCGGCCCCCCTCCTGGAGCCTGTGATGGCCCTGGGGACTGCCACCCCCCAGGGCCGGCTCCTGCAGTGTCCCGGGGTGCCCACCCCCGGGACACTGCTGTTTGCTATGGCAGGGCGGGAGCCATGCGGCTCCCGTCCTGCCATAGCAAACTGTGGTTTGGATTTTGGAAGAGAGAGCAGGAAACCTGCTCTCGCTTCCAAAATCCAAACCAGATTGCTTTTCACACGGGGAGCTGCATGTCAGCAGTTCCCCATGTGGAAAAGCAATGCCGGCTCCTGCAGGACGCGGGGAGCCGGCGGCACCGTGGGGGCATTGGGACTCCCCCCACGGTCCCCAACGAGAGGCCAGGCCCCGGGGGATGGGGTCCCCGGGGCAAGGAGTGGCCCGGGAGGGGGCCACTCCCGGGCTTCTGTTGCTTTATGGCCCCGGGGCCCCCCTCCCACATAATAAAAGTTAAAAAAAAAAAAAAAAACACGCAAAGGCCGGCCCCGGGGGATGGGGTCCCCGGGGCCATAAATGGCCTGAGGAGGGGGGCCACGCAGCCCCCCTCCAAATATATAAAAAAAAAAACACTGGCCATGCCCCGGGGGATGGGGTCCCCGGAACCGAATATGGCCTCGGGAGGGGGGCCACGCGGCCCCCTTCCATTTTTGGAAACAATTTAAAAATAGGGGTCAGGCCCTGGGGGATGGGGTCCCCAGGGCCCATAAAATAGGAAAGGAAGGGGGGCCACACAGCTCCCCTTCTTAAAAATATTTTTTTTTTAAAAAGACCGGCATCGCCGAGGCCATGCCCCCTCCCAGCAACACTCTGCAAACGCGCCCTGTGGCGCATTTTAAGTTGGGGAATTAATTCCCCTTCAATACTGGGGGTCCCTGGGGGCCAACTAGCCCACCAGGTACCTCCAGTAAGCGCCACAGGGCTGCGTTGCAGAGAGGTGGTCCAGGCCATGCCCCTTTTTACACCTCTCTGCAACGCAGCTCTGTGGCGCTTACTGGAGGTACCTGGTGGGCTAGTTGGACCCCAGGGACCCTCAGGATTCAAGGGGACTTTATCCCCCAACTTAAAACGCGCCACGGGGCACGTTTGCACAGTGGTGAAGGGAGGGGGCGGGGCCTGAGGTGACATGTGTGCAAACATGCCCTGTGGCGCGTTTTAAGTTGGGGAATTAATTCCCCTTCAATACTGGGGGTCCCTGGGGGCCAACTAGCCCACCAGGTACCTCCAGTAAGTGCCACAGGCCTGCGTTGCAGAGAGGTGGTCCAGGCCACGCCCCTTTTTACACCTCTCTGCAACGCAGCTCTGTGGCGCTTACTGGAGGTCCCTGGTGGGCTAGTTGGACCCCAGGGACCCTCAGGATTCAAGGGGACTTTATCCCCCAACTTAAAACGCACCACGGGGCGCGTTTGCACAGTGGTGAAGGGAGGGGGCTGGGCCTGAGGTGACATGTGTGCAAACACGCCCTGTGGCGCATTTTAAGTTGGGGAATTTTCCCCTTCAATCCTGAGGGTCCCTAGGGGCCAACTAGCCCACCATGTACCTCCAGTAAGCGCCACTGCGCTGCGTTGCAGAGAGGTGGTCCAGGCCACGCCGCTTTTTACACCTCTCTGCAACGCAGCTCTGTGGCACTTACTGGAGGTACCTGGTGGGCTAGTTGGACCCCAGGGACCCTCAGGATTCAAGGGGACTTAATCCCCCAACTTACAACGCGCCAGGGGGCACGTTTGCAGAGTGGTGGAGAAAGGGGGCATGGCCTTTGTCCACCTCTCACCAATCCCACTGCGTGGGGCTTACTGGAGGTAAAAGGTAGGCTAGTTGGCCCCTAAAGGACCCCCAGCAGTGAAGGGGACTTCAATCCCCATCCAAGAGCGTGCCAGGGAGCGCGTTTGTAGAGTGGTGGGGAAAGTGGGCATGGCCTGGTACGAGTACTTACCAGTGCTGCTGTGTGGGACTGACTGGAGGTAATAGTTTGGGAAGTTGGCCCCCAAGGATGTCCTTGGGGGCCAACTACCCCTCTTGTTACCTCCAGTAAGTCCCACACAGTGAGATTGCTAAAACGTCTTCGGAGGCCATGGCCCCCTTTCTCTACCACTCTGCAAACGTGCCTCGTGGCAGACTACGGGATGGGGGATGAAGTCCAATTTAGTCCTGAGGGAGTTTGGTGGCCAAGAATCCCTCCTAATACCTCCTGTAACTCCTATGCAGCGGAATTCCTGAGCGTTGGTTGGACGCCCAGCACCCTTTCTCCACCACTCTGCAAACGCGACTACTAGTTAAAGTAGCATATTTCTGCACCTCTGACTTAGAGGTAGTTTTATTCCCCCAGCCCTATTATATACTATGGCCTTACAGAGGAGGTCATGCTAATCACAGGGGTACCCCAACGCATAGTGTTCCCTAGTGTATGTAGCTGTTTTCACTGTATTCTAAGTGTCTTTTAGCATAGCACTGGCTCTAGGCCTGGTTAGTCAGAGTCAGTTACCACCAGTACCCGTCTGAAAAAGTTGTGGGCACAGGATGATTTTGCAACAAGGCCTCTTTCTGCTCCTCTGTTGGTTCTTTCTGGACATGTCTTGCTTCTTCCTGCACTTTTCTTCGTCTTTGTGGACTTCTGTTGCTTCTTTCTGCATTTCTTTTGCTTCTTTCTGTGCGTTTTTCTTCTTTCTTCACATGTCCTACCTCTGTAGGCATAGTTAGAAACTAGCATTTAAAAAACCTTTGAAATTCACTTAAAAAACCATAGGTTTCAGGCACGTTATAGTTAGAAATTAGCATTTAAAAAAACCTTTGAAATTCACTGAAAAAACCATAGGTTTCAGGCACGTTATAGTTAGAAATTAGCATTTAAAAAACCTTAGAAATTCACTGAAAAAACCATAGGTTTTAGGGAAAGTTATAGTTAGTTGGACATTTCACTCATACAAAAACAGAGAAATTCCCCCGCTATAGTTAGTTCAGCTAACTATAACTCGCGCCCCCGCAATGCACTGCTGATGACGTCACATATTACATCACTCATGACATGGTCAGTGACATCACTGATGACATCACTGATGACATCTCAAATGACATCACTGATGACATCATCCATGTGATAATTTGATGCATCTTCTCACACCCTAATATAACCTTTGATACACCCACTCTAAATTACAGACTGCCATTCTCAAAACCATAGACACTCCAACACCAATAACTACATACCCACTCACTGATTCTTAGGTTTACACACACATCCACTCACTCACCCGTACAGTCACTCATACTTATGGTCACTCAGTACAGGACTATCATATGCACTCATACACATATATAGACACACACCGCCACTCATCCATAGAGGTATTCACACACCTAGTCAGTCATGCAAATAATTAATCACACTGCCATTTACTCACCTATACAGTTATACACACACCAGCTCACTTACTCATACAAATACTAGCACATTCTTATGCTCTTAAACAATCACTGATACAAGCACACACTCATCCATACAGCCACTCTCACAATCACACACTTTCACTTATAGCCATTTATATACTCCAACACACATATATACTGCCTTTCACATATGTAGTTACTCACACATGTACCACTGAGATATACATTCACTCACTAACACACCCATACACACACTCACCCACCCATACAGTCCATCACAGATGCACTCTTGAAACCATGCACCCAGTGAATCACCCACTCACACATCTATGCAGAGTCACACACACTGCACCCACACAAACACTCAGGCACCCATATAGATACTCAGACAACCAATCAATAACCCATATAGACACTCATGTAGCTATTCGCAAACCCATGCAGCCGCTTACACACCAACAGACAGACGGATACAGACATTCACACAGTTTAGTCACTAACCCATGCATTCAGTAAGATACGTTTAATCACTCACTTATAGAGTCAGTCACGCACCTACTAAATCATCCATTCAGACACTTATACACCCACTCATTCTTCAATACGCCTTTCCCTATATATATTAAACATATTTAAACTTTACAGAAACACACAGTCACTGGATGATGTCATCAGTGATGTCATTTGAGATGTCATCAGTGATGTCATCAGTGATGTCACAGACCATGTCATGAGTGATGTAATATGTGACGTCATCAGCAGTGCATTGCGGGGGCGCGAGTTATAGTTAGCTGAACTAACTATAACGGGGGAATTTCTCTGGTTTTGTACGAGTGAAATGTCCAAATAACTATAACTTTCCCTAAAACCTATGTTTTTTCAGTGAATATATATATATATATATATATATTTATATAGTAACATAATTAATAAAAATATTTATTTTACATTATTTCATTTTTACTGATGTTTTGCATTTTTTTGTTCGAATATAGATATATATTTTCATATTGATACATTTAAAATATAAAAACTTAATATAGTGTAAAATAAATATTTAAATAGTTATATATTTTCATTGTAGTTCATTTAAAATATTAAAATATAATGTAAAATATTTTTTTTTATTGTTTAGGTTACTCTATATGCATATATATATATATACATATAACTGTGGTGCGTTTGTTCTACGATCCTGCCCATGATTAAGTGTGAGAGCAGCACGAAACGCGTCGGGCTCAATATTGCAGGTGAAGTGTTCTGCCATCCCAGCTGTTGCTTTCACCCAATAAAGCGTGAAGAATTACCTTCCTGTGTGTGGCTTCTTTGAGTGGACAACTCTCTTTTTGGATATGAAACGGCCAGTCCTGCCGTGAAGAGGCCCCGCCGCGCTGTAGCGGACCACTGCTGACTCCAGCCAGGCATACAGCAATTGATGGACAGGAGGGGCGCGGTAAAAGTCATATGGAGCAGCTTGGAGTTAGTGGGACATCTCACCTACCCACTGGGGATTTTTATTTATTTTATGGCAAGCATCGCGCTCACAACTCACTGGAGGACTATTGCCGAGCACTACAGAGACCAGCAGGCAGTGGTACTGTCTACGCCCACTGGGGCGGGTCTCACGAGTATATCAGATGCTTGAACTGTGGTGCGTTTGTTCTACGATCCTGCCCATGATTAAGTGCGAGAGCAGCACGGAACGCGTCGGGCTCTATATTGCAGGTGAAGTGTTCTGCCATTCCAGCTGTTGCTTTCACCCAATAAAGCATGAAGAATTACCTTCCTGTGTGTGGCTTCTTTGAGGGGACAACTCTCTTTTTGGATATATATATATATTCACTGAAAAAACTATAGGTTTCAGGGACGTTATAGTTAGTTGGACATTTCACTCGTACAAAACCAGAGAAATTCAGCCATTATAGTTAGTAGAGCTAACTATAACTCGCGCACCCGCAATGCACTGCTGATGACGTCACATATTACATCACTCATGACATGGTCAGTGACATCACTGATGACATCTCAAATGACATCACTGATGACATCATCCACATGATAATCTGATGCACCTCCTCACACCCTAATATAACATTTGATACACCCACTTAACGTCATATACGTATGGGATTGCGTAGTGTACGCGTTTGGTATGCGACAGGTGCGCGGTGCCGGGCCCCGCAGTACACGACTTCCGCAAATTTTTTTAAAACGATATGTATATAACTTTAATGTGTATATATTGTTAAATATATTTTCGCAAAGTCGCGTCAGGTGCGCGCTGGTTGCGCGCCGGGTGCGCGACTCCCATGTGACTTTAAAAGAAAGCATTTCATTGGTTCATAAGGTTTTCCATTCTAGCAGTTCAAGGACCCCAACTATTTTTGTCATTCTCTCTGCAGCTTCACTGGAGAGACACCTGTTGTGTTTTTGCAGGTAGTCTGTAAATCTTTGGGTGTTTCTTGGAAATTTATGGAAATGGCTTCTTCCAATCCTGAGCAACAACATACTTCTGATGAAGAAGAGATTGAAGAACCACCTCCCAAAAAGAGACCAGAATCCATCGTCTGGAAGTTTTTCACCATGCCAGATGGTGAAAAGAAAGTCAATGCAAGAAAGGTCAGCTGTACTCTCTGTGCACGGATTTTGTCTAGAGGAAGTGACAAAAAATACTCTTGTGGGACTTCGAGTATGGGCCGGACATACGCTCAGAGTTTGCAAACTTACAACAGCAATGCATAAAATGCAAGCCCATACTATGTTGTGGTGAACAATCTGTGGATGCTGTTTGTTCTGCAGCAAGGAACCATCACTGTTAATCATTATTTTGTTTTTTTGTTGGAATGACTTTACAATTCCAAAGTTAAGACTTTAGCCTGTTGCTTTTTTCGGTTTTCCAAAAACACCCAAAAAAATTACAAAATAGTTTAAAAAAACACAAAACAAAAATTTAAAAACAAAAAAGAAGAAAAAAAAAGAGTTATTTTCAGAACTTCCTTATCTGGTTTAAAAAGAGAAATAACTATATGCCAATGTCTGGATGATTGCTGGAGTATATGTGTAGAGCATGATTGATTAAAAGAGTGCATGGGTAGTGCATGGTGATTGTATGAGTGCATGAGTACTGCCTCCATGATTGCACAAGTGTATTTGTAATCCCTGAGTTATTGCATGAGTGGATGGATAATGCCTGGGTGATTGCATTAGTATATAAGTGGTGGTTGAGTGATTGGAAGAGTGTGAATGAGCAGTGTGTAGGTGGTTAGAGGACTGCATGGGTAGTGCACATGTGATTGTAGCTGTGCATATGTTACTGCCTGGGTCATTGCATGAGTACATGGGTACTGACTGGATGATTAGAGTACTGCAAAGATAGTGCATGGTGAATTTATAAGTGCTTGGGTATTAGTAGAGTGATTGGATTAGTACATGGTACTGGCTGGGTGATTGGAGGAGTGCACGGGGAGTGACAGTGTGATTGCTGGAGTGCATGGTTAGTACCTGGAAATATGAAGGTGTGAATGAGCAGTGTGTAGGTGGTTAGAGGACTGCATGGGTAGTGCACATGTGATTGTAGCACTGCATGTGTTAGTGTCTGGGTCATGGCATGAGTACATGGGTAGTGACTGGATGATTAGAGTACTGCAAGGAGAGTGTATGGTGAATTTATAAGTGCTTGGGTATTGGCGCAATGATTGGATTAGTACATGGTACTGGCTGGGTGATTAGAAGAGTGCATAGGGAGTGACAGGGGGATTGCTGGACTGCATGGGTAGTGCTCTGGGGATTGTAGCACTGCATGAGTTAGTGCCTGAGTCATTGCATGAGTACATGGGTAGTGACAGGATGATTAGAGTGCTGCAAGGAGAGTGCATGGTGAATTTATAAGTGCCTGGGTTTTGGCGGAGTAATTGGATAAGGACACGGTGTTGGCTGGGTGACTGGAAGAGTGCACAGGGAGTGACAGGGGGATTGCTGGACTACATGGATAGTGCTCTGGGGATTGTAGCACTGCATGAGTTGGTGCCTGGGTCATTGCATGAGTACATGGGTAGTGACTGGATGATTAGAGTACAGCAAGGAGAGTGTATGGTGAATTTATAAGTGCTTGGGCATTGGCGCAATGATTGGATTAGTACATGGTACTGGCTGGGTGATTGGAGGAGTGCACGGGGAGTGACAGTGTGATTGCTGGAGTGCATGGTTAGTACCTGGGAAAATGAAGGTGTGAATGAGCAGTGTGTAGGTGGTTAGAGGTCTGCATGGGTAGTGCACATGTGATTGTAGCACTGCATGTGTTAGTGCCTGGGTCATTGCATGAGTACATGGGTAGTGACTGGATGATTAGAGTACTGCAAGGAGAGTGTATGGTGAATTTATAAGTGCTTGGGTATTGGCGGAGTGATTGGATAAGGACATGGTGTTGGCTGGGTGACTGGAAGAGTGCATAGGGAGTGACAGGGGGATTGCTGGACTGCATCGGTAGTGCTCTGGGGATTGTAGCACTGCATGAGTTAGTGCCTGGCTCATTGCATTAGTACATGGGTAGTGACTGGATGATTAGAGTACTGCAAGGAGAGTGCATGGTGAATTTATAAGTGCCTGGGTTTTGGCTGAGTGATTGGATAAGGACACGGTGTTGGCTGGCTGACTGGACGAGTGCACAGGGAGTGACAGGGGGATTGCTGGACTACATGGATAGTGCCCTGGGGATTGTAGCACTGCATGAGTTGGTGCCTGGGTCATTGCATGAGTACATGGGTAGTGACTGGATGATTAGAGTGCTGCAAGGAGAGTGCGTGGTGAATTCATAAGTGCTTGGGTTTTGGCACTGTGATTGGATAAGTACATGCTGCTGGCTGGGTGACTGGAAGAGTGCACAGGGAGTGACAGGGGGATTGCTGGACTGCATGGATAGTGCTCTGGGGATTGTAGCACTGCATGAGTTAGTGCTTGGCTCATTGCATGAGTACATGGGTAGTGACTGGATGATTAGAGTGCTGCAAGGAGAGTGCATGGCGAATTGATAAGTGCTTGGGTTTTGGCGCAGTGATTGGATAAGTACATGCTGCTGGCTGGGTGATTGGAAGAGTGCACAGGGTGTGACAGGGGGATTGCTGGACAGCATGGGTAGTGCTCTGGGGATTGTAGCACTGCATGAGTTAGTGCCTGGGTCATTGCATGAGTACATGGGTAATGACTAGATGATTAGACTACTGCAAGGAGAATGCATGGTGAATTTATAAATGCTTGGGTTTTTGCGCAGTGACTATTGCCGAGCACTACAGAGACCAGCAGGCAGTGGTACTGTCTACGCCCACTGGGGTGGGTATCACGAGTATATCAGGTGCTTGAACTGTGGTGCGTTTGTTCTACGATCCTGCCCATGATTAAGTGCGAGAGCAGCACAAAACACGCCGGGCTCAATATTGCAGGTGAAGTGTTCTGCCATTCCAGCTGTTGCTTTCACCCAATAAAGCGTGAAGAATTACCTTCCTGTGTGTGGCTTCTTTGAGGGGACAACTCTCTTTTTGGATATATATATATAATCACTGAAAAAACCATAGGTTTCAGGGACGTTATAGTTAGTTGGACATTTCACTTGTACAAAACCAGAGAAATTCAGCCATTATAGTTAGTAGAGCTAACTATAACGCGCGCACCCGCAATGCACTGCTGATGACGTCACATATTACATCACCCATGACATGGTCAGTGACATCACTGATGACATCACTGATGACATCTCAAATGACATCCCTGATGACATCATCCACGTGATAATCTGATGCACCTCCTCACACCCTAATATAATATTTGATACACCCACTTAACGTCATATACGTATGGGATTGTGTAGTGTACGCGTTTGGTATGCGACAGGTGCGCGGTGCCGGGCCCCGCCGTACGCGACTTCCGCAATTTTTTTAAAAACTATATGTATATAACTTTAATGTGTATATGAGAGCAAGAGATTATCTAATCTATTTATAAAAATCAGATATTTCTACTTGTAATAAACTTATATTATTGCTAAATATATTTTCGCAAAGTCGCGTCAGGCACGCGCTGGTTGCGCGCCGGGTGCGCGACTCCCATGTGACTTTAAAAGAAAGCATTTCATTGGTTCATAAGGTTTTCCATTCTAGCAGTTCAAGGACCCCAACTATTTTTGTCATTCTCTCTGCAGCTTCACTGGAGAGACACCTGTTGTGTTTTTGCAGCTAGTCTGTAAATCTTTGGGTGTTTCTTGGAAATTTATGGAAATGGCTTCTTCCAATACTGAGCAACAACATACTTCTGATGAAGAAGAGATTGAAGAACCACCTCACAAAAAGAGACCAGAATCCATCGTCTGGAAGTTTTTCACCATCCCAGATGGTGAAAAGAAAGTTAATGCAAGGAAGGTCAGCTGTACTCTGTGTGCACGGATTTTGTCTAGAGGAAGCGACAAAAAATACTCTTGTGGGACTTCGAGTATGTACAAGCACCTCCAGACGATCCATCCAAAACATTTTGCATGAGAGCAGATGCAACATGCACAACAAAATATGCAGCAAGGTGACCAGGGAGCTGGTCCCAGCACTTCAGGAGCGTCAACTACGTCATCTCGAGGGCCGGACATACGCTCAGAGTTTGCAAACTTACAACAGCAATGCATAAAATGCAAGGCCATACTATGTTGTGGTGAACAATCTGTGGATGCTGTTTGTTCTGCAGCAAGGGACCATCGCTGTTAATTATCATTTTATTTTTTTGTTGGAATGACTTTACAATTCCAAAAGTTAAGACTTTAGCCTGTTGCTTTTTTCGGTTTTCCAAAAACACCCCAAAAAATTACAAAATAGTTTGAAATCACAAAAAAAAATTAAAAACAAAAAAGAAGAAAAAAAGAGTTATTTTCAGAACTACCTTATCTGGTTTAAAAAGAGAAATAACTGCATGCTAATGTCTGGATGATTGCTGGAGTATATGTGTAGAGCATGATTGATTCAAAGAGTGCATGGGTAGTGCATGGTGATTGTATGAGTGCATGAGTACTGCCTCCATGATTGCACAAGCATATTTGTAATCCCTGAGTTATTGCATGAGTGGATGGATAATGCGTGGGTGATTGCATTAGTATATAAGTGGTGGTTGAGTGTTTGGAAGAGTGTGAATGAGCAGTGTGTAGGTGGTTAGAGGACTGCATGGGTAGTGCACATGTGATTGTAGCTGTGCATGTGTTACTGCCTGGGTCATTGCATGAGTACATGGGTACTGACTGGATTATTAGAGTACTGCATAGAGAGTGCATGGTGAATTTATAAGTGCTTGGGTATTGGCGCAATGATTGGATTAGTACATGGTACTGGCTGGGTGATTGGAGGAGTGCACGGGGAGTGACAGTGTGATTGCTGGAGTGCATGGTTAGTACCTGGGAAAATGAAGGTGTGAATGAGCAGTGTGTAGGTGGTTAGAGGTCTGCATGGGTAGTGCACATGTGATTGTAGCACTGCATGTGTTAGTGCCTGGGTCATTGCATGAGTACATGGGTAGTGACTGGTTGATTAGAGTACTGCAAGGAGAGTGTATGGTGAATTTATAAGTGCTTGGGTATTGGCGCAATGATTGGATTAGTACATGGTACTGGCTGGGTGATTGGAGGAGTGCACGGGGAGTGACAGTGTGATTGCTGGAGTGCATGGTTAGTACCTGGGAAAATGAAGGTGTGAATGAGCAGTGTGTAGGTGGTTAGAGGTCTGCATGGGTAGTGCACATGTGATTGTAGCACTGCATGTGTTAGTGCCTGGGTTATTGCATGAGTACATGGGTAGTGACTGGATGATTAGAGTACTGCAAGGAGAGTGTATGGTGAATTTATAAGTGCTTGGGTATTTGCGGAGTGATTGGATAAGTACATGCTGCTGGCTGGGTGATTAGAAGAGTGCATAGGGAGTGACAGGGGGATTGCTGGACTGCATGGGTAGTGCTCTGGGGATTGTAGCACTGCATGATCTTAGTGCCTGAGTCATTTCATGAGTACATGAGTAGTGACTGGATGATTAGAGTGCTGCAAGGAGAGTGCATGGTGAATTTATAAGTGCCTGGGTTTTGGCGGAGTGATTGGATAAGGACACGGTGTTGGCTGGGTGACTGGAAGAGTGCACAGGGAGTGACAGGGGGATTGCTGGACTGCATGGGTAGTGCTCTGGGGATTGTAGCAGTACATGAGTTAGTGCCTGAGTCATTGCATGAGTACATGGGTAGTGACTAGATGATTAGACTACTGCAAGGAGAGTGCATGGCGAATTTATAAGTGCTTGGGTTTTGGCGCAGTGATTGGATAAGTACATGCTGCTGGCTGGGTGATTGGAAGAGTGCACAGGGAGTGACAGGGGGATTGCTGGACTGCATGGGTAGTGCTCTGGGGATTGTAGCACTGCATGAGTTAGTGCCTGGGTCATTGCATGAATACATGGGTAGTGACTAGATGATTAGACTACTGCAAGGAGAATGCATGGTGAATTTTTAAATGCTTGGGTTTTTGCGCAGTGATTGGCTAAGTACATGCTGCTGGCTGGGTGATTGGAAGAGTGTACGGGGAGTGACAGGGGGATTGCTGGACTGCATGGGTAGTGCTCTGGGGGATTGTAGCACTGCATGAGTTAGTGCCTGGGTCATTGCATGAGTACATTGGTAGTGACTGGATGATTAGACTACTGCAAGGAGTGCATGCTGAATTTATAAGTGCTTGCGTTTTGGCACAGTGATTGGATAAATACATGCTGCTGGCTGGGTGATTGGAAGAGTGCATGGGGAGTGACAAGGGGATTGCTGGCCTGCATGGGTAGTGCTCTGGGGATTGTAGCACTGCATGAGTTAGTGCCTGGGTGTTGGAAAGTCATCCTGTGCCCTGGGCACCCCCCAACTTTTTGCTGACTGGAACTGGTGGTAACTGACTCTGACTGACCCTGGGCTCTGTTTAACCAGGCCCAGGGCCAGTGCCATGCTGAAACACTTAGATAACAGTAAAGCACCTACATACACTAGGGTACACTTTGGGTTGGGGTACCCCTGTAATTGGCATGACCTACCCCATGAGCCCCTAGTATATAATAGGGCAGGGGATTAAAACTACCTAGAAGTCCCCAGTATCCTGGGGCATGGCAGTTTAGAGGCCAGCAGCCTTTTGCACTTGCATGTGTGCACTGCTGAAGCCTGTGGTCAGTTTAAAAGCAGCTCGGGGTGCCAGGACTGCTCTTAAACATGCAAATTGTGGCCAAACTCGACTTTGGGGTTTGGGGCACTTAAAACTGGTCAACCTAAAATGTTTTTGCATAATAATGACCCCCAGGGTCTCCCTAGGTATCCCAGGGGTGGGGGTCAGGTATCTATAAGGTAGACCCTTATAAAATGAGTTTATAAATGCCCTGGGTTAAGTGAAATTCACATTTCACTCTCCCCATTGTTTAAAGTGCTGCCCAAATTCGACTTTGATGCTGGGGGCACTGGGCCTGGAGGATCTGCAATATTTTTACAGATTCAACACCCCTAGGGTCTCCCTAGGTGACCTATGGGGTGGGGGTCCTGTGAAAATAAGCCAAAGTACTTATAAAATATGTTTTTGTAGGTCCTGGTGCTGGAAAAATGGCCCACGTCATTTTTTCCCATTGCAAACCCCATGGCCCATAGGATAACATGGGGGAAAGTTATTAAACAATAACTATTAACAGGACAGGGATAAAGATTCCATTCAAAGACTCACTAGAATGGTATGGATAAATCCTACAATATGATGTTATTGAATTTTTCCCAAAGTGAACAGACAAGAAGTTATAACACTTTCTTAGTTGTAGTTCCAAATCCAGCCTGCCAGTGCTCTGCCCTGATTGGTCAGAGTTAAGAGGATTAGCCAGCCTGCCTGAAGAGGGTGATAAAGATCCCCTGGGGTCAGCCAGATGGACTGGGAGGGCAGTGAGCTGTTCTGCAGGAATGCCAGGCCAGGGGAGGGGTCGTAAACAATGAGCTTCAAAGGGGCAGAGCCCAGAGCAGTGTCATTAACAGCTTTGAACCCCCACCCCAGCCAGATGGCAGGATTAAGGAAGGTATGTGCAGATGTAGGGAGGAGAGGCTAGGTTAATTAGCCAACTCAGTGGGAGTGTTTAGCCAGCTCTTACCTCCTTGCTGGAAAATCAGCCATTATGGATTTGGAAGCTTTGTTGCACTCTGGGATAAAATAATGCCACACTCTGCAGGAAGTAGTCACTCAAGTGGGCAGTTACCCTACTCCTATTGGTGAAGCTTGACCTCCTGGATGACCCAGAGACTGTGGAATAAGTATCTGAGAGAGGCCCAGCCCCTCAGATCTGCTGCTTGAAACTGAAGAAAGCAAGACTGGCCCTGCTGGAACTTCTGCTGTGCAAAGACTTCTAAGGCCTGACCTCTGGAGACTGCACCCCCTGAAACTACAGCTTTGTGGACTAACTGTGCTGAGTAAAAGAACTCAAGAGTGGACTCCCTGCAAGCTACAGGTTAACAGAGCTCATCTGGACCCTCACCACCAAGAATCACCAACCTGGGGAGCTACCAGTGGATTTGTAAGGGTGACGTCCAGTGCATTGTGGGAATTGAAGTCCTCAACTTTCAAGGACCATCTTGGAGCTTCCAGACCCTTGGAGTAAGTTTGAGACACTTTGGGACCCTTTGAGGAACTTCAGGAAGAAGTTCAGGAAGTTTGGGGAACTTTGGAGGAACTTTGGAAAAAAACTCCATAGGGGGACCGACTCATCCTGGTCAGCCAAGCCGCCTGCCTTCAACCGCGAGCCGGCCAAGCCCACCAGGTTCGTCCCGCTAAAAGCTCCATCGCATCGACTTCCAGAGATTGACCGGGACTAGCGAAAATCTGAAGCCGGCGAACCCTCACCGGATCCGGCTACATGAGGAGCATCGAGGGACCCCACGAGAAAAGCTCCAGAAAAGCTTCTAAGTCCGCTCGTAAGAAATCGACCGGGAGTAACCGCGAGCGCCAATCCGCCTGCCTTCCATCGCGTGTCGGCCTGGATTGTTGGATTGCCCCGCGGACGCAATCTTGAAAAAAGTTTCTAAGTCCGCTCCAGGGAAGTTCACCGGGAGATCGTCGAAAGGCTGCCCGGCGGAGCCGCACCGGATCCGGACTGACGGAGAGCGTCGAGGGGCCTCGAGGAGAAAAGCTCCAGAAAAGTTTCTAAGTGCGAAGGTAAAAACATTGACCGGGACCTTCCGCGTGGAGTATCCGCTCAGGGCTCCATCGCGGTCGACCTTAAACTTTGACTTTGGCCCGGTCTATCGCGAGGCTATGTCCCAATATGGTGCTATATGCTTCTAAGTGCTAGATTTTATTTAAGCTTTGAAAATTCATATCTCCGGTTCCCTACATTGGATTTTTGTCGTTTTGGTGTCATTTTAAAGATAAAAATATTTCCTATTTTTATAAATTGGTGTGGGATTTTTATTATGTGTTGTGTTTTAATTATTTACTGAATTGGTGTTTTTAGATGCTTTACATACCTGTCTTTGAAGTTAAGCCTGTCTGCTCGCAGCCACGTTACCAGGGGTTGAGCATGGGAATAATTTTCTTAGACCTATGCTGAGTCCTATCAAGTGTTTGTGGTCTTATTACTAGTGGCAGACCTACATTTGCCCCTACCAATAACCCACTTTCCAACACTGGGTCATTGCATGAGTACATGGGTAGTGACTGGATGATTAGAGTGCTGCAAGGAGAGTGCATGGTGAATTTATAAGTGCTTGGGTTTTGGCGAAGTGATTGGATAAGTACATGCTGCTGGCTGGGTGACTGGAAGAGTGCATAGGAAGTGACAAGGGGATTTCTGGACTGCATAGGTAGTGGTCTGGGGATTATAGCACTGCATGAGTTAGTGCCTGGGTCATTGCATGAGTACATGGGTAGTGACTGGATGATTAGAGTGCTACAAGGAGAGTGCATGGTGAATTTATAAGTGCCTGGGTTTTGGCGGAGTGATTGGATAAGGACATGGTGTTGGCTGGGTGACTGGAAGAGTGCATAGGGAGTGACAGGGGGATTGCTGGACTACCTGGATAGTGGTCTGGGGATTGTAGCACTGCATGAGTTTGTGCCTGGGTCATTGCATGAGTACATGGGTAGTGAGTGTGACTGGATGATTAGAGTGCTGCAAGGAGAGTGCATGGTGAATTTATAAGTGCCTGGGTTTTGGCGGAGTGATTCGATAAGGACATGGTGTTGGCTGGGTGACTGGAAGAGTGCATAGGGAGTGACAGGGGGATTGCTGTACTACATGGATAGTGCTCTGGGGATTGTAGCACTGCATGAGTTAGTGCCTGGGTCATTGCATGAGTACATGGGTAGTGACTGGATGATTAGAGTGCTGCAAGGAGAGTGCATGGCAAATTTATAAGAGCTTGGATTTTTGCGCAGTTATTGGATAAGTACATACTGCTGGCTGGGTGATTGGAAGAGTGCACGGGGAGTGACAGGGGGATTGCTGGACTTCATGGGTAGTGCTCTGGGGATTGTAACACTGCATGAGTTAGTGCCTCGGTCATTGCATGATTACATGTGTAGTGACTGGATGATTAGAGTGCTGCAAGGAGAGTGGATGGTGAATTTATAAGTGCTTGGGTTTTGGCGGAGTGATTGGATAAGGACATGGTGCTGGCTGGGTGACTAGAAGAGTGCACAGGGAGAGACAGGGGGATTGCTGGGCTACATGGGTAGTGCTCCGGGGATTGTAGCACTGCATGAGTTAGTGCCTGGGTCATTGCATGAGTACATGGGTAGTGACTGGATGATTAGAGTGCTGCAAGGAGAGTGCATAGCGAATTTATAAGTGCCTGGGTTTTGGCACAGTGATTGGATAAGGACATGGTGTTGACTGGGTGACTGGAAGAGTGCACGGGGAGTGACAGGGGGATTTCTGGACTGCATGGGTTGTGCTCTGGGGATTGTAGCATTGCATAAGTTAGTGCCTGAGTCATTGCAAGAGTACATGGGTAGTGACTGGATGATTAGACTACTGCAAGGAGAGTGCATGGTGAATTTATAAGTGTCTGGGTTTTTGCGCAGTGATTGGATAAGTACATGCTGCTGGCTGGGTGATTGGAAGAATGCACAGGGAGTGACAGGGGGATTGCTGAACTGCATGGGTAGTGCTCTGGGGATTGTAGCACTGCATAAGTTAGTGCCTGGGTCATTGCATGGGTACATGGGTAGTGACTAGATGATTAGACTACTGCAAGGAGAATGCATGCTGAATGTATAAGTGCTTGCATTTTGGCACAGTGATTGCATAAGTACATGCTGCTGGCTGGGTGACTGGAAGAGTGCATAGGGAGTGACAAGGGGATTTCTGGACTGCATGGGTAGTGCTCTGGGGATTGTAGCACAGCATGAGTTAGTGCCTGGGTCATTGCATGAGTACATGGGTAGTGACTGGATGATTAGAGTGCTACAAGGAGAGTGCATGGTGAATTTATAAGTGCCTGGGTTTTGGCGGAGTGATTAGATAAGGACATGGTGTTGGCTGGGTGACTGGAAGAGTGCACAGAGAGTGACAGGGGGATTGCTGGACTACATGGATAGTGCTCTGGGGATTGTAGCACTGCATGAGTTAGTGCCTTAACTGGGTGATTGCAGAATATGGAATCAGTCATTCATTACTCATGTAGTTTTAAAATCACATATTCACTTCCTTTGCACTCATGTAATCGGTCAGGCACCTCTCAATAGTTCACTAAGCATACATATAACTGTATAAATAGATCTGAACACATAGATGAGTCATTACATACTATCTAGTTAAGTAGATAAGTACAACATGCCAGAAAGGGTAATATGTGGTATTTACTTTTGAGCTACATCTTGACCATTCAACCTACAAATATGCGACATCATTAAACTATACCTCTCAACAGACTTAAGAAAGAAGGGTAATTAACAACACCTTTTATGTACATTTTTAACGCCACACTTTTATTATACATCTTCACCGTTATATCTAAAATTATGTGGCATCATTCAACTCTACCTTTGTTCTCACTACAAAAAGAAGCCTAATTAACAGCACCTTATTTCACCATTCTATCTTAAAATATATGGCATCATTTAACTTTACCTTCTGTACAAACTAATAACACAAACCTAATTATTTACACATTATATGATCATCTTTCAAACAACACAGTTGTGCTGCATCTTTACCAAAGTATCTATAATTATGCAGTATCATTCAACTATACCTTTGTAGAGAGAACAACAAATGAAGGCTAATAAACTACACCTTATATGAACATCTTTCAAACTACACATTTGTACTGCATCTTCAACCAACTATCTACAAATATGCGGCATCATTCAATTATACCTTTGAACAGACTTAAAAAACAAGCTTAATAACATCAATAATCATCTTAAAAATACTCATATTACTGTACAGACTCTTTTTTAAACAACATTCAAGTACAATGAAACTAATTCCAATATACATCTCTACATTTAATAATATATTTCAAACAACACAGTTGTAAAATAAAGTCATTTTTTTTTAAATAAACCTCACTAATTTATAACTCACCTTGCAAATAAATGTGTTGAATGAAAAATCTGACAGGATTTTCTTTTACACACAGTCAATGTAATGCACCAGACTCTGCAAGGTAAAACCAGTAATGAAGGTTTCTTCATACAAATACACATAAGCAACAAATGACATTGCTTCCCTTAGTTTTTCAAATTGTAAAACACATTTCCATTGGTTACAGATAATAACCCTTATCAACTGACTTCTTCACCCCTTCTGCTTAATGGCTTTTCCATAGCAACAGTTCATGGAACATTCAACTTAACTGACAGGTAACCATATTTTCAAGTTCACCACACAATGTTGCAAATGCAAACAGCAAGTGTGGTTGGCTTTGCAAAACATGACCTTATCCTTTCTACTGTACCTTTCAAACATTTTTTACTGACCAATAACAAACATGCTTTTTAAAGAAAGTACCATGCACCCTATTTTTCAGTGTACAATGTTCATAAACAACCAATCAATTCTCTACTTTTTTTAAAACAGCATCTTGTCCACCATTTTAGATACCTCTCATTTTACCAACTGACTACCTCAGCTACAGACATCTTTTGATTGATTACCCACAGACATCCCTTTAAGATGCTTTCTGTGTGGATTGTTGGGCACAGCTATGTTTTCTGGTGCAAAAGGTATGCTGAACACAGAGGTATTGACAAAGACCTAGCTTTGCAAAATGTAGACATTAAATGGATTGGACAGAGAGGATTAAATTGGCACCAATTAATGCCTTTGGTTAAAACCTTTTTGCATCTCCAACCCCCTGACCTCATGATTGTGCACTGTGGTGGCAATGACCTAGGCACATTGACTGGGGTAGGTCTGGAAATGCTTATGAAGGACACCTTTGCAGAATTGATGTTATTTTTCCCCAAACTGTCTTTGTACACTCTAACATATGCCAAAGACAGAAATGGAAGTGGTCCATTGAATTTTGTCCTCAGATTGAGAAAGCTAGAAAAAATGTCAATAAAGCTGTTTCTGCTTACCTCAGAGACCATAGGATGGGCTCCATCGATACCAACAATCTACGTTTCTATATGGATGGCATCTACAGAAGTGATCGAGTACACTTCACTGATGAAGGGAACTGAGTGTTTCTCAACAACCTGAAGCTCTGCATCCGCACTTACATGTAGCTACAACAATCTCCCAATGAAAACAAGGGCTCTTTTTAGAGCCACCCAATAACCCTACTTATAGCCTAGATTATATAAAAAAATCTTAATTATTTTTGCTAGGAGTCGCGCACCCTGTGCGACCAAAGCAGCCGTGCACCCATCGCGTTCACACCAGGGGCTGCGCTGAGAGCCGCGCACCCATCGCGTTCACACCAGGGGCTGCGCACCCATCGCATTCACACCAGGGGCCGTGCTGAGCGCCGTGCTAGGGTCGCGACTCCAAACTTTGGTGAAAAAAAACCCGTCCACTTCTATTAATTTATATTCGCCCCGGGGACCCCATCCCCCGGGGCATGCCCAAATCTAGTTTTTTTTTATTTTTAAAAAGTGGGGGGGACCGCGCGACCCCCCTCCCAGGCCATTTTGGGCCCCGGGGACCCCATCCCCCGGGGCCTGCCCTCATGGTTGGGGACTGTGGGGGGAGCCCCAATGCCCCCACGGTCCCACCGGCTCCCCGCCTCCTGCGGGAGCAGGCATTGCTTTTCCACAAGGGGAGCTGCTGACATGCAGCTCCCCTTGTTGAAAAGCAATCCTGCTTTGCTTGATTGAAGCAAGAGCAGGTTTCCCTGCTCTTGCTTCAATCAAGCAAAGCAGAGTTTGCTATGACAGGGCGGAAGCCGTGCTCCCGCCCTGTCATAGCAAACAGCAATGTCCCGGGGGTGGGCACCCTGGGACATTGCAGGAGCTGGCCCTAGGGGGTGGCGGTCCCCAGGGCCATGAAGGGCTCCAGGAGAGGGGCTGCGTGGTCCCCCTCCCTACCATTGCAAAGCCCCAGGAGGTTGTGGTCCACGGGGCTTAGGGGTCCGTAACGGACCCCCGAATTTAAAATTGTAGTGCCCTGGGGAGGTGGTGGTCCCGGGGCTTGGGGGAGCCCTCTATCCACCCACCCATTATTTAATAACCCCACACTCTGTTTTTTTTTCGTCCGGAGTCGCGCACCCTGCGCGACTTCAATTTTAATTTAAAAAATAAATTAAAAATGGGCCCTGGGGGTCCTTGTGGGACCCCCAGAGCAGGCCTGTGGGGTCAGGGTGTTCCTACCCTGCCCCCTTTTCTTGTTTTTCATCCTTTTTTCCACAGTTTCCTTCTGGCTCGGTTCTATTGAGTCACAAAATGGCTGCCAACAGTTCCTGGTTTGGAGTGTTGGCAGCCAATAAGAATGAAGCATGTGCTCGGGAGGGTTCGCGAATCCACCGCGGCCATAGATATCGAAACTTTTTCTTTTCCTAATTTCTCAGAAACTACTGAACGGATTTACACCATTTAAAAAAAAGGGATCTTTCTGAACCAAGATCTACCTTTTTGCCAAATTTTGTGTAACTCCGTTCAGCCTTTCGGGCTGTAGCTTTGTCTAAAGTTTCCTATGGAAAATTACATGGGGAAAACACGTTTTGGGACACCCCTTTTTTCTCGGCCCCTGCTTGACGAATCACCCCGAAACTTTCAAGACAGGAGCTGACCAGAGCGCCCCACTAGTTTTGAAAATTTCGTGAAGATTCATCAAACGGCGCCAAAGTTATTGGCAAATCAAAAAAAGCTTGTGTCAAATTGCATCCGCTCACATAGCAGGGATACGACGGCACTCCTAGGTGAGTTTTAAATAATTTATTGGCACGAGTGAAAATGACTTGCTTTAGGAAAAGATCTGGAGTTGTATAGTAAAGTGTACTATTCCAACTCCAGTCTGTGCAACAGTAGGGAAAGTGTTGGACTTAAAGTCCAACAACACTTTGCTTAAGGCAAGTCATTGTAGCAATTTGCGTGGTAAAGAAATGTGTTGTAAAGATGCATCCGTGGTTATATTTTAAAATATTTAACATTTACTACTTTAAACTCCATTTATTTAAAAAAATCAATGTGTTTGTCTTTTTTTTTACAATATTAGTGTCAACGATATTTTTTTCCCAATATTTTTGTACTTACCATTATATGTTTAGATCACGATATTATGGTAAACGATATTTTCGACACAATATTTTTGTCAACAATATTTTTTACCTCGATATTGTGTCAGTAATCCATCAGGGGCTAGTTTTGAAGACCTAGTTGTCTCCACCCAGGCTCTTGAATGCCATTTTAATTAAGGGTGGGCGGCAAATTCCGTTCCGCTTGCGGAACTTGCGAAATTTTGGCATTTCCGCGGCGGAACGGAATTCGGGGTGGATGAAGCACTTACAGATATAAATAAAGCAGGTGCCCGAGTTGAAGCTCAAATTCTGTAACGCATTAATCAGCACAAACAAATTCGTGAGCAAGGTCGAGGCTAAGCAGGAGTGCTTTCTGCCCATATCTACCGTCAAACATTAGCTGTAATCCCTGATGGAGGACTTTGCATCCTTGATTTTCTCGAGCGCAATCCTCGTGTAGGTCCAGTGACCAGGAGGTTCTGTCTCCTCATCTGCTGCTCAGATCGTGCTCTGACCCTTTATAAACAAGAGGCATGTGAACTCGCATGGAAGCCGGTGGCATCTTCGTGGATAAATATGCCGGGCAGGATTCATTCTGGCACGATGCTCCTTTCACAAAATTAAGCCTCAACAGGAAGCACTTACAGATAAAGCAGGCGCCCGAGTCGAAGCTCAAATTCTGTAACGCATTAATCAGCACAAACAAATTCGTGAGCAAGGTCGAGGCTAAGCAGGAGTGCTTTCTGCCCATATCTACCGTCAAACATTAGCTGTAATCCCTGATGGAGGTCTTTGCATCCTTGATTTTCTCGAGCGCAATCCCCGTGTAGGTCCAGTGACCAGGAGGTTCTGTCTCCTCATCTGCTGCTCAGATCGTGCTCTGACCCTTTATAAACAAGAGGCATGTGAACTCGCATGGAAGCCGGTGGCATCTTCGTGGATAAATATGCCGGGCAGGATTGATTCTGGCACGATGCTCCTGTCACAAAAATTAAACCTCAACCGGAAGCACTTACAGATAAAGCAGGCACCCGAGTCGAAGCTCAAATTCTGTAACGCATTAATCAGCACAAACAAATTCGTGAGCAAGGTCGAGGCTAAGCAGGAGTGCTTTCTGCCCATATCTACCATCAAACATTAGCTGTAATCCCTGATGGAGGTCTTTGCATCCTTGATTTTCTCGAGCGCAATCCCCGTGTAGGTCCAGTGACCAGGAGGTTCTTTCTCCTCATCTGCTGCTCAGATCGCGCTCTGACCCTTTATAAACAAGTGGCATGTGAACTCGCATGGAAGCCCCGCCCGTTTGGCCCCGCCCCACATACACTAGCGGTATGCAACGTCTTCCCGCCCTTTCCCCACTATGATGGACAGCTTACTCAAAGACCCTGGCGCCTTTCCGGCGGGGTGGCAAAGTTACAGACACACAAGGTCACTGGAGACAATTCTTCTGGGCCTTTAGGCAGCTGTAGTGTAGGAAAGGCACTATACATTTACCCAACGAGGTAGCACTTACTGATTAGCCAGTAGAAAGTACTCCAGTTGAGTAGAGGTATTGCACAAAACGGTGGCATCTTCGTGGATAAATATGCAGGGCAGGATTAAACGGGCGCAGCAAAATCTCCGCGAGCACGCGAAATTCCACGTGCTCGCTGAGATTTCTTGCCGTTTCGCGGAATTTCGCGGAACGCAACTCCGCAAATTCCGCCCACCCTTAATTTTAATCTGAAGTGACTCTTGCATCCTTGCTGTAAAAAAAAATGCAAATATGTAAATCCGTATTTGTAAAGCGCAAACTACTCACCCTTACAGGTCTCAAGGCGCTGGGGGCCGTCGTGGAAATTAAGTGAGTTATTGCCCAGAGTCACAAGGTGCTGAGCGGATCTGCCGCTTGAGCCGTGAATCAAACCATGAGCCCTGGGCTCCAAAGTCAGCTGCCCTGGCCGCTGCACCACACCTGCACCACACCTCTCCAGCTAAGAATCACTTTAGGGTAAAAGAACAGTAATAGAAAGTATGCCTTTCTGGCACTGATATTATCTTCAAAGACAGAATCACAAAGCTGGGTTTTTTCTTCAGAAACAGTATAAATCAAGTCCATCATCTATTGGGAGTTTTTACCCTGTATATGGGGAATATTGCATGGCTTTTTTCTGTCTGCAGCCATAAAGAATGGACATAACATATCTGCCGGTGGTGGTGTTGGAAAAACCATTATAAATTAGGAGGGGCCTCTAAGACCATTGCCAGGTGTCGAATCACCATAAGGTTCTCCCAACAGCAGAGCCAGTTTGGGCTATGCAATTGTGAAAAATGTTCACTGCGTTAGCCGCTAATGCTTTTTTAGACTGTTGATACTTTGCACCCCTCCAAACCCAAGTAGCTCTCTACTTTTGCCACAGACACTCTCATTTATACTTGATGTGGAGTACCACAAGTTTAACTCCCATTATCCGTTCATGCCGTGTTTCCGATTACTCATGACTGTATAACAGGAGAGCGCAATCTGTAGACATAACCGCATGTTTACAACAGCATACTGGACTGGCTGGTTTTGGAGCGGTGGGGGCTGTTTTTGGAGCGGTGGGGCCGGTTTTGTTCCTGGGGGCCAGTATGCTGCAATATTGCCCCCCAGTAGCAAAAGCAGCAGTGCTGGGGGCCGGTTTGGTTTAGCAGCGGTGCTTCACATTTGAACCCCTCCGAGGGTGGGTGCCGGTCTGACAAAATTGCCAGGGCTGCTTTGGGTTCCCAGTTCTCATGACCAAAAAACTATGGGCCTCATTTAGGAGGTTTTGCCATATGGCAGCGCCGCAGGCCTTCCTGCTGAGCTGTCCTAGGGCAAAAGAAAAGGGCAGTAATGCGCCGTATCTATTCCTGTCCTTTTCCCCAGCGCCGGCGCACAATGGGCTGCTGTGCGCCAATGCAGGCACCTTTGTACCATTGTACAAGGGTACCTGCGATGCGGGGATGATTATTTTTGTGCAGGAAGGGAAACCTTCCTACACAAAAACAATCACAAAAGGCTTTTTACTCTTTCTATGTGTGCTGCAGAATATCTTTATTTCTCATAATTTTTGCTTTTTCTATGTGCCTTCCTTACGCCTCCCTTGGGGAGGCGTAGGTTTTTGCGCTGCCTCAGATTGACGATTTCTCATAAATCTGGGGCAGTGTCAAAAACCCATGGATGTTACTGGGAACGCCCCCAGCAACACGCATTGCACGTTCCTTTAACACTGAAACTGTGTTAAAGGGAAAGATATTTAAAAGGCAACATTAAGCCAAAGAAAGTGGCTTAGTGCTGCCTCGTAAAAATGGAGCAGGCTCTTGCGCCACGGAACGTCACAAAAAGTGACTTTCCAGCCGTGCAAGGGGCCTCATAAATGAGGCCCTGTGGGGCTTATTTACAAGCCCCTTGCGCTGCCAGTACGTCACTTTTTCTCATATTAAAAGTGATGCAACGGCGGTGCAACTGGTGCACATTTGGTTAGAGCATGGCTAAAGAACATATAGTAAGTAAGTAAGTAAGCATTCATAAAGCACTACAAATGCTGAGGCGTCTTGGTGCTGGATGTAGCATGTGCATCATCTAAGAAGGCGAGGGAGATAGTTGCTGTTTACTTGGGCAGAAAGAGCCAGGTCTTAAGCAGCTTCCTAAAACAGGATCAATTTGATTGTAGTCCTAATGCAACCGGCAGTGTGTTTCAAAGTTTTGCTGCCTGATAGGAAAGGCTTCTGCCACCCGACCTAGCCCTTCGGATCCTAGGAACATGTACCAGCCCAGCATTAGCTGATCTTAGGTTCCACCGAGGAACATACCAAGAGAAGAGTTTCTGTAGATCACAAGGCCCTCCCCCCAACAGTGCTTTATGCACCAGACAGAATGCAGTAAACTCAAACCTTTGCTGGACAGGTAGCCAGTGGAGATTCCTAATGCTTTTGCCTATGGGATGAAATTTGGGAATATTTAGAAGCAACCGTGCTGCGGCATTATGCAAAGACTGGATTTTTAATTGTACACGTTTGTCAATGCCCAAAAAAAGGGCATTACAATAGTCCATTCTAGAAAGGATCAAGGATACAATCACAGTTTTTTTCAGTTCTTGTGGAATGAAAGGGAGGATCTTTCGCAGAATTTTTAGGAGAAAGAAACAGGAGGATGTAAAATGATTAATCTGTTCTGAAAAACTGAGCTGATTGTCAAACAGAACTCCTAGATTTCTGGGTTTGTTAACCGGATCAGGACGAAGACCTGCCTCAGTTGGCCACCAGAGGTTATTCCAGAGTGGAGGTATCTTTCCGAACTTCACCACCTCCGTATTATCCGTGTTTAGCTTGAGGAAGTTTTGATGCATCCAACTAACGAAGTGCGTCAGACAATTGCGAAACTGAGCAGCCACCAAGTCTGCGCACAAAGATATAGATATGACTATCTGCGTATCATCTGCATAAGATACTATCGAGAAACCATGAGCTTGAATGAGCTTAGCTAAATGGGTGACGTAGATGTTGAATAGTGTAGGGGACAATGCCGAGCCCTGAGGGACTCCGCAGGGGAGTGAGAAGACCTGAGATGTAAGATTTCCCCAACACAGTCTTTGTTCCCTCGACGAAAGGAAGGAAGTGAGCAGGGTTAAAGCTGCCCCTTTTATTCCTACTGTCTCCAGCCTCTGCGTAAGCATCCGATGATTAACGGATCAAATGCAGCTGAGAGATCAAGTAGGATGAGAGCGGCCTTCCCCCACTATCTAGCTGTTTGCGGATTTCCTCTGCTGCCATAACTAAAGCTGATTCAGTTGCATGATGCAGTCTGAAGCCATGTTGGGTGGTATCAAGGAGATCATTAGACTCCAGATAGCACATCAGATCTTTCCAGAATGTTAGCAGGCAGTGGTATGCAAGATATAGGCCGATAAATTTTAACATCTGTAGGGTTTAAAGAGGTTTTTTTTAGTATAGGATGAATGCATGCTTTCTTCCAAGATGTAGGGAAGACCCCGGACCCGAGGATATTGTTTAAAAGGGGGGCAAAATGTGAGCTGACCGTATGAGATGCCATTTGCAGCACAGATCAGTCTGGGAACCTGAATTGATGGATAGTAGTAGTTCATTCACTCTCTTAGGGGATAGAGAAGAAAAGCTTTACAGTACAGTGTTAGTTGATTGCCCAAGGCATTGTGCACAGTTGAGTCGTCTGTCACCAAGATCAATGAGTGCCGTGAGAGCTCCTCATAAACTGTTTGCACTTTAACCTGAAAGAAGTTAGCGACATTATCGCAGAAGGTTTGGTCAGGTGAAAATTGATTCCTGTGTTGGAACTTAGACTGGGTTGTGACAGTTTTAAAAGCTCTCTAGTCGAGATTTTTGCTACCCCTATTTTCATTGAGAAATAACTGATCTTAGTTACTTTATATTCTTCCAGGTCTAATTTGTAGTTGTGTTTGCCCTGTTCACTGTAATCTTGCCTCCAGGTACGTTCTAAGCATCTGCACTTAGACTTTATATTTCTAAGTTCAGTGGAGTACCATGGTGCTGAAGCTTGATTCCTGCGGTATTTTATCATTTTCTCTGGGGCCAGGAGATTGATTGCCGAACTGACCCAGCGACGAAAATTATCTGCAGCATTATTATTATCTTGATTTAATAGAGAGGGATGTCTGTGTAGGGCCTCTTCTAGATCAGTTTTGTGGATTTTGTGCCACACACGGTTCTTAATGGTGGGCAGTCTGTTGTAAGAGGTCCCTTCTGCCCCTGGAAGTAAAAATTTAAAAACAATAGCACTGCGATCAGTCCACGTAAGCAGCAGTATTTTTCCAACGTAATATTGGTGTTACTGGTAAAAAATTTCATCTAACGTGTGGCCGGCCTTATGTGTGGGCTCTGTGATAATCTGTTTCAGTCCAAAACAGGCCAAGCTATCCACCAGATGGGTGGTGTCAGCATTATTCTTGCAATCAAGATGAAAATTAAAGTCTCCTACTAGAGTAAAAGTAGGGGAGTCAAAACATGATTCCAAGAAAGTTTGCAAAGATTGTATAAAAGGAGCCTTAGGTCCCGGCAAACAGTAAAGTAGAGTTCCAGAAAAGGTATTTGTGTTGCTACATTTAAAATTAAACATTAGTGCTTCTACTCCTAAATGCTGGGGGGGGCAAAAGTAGCTTTAAATTTGGTGCAGTATATGATCGTGATCCCCATCATCCCGCCCCCCCATTTTGCTTCCCTATCTATGGACGCTATCTCATACCCAGTTGGGTTGGCTGCGATCCAGTCAGGATTAGATGTTTTATTGGCCCAGGTTTCTGTTAGAAAGGCCAGGTCCGGATTATCTGTTTGCATAAAGTTCTCAAATTCATATTTATGTTTGATCACGGATCTGTTGTTCAGTAAAATACAGGTCAGAGTCTTATTTCTGGCTTTGGGAAAGGAGTTTGGCCTCAGTGGTGTTCTTAAGGAGGAGGCATCTGCAAGGTCAGCCGTGGGGGTGAATTGACATGCACTACAGCTAGGAAGGATATTATACTTACCACAGTCCCATATGGGCTTATTGCAGCACTTACCTTTGTTATGTGCTGTCAGCTGTTCAATGGAATAGGAGTGGGGGAAAAAAGACCAGGGGTCGTGGCCCATGGAGCATTCCGGGCGCGGATGGGCGCAGACAGGCTTGCCTTTAATGCACCTTCGGCACGCCGGCGGCGCGCCAGCTGCATGCATCCGCTGCGTGGTTGCGTCAGCATGTGAATTTATATCTCCTGCAGCATGAAAAAACTAGAACGCTGACCCTACAATGGCGGATCCGCCCTTACTTACGGGCACCGCCATCAGTGAGCAGTGACTAAATAGCAACTAGTAGCACAGTTAAAAACACAAAGTATATTGAATAAAATCAGCAGAGAGAAAAGGAATTAGAGCAGAGATTATCCCCCGATTTAGTTAAAGCACACGCTGAGCGGTCACGTCAGCATGTGAATTTATATCTCCTGCAGCGTGAAACAACTAGAACGCTGACCCTGCAATGGCAAACCCGCTCTTACATACTGGTACAGCCGTCAGCGAGCAGTGACTAAATTGCAACTAGTAGCACAGTTAAAAACACAAAGTATATTGAATAAAATCAGCAGAGAGAAAAGGAATTAGAGCAGAGATTATCAGCCGATTTAGTTAAAGCACACGCTATAAATGCTGATCCTGTCTTATCCTGCAAAATGGTTCTTGCAAAAGGTTCTGGTCATAGTTCAAGTGATAACCATATTCAACCACTGGTAAGACATTGAACCGATAAAGAACACTTTTCCTATAGATTTTAATCTCTACATTACCAAGTTAAAAATCACAGTCAAAAAGAAGAGAGAAGCTGGATCATGTATAGAGGTTAATGTTCATATGTTTCCAATGTATATGAGATTTTATTTCTTTGAAAGGGTGATCGTATAACGAGTTCATAAACTTTGTTTAGTACCATCCAAGACGGAGCAATGCCATTTAGGAACATCTGTTCCATTTGTTAGCACAATTGATCAATTGATCACTGTGTTTTCAGTGGTTAAGCCCAGCATGAAGCTTTACTCAAAATGTTCTTGAGATAACTGAAAATATAGATGAATGCAATAATTAATGAAAAGGCAAATTCTTGTCCACTTGACTGGCATAACAGCTGAAAGATAAAAAATTACTGTATGGTATTTCCATTCATATCATGCCTCATATGAATTACTGCAACACTGACGTGACAAACAAAACTGCATGTGGGAAGAACTTTGCTGTTGTGTGTGATCACCGTAGCATTCATGTAATCTTTTCATATGACACTCCTCTTCAATGTGTATGGAATTACCGAGAAGCATGTGGCTGACTATAATGCGTCAGCTTTATATTAATGCTGAGTCTGGATAGAAGTGTGTGAGCTGTGAGTGTGATGGAGATGTGAATTGTTTGTGCCAAATACAGTGAGTAAAAAATGTTTGCTGTTTTGTTGCTGCTATTGCGGTGCTTTACAGTCCAGTACAGGACAGTGAAATACTTTGTGTACTTGATTGTGCCTACCCTTCTTTTGGGGCGATTAGGTTCTGGTTTGTGGGTGGGTATTTCCTGAGTCATCTACTGTCCATATTCATTTTCTGAGGGGAGTTGCTCTGGTTCTTGGTAGGCATAATCTTGTGAAGTTCCTGATAATGGGATGTTGTGTAATTTTTGGTCATGGGAGACTTGTGGGCAGATTTACTAAGGGCTTGAGTTGCTCTGGCACATCCAAGGTGACACAAGCCCTTCAATGGGATTTGCTAAGTGACGCAAAGCCACCTCGGACTCACGTGCAAGTGAGGCTGATATCTCGCTGTTCTGTGGTCAAGTGAGGCCAAAGCTGTTATTGTGTTAATTGTGTGGTCAGTGGCTCTACTGCACTCTATTTTAGCTGTGTGTTTTAACTGTTCTGTAAGGCTGCTCCACATTGCTGCGTGTTGCAGGGTGCAGGGTTGGCCGTTCTCCTCACCTTTCTTCCTCCTCGCCTCTTACTGCTGCTCTCATTGGGGGAAGCAGTGAATGGGCCTTCGGCCATAACGCTGCACCGCTGTCGAATCTGAGGGAGCTGCCATCTTTGCTCTCCCCGATCGGGACATCGGCTGGGCGCCATTTTGGGGGTTTGCAGGCTAGTTGTTGTTCGCCTGCCTGCCCATTTCCTTTAAAACGGGAGCCGTGGCATGGACGCGCAGCAGACTCACGTGCAAGTGAGGCTGATATCTCGCTGTTCTGTGGTCAAGCGAGGCCAGAGTTGTTATTAATTGAGTGGTGAGTGGCTCGACTGCACTGTATTTTAGCTGTGTGTTTTAACTGTTCTGTAAGGCCGCTCCGCATTGCTACATTTTGCAGGATGCAGGACTGGCCGTTCTCCTCACCTTTGTTCCTCCTCACCTCTTACTGCTGCTGTTATTGGGGGGAGGAGTGCCTGGGCCTTTGGCCATTATGCTGCACCGCTCTCTGATCTGAGGGAGCTGCCATCTTTCCTCTCCCCAATCGGGACATCATTTTGGGGGTTGGCAGGCAAGTTGATGCTCGCCTGCCTGTCCATATCCTTTAAAACGGGAGCCGTGGCCCGGATGTGCATAGCGGGCGTGCCAAAGGCGCACCAAAGGCAAGCCGGTTTGCGCCTGTCCGTGCCCGCCCGCGCCTGCCCGCCCGCGCCCGCCAGCATCAGGACCTTGGCCAGCGCCAGCCATGCTGCTCAATTCGACAGCGACCACTGTTACCTGGTCAAGAGAAGCACTTCTGGTCCTATAAGCCAACAAGTGCCCTGGTGAGACCACAGTTGACCTTACTATGGAGAGTATAGACTACTGCTGCAGGAGTTGAAACTTTTCACTGAGGAAAACTGAAGGGTTACCTAGAGGGAATATGGCTGCCATTGGCACAAGCACTAACAGTCAGTCAACAATTAGAGCCTGCGTAATCAATTGCAGATCCCTGCCGAAGCACGCAGAGGACATTTGGCTCTCCTTAGACACAAACGCCTGGGATCTAATGTTTCTAACAGAAACATGGCTAAAAGAGGTCTCCAACACTGACATAATGCTAGCCATCCCCCCCCGGCTTTCGGATAGCATGTGTCAATAGAGGGGTAAACAGGATGGGAGGGGGCATTGCAGTTGTCTTCAGAGACTAGTGGGGCATTACCTCAGAGAGAGTAGGTCCCATTGGGAACATCAAAAGCCTCTCCTTTTTATTTCGGCTCTCACCAGCCTCCTCCAAGGCTGGGCTGCTAGTGCATAGACCCTCATACAGCCCTGCAATCCACCTCGTAGAGCTCTGCGATACGATCGCTCAACTTTCTCTGCAATACGCTAACCTCATAGTCTTAGGGGTCCTTAACTTACATGTAGATGCCAACAGTTGCACCCAGGCGGATCAGTTTTTGTAAACTCTGGATGGCCTCAACCTCAGACAACTGGTCTAGACACCCTCTCATAGTGCGGGACACATGCTGTATCTGATTTTCTCTAATACTGCGAACCTCAGGGTAGGCGCCCCCCTCTGCCTGACCTGGTCTGACCACTTGCTTGTGCCATTCACATTTATCCTAGAGGCCAGACCTGCAGAATGCTGCCCACTGCCAAAAAAACAAGGCATTGGTGAAAAGCCACTGCAAAGTCTCTGGGGCCGGCACTGTTAAAATCACTGCCACAGTTGACAGGCAACTCTGATAAGGACTCCGTTGGCTTCAAACTTTGGGTAGCTGATGCCTTAGAGATGATAGCACCCTTAAAGCAAGCATCCAGGAAAAGAGTTAAACCCTCCGCCCCTTGGCTCTCCCAAGAACTAAGAAAGGAGAAGAGTGGATGTAAGAAGCTGAAACGGACTCGGAGAAAGTCCTATATCCAGGTTGACAAGGAACTGCAAGATGAGAGAATATTTTGCCAACTGCATAGAAAGTGCAGCCAATTCCACCAAGGAAGTCTTTAACATCACAAAATCTTTTATCAATCCAACTGCTTTGGACCGCTCCTTTCACCCTACCCCGACACTCTGTACTAACCTGTTGGACTTTTTTGAGTCCAACATTCTTGATATCTACTCCACATTTTCCCGAGTAGAGGATTTTCCCACCTCCCTGCCGCTCTCAGGCTCGCATGCCACGCTGTCCGTTTTTGCCCCACTTCCCCTTGAGGTAACATTAGCTGAACTACTGAGATGCAAATCAGGCTCTCCAGGAGACACTTATCCCACCTACCTTTTAGTTCACTGGCACACTGGTTAAATCCGATATTTAACCAGATTTGGAACACCTCCCTGGAGACAGGCATCTTTTCTGCGGTTTGGAAACATGGCTTTTTACTCCTGGTCCTAAAGAAACCAGCGGCGGATCCTGAGGCTCTTAGTAACTTCAGACCTATTTCCTTGCTACCTGCCCCCGCCAAAATCCTGGAGAGATTGGTGCATAAGCAGCTGGCAACCTACATAGATACTTACGGCTTTCTCCATGCATCCAGTCGGGCTTCAGAGCGGGCCACAGCACCAAGACAGCGCTACTAGAAGTCTCTGAATCTATTCCAGAGTCTATGGATCAAGGCGCCTCGGCTATGCTGGTGCTCCTGGACTTATCGGCAGCTTTTGACATGGTTTCATACCCCATCTTACTCAGCAGACTTCACTAGGCAGGAGTGTGCAGTACAGCATTATCCTGGCTCCGATCTTTTTTGGAGAACCGTGCCCAACAGGTGTTTCTTGGTTTGTTTTTTCATCTGCCAAACCGCTGAGGTGTGGTGTGCCACAGGGATCGGCACTCAGCCCGCTGCTTTTCAACATCTACCTCGCTCCTCTGGCCACTGCTGATTGAAGCCTGGGGCGTGCAAGTGTTGTCCTATGCAGACGACACGCGATTGATGTTTGCCTTTAAAGATCACTCAGTGGAGGCGTTTCACAATTTTAAGGCATGCCTAAAAGATATCCTAAGCTAGATGCATAAGAACTGCCTGAAATTATAACACTGAGAAACGGAAGTCCTGTTTTTCAGCCATGCGCCCCCTCATCCACCCAGTCTGTGGTGGCCGTCAGAATTGAATCCTCTTCCACCTGTCTCAGAGGCTGCCAGGAATCTGGGAATCAGGTTGGACAAAGAGCTGTCCTTCCCAGCCCAGATATGGCATATCTCGTCTGCCTGCTTTTGGAAGATGAGGGCAATTAGGAAATGTGTGCGCTTCCTGCCAGAAGTTCATTTGGAAGACGGTAGTCCATGCGTTAGTCATGTCTTCATTGAACTATGCAAACAGCCTATACCTGGGGCTAACGGCATACTTGCTGCGCAGGCTCCAACTTATCCAAAATGCCACAGCAAGGCCAAATAGGCGGGAACCTTTCCGCCACCATATCTCCCCACATGTGAGGCAACTTTATTGGCTTCCTATAACCAGAAGGATCGAATTTAAATCATTGACCCTGGTATTTAGGGCCACCAGAATCCTGGGACCAGGGTACCTCCAAAAAAGGCTGCAGCTGTACCAGCCAAATCGTGCTTTGAGATCCAACAATCAGCGACTCTTGAAAATCCCACGGTATCACAAAGAGAGACTGGGTGGCAGATCATTCACGGTGCAGTCTTCTAAACTTTGGAACTCCCTTCCTCTCCATTTGCATTTACTCGAATCAGAAACTGAATTCTGGAAAGCTTCAAAGACCTGGCTTTTCAGGCAGTGACCGCTGTCCCACTCACCTCACATGTGAACACATAGAAAGAGGAAATGCCTCTAAGAAGATACCTTACTGCACAAAAACAATAATGCCTGTAATGGAGTCACTCCTGCACCATGGCACAAGGGTGTCTGCATTAGCGCTAGGCAGCACAGAGTGCGCCAGCACAGGGAATGAGCAGAAATGTGTCATATCTTAGTAGCTATGGAGCATTTCTGCTCTTTCTCTTTCACTCAACACAGCACAGCAAGTTGTCATGCTGCATTGTGTGACATTTTAGTAAATCTGCTCCTTGCTTTGCACATGAAATAGTTTACCGGAACTGTGAAATTGGATCTGTGCCACAGCCGCATGTGCTGTCTGAGCAATTTTCACTGTGTGAACTGTATGGGCAATACAGCTGCTATCCTGTCTGTCCTTTTGTATGCTACAGTTTATCTTGCATACAATTGTCAGGCAGATGACCTGCTACACATTACACATATAAACAGCACAAACTTTATGAGATTTTCATGTTTTAAGCATGGAAAGTTATTTGAAATGTTAGCCAATATTGCTTTTTGGTTAGAGTCATCCTGTAATCTGTTTGGGAAGATTTTTTTTTTACATTATTCCTATTTTACAAGTAATCTAGAATGTTTCTTTTATTGGGACCTCCAATGCTTTTATTCTTGATCAATCAAGTTGACAGTCTAGAGTGGAAGGTTATGATCTATGTATCATTGCAGTTTTTTCTTGGATGAAGCATGGTGTCTTGATTTAGATGGCCATGCGGCTTTAAAGGGGGAATGTCTGGCCACATAGAGCCAATGAAGGACTCCATGATGAGCTGGTGTGATCTGGTCCTGTAGGCCAAGGTGTTGGATTTTTGTCTTGCTGCAACCCATAAAGTAGGGAGGAAATGTGCACATTTTTCAAAATACATGATAAGGGAGATGGCTTTGGCTTTTTATCACTTAGATTACTGGTTACTCAATATTGTGATGGGTAGTATTTTTCAATGGTAACAGTGAGCTGTTTCCTGTCATAACTCTGAGTTTTCGTCTCTCATCTGAGAGCTGATGTGGACCCCAATTGCCACATGATCCAACTCATAGTTTGCCTAACATGGGCAAATATGTGTTCTGCTATTTAGATTGCCTTTACTGCTGCCATCCACTGGGCTACCATCTCATGTCATTCTAGGTTAACAAAAGCTAATGGGTGATCAAGTATATTTCCAGCATCCTACATATAATGTCATGACTGTACTGGCCAGGCATCACATGCACCAGGGTCTGCTTATTTCCTGTGTCTCTAAGAGCATGCACCCCATTCATGAATACCACTGAGAGGTATCTCACAATGTTAAGTGCTATACAAATGACTAATGCTATATACTATCACACTGTTAACTGCCACTCCTTCTCGGGTCTCAGGTTTACCCCAAACCCTATATAAGTCAAATATAGAGCAATCCATCCCTTTCATGTTGCTTTTGTTTAAATTCACTACCTATGTACACTTATGAATGTACTCTAGCTTATAGGTGGAGTAAGGCCAGCACCACACATGACCAACCACTGGTATGGTAACATCCTACCATAGAAAATAATTGAGGCGGGACTTAAAATGAAAGCCCATAGGAACTAATGGTAAATAAAATCATTTTGTAATACTTAATAATTATAAGTAAATGTAATTTAATGTTACAAAATATATATAAATAAAACATATTAATTATAATGTGTTAGACTTGATTGATTAGATTAATATTATTTAAGTATTACATTATTTAATTAATATTTTGACACTTGTTATTTTATTTTGTTGTTGGAAATTAGATTATTAGTTATGTAAATGTTTGAATTCATTATTTTGTTAAATATTTTTTTCATAAATTGTTAGGTTTTTTTATTTGGAAAGTTAAGTAATGTATTTTGTACGCTTATTGAACTGATCACATTAATTTATTTTAATGTGCTATGTTTTCATTTTTTTGACGATTTACTTTTTTGATTTTTTTGGTGGTGATTTGTTTAATATTTTTAGTCCCATCACAGTTTATTTGGTGAGGGCGGGGGGGTGGGGAGGGGGAAATGGGAAGTGTTTTTACTCAAATGTTATGTACCCTTTTGAATTGGTAATTCATTTTTAGATTGATAATTAAGTATTTGGTTTCATGATTTTTTTAAGTAAATGTTTGAGGTTTTAGCTTTATGTTCTATTTAAATTTTTTGATTTCTCATAAAATAGTGTGTGATAGTTAGTTTGCATTTTTCAAAGCTTTCCCTGCTGTTGCTTAGTTTGTAGTGGGAATAATACTTCTCACTACAAAGTCGAGCACTTCGCCTCAAAGTTCAATGTTTTCCCTACTGATGTTTATGCTGGAGATTGAATAGTAAATATCACCATGTCAAAGTCCAGTGTGTTCTTTACTTTTTCTTAGGTTGGAGTGGGAATCGTAAATATGACCCCTTCAAAGTCTAATACTTCCATCAATGTTGCTTAAGGTTCAGTAGGAATAGTAAACTCCCCTTCCTCACAAAGTCCAATGCGTCTTCTGCTGATTAGGTAGGAGTGGGAATAGTAAATTTTGCCGTCTGAAAAACCAGTGCTTTCCCTAGTGTTGCTTTGGTTGGAGTTGGAATAGTAAATCTGAACCCTACAAAGTCCAATACTCTCATCAATGTTGATTAGGTTGGAAGGGGAACAGTAATCTGACCCCTCCAAAGTCCTACACTTACTCTAATGTTGCTTACGTTCGAGTGAGAATAGTAAATCTGACCCCTCCAAACTCAATTTGTCCCTACATTTGCTTAGGTTGAAGTGACAATAGTAAATCTGACCCCTCCAAAGACCAATTCTTTAAATGCTGTTGCTTTGATTAGAGTGGTAATAGCAAATATGACCCTTTCAAAGTCCAACACTTTCCCTACTGTTGCTTAGGATGGAATGAGAATAGTAATTTTTACCCCTTCTTATTCTAATGCTTTCCCCACTGTTCCATAGGTTGGAGTGTGAGTGGCAAATCTCACCCCTCCAAAGTTGTTACTTTCATTAGTGCTGCTTAAGTAGGAGTGGGAATATCAAATCTGACACCCCCACCCCCCAAAACGCCAAGGTTTTCCCTACTGTTAGTTAGGTTGGGTTGGGAACTGTAAACCTGACCCCTCCAAAGGCCAACATTAAATCATGTGTAGACTAGGGGGCCGATTCTGATGCGGGTTGGAAAAGCTTCCCGACCGAATCGGTTGGGAAATGGTGTCCGACCCACTCGGATCGGAAAAGTCCGACCGGCGGAGTAGGATGCATCCGGATGCTTCCAGATACGATTTGGTTGAACTCCCATTGACTTCAATGGGAACATTTGTTCCTAACCGCATCAGAATTGGGCCCTCGGTCGGGAAGACACGTTCCCGATCCGATTTGGAAGGAGCAAATGCGGTTAGGAGGCCTTCCTAACCGCATCAGAATCAGGCCCTCGGTCGGGAAGCTTTTCCAACCCGCATCAGAATCGGGCCCTTGGTTGCAGTGGGAATAGTACATTTAATGCTTCTGAAGTGGAACCCTTTCACTACTGTTTTTAGGTTGAAGTGGGAGTGGTAAATTTTATTCATTTAAATCTAACATTTGTATTGGTAATTTTATTATATGTAAGTGCTTGATTTATGTTTTTTCTAATAGGTCAATTGTTTGTTTAAAATGCATTACATTTTTTATGTATTTTTCTTTGCCTTAAGAATTTAAAATTAGTTTTCTCTTTTTTGTTGAAAATATATTTAATTTTTATTAATTATAGTTTTTTATGTTAGTATTTTTGCATTTTGGTTATTTTCTTATTGTATTTCATTACTAAATTAGCACATAAACCCATGCTCTTGTCTAATTGCCTACTCTATTTATTAGCTTACATGACAAGAATATCCTGTTCCAATACTCTGAGACAGACAAAGTTCAGTGACAACTGCTAGTACAGGAACTACCACAACTAACACTTCCTCTGTAAGGCAAACATCATCACATCTCAATGCATCTTTACCACATTGTACAGAGACAAGGCTACAAGGCCAACAGAGAAGATCCACAGCAAGTGAACATGAAGTAGGCACATAATTTCCTACACCAGTCAGGAAAATAGAGGAACATATTTTCAGGACCACAAAAGCCATGATTAGGCAATGTGTGACTTAAGCCTTAAAGTGACCTTAAGGTAACCAGACCATGTCAAATATGTTGTTGTGAAGGAGCAGGAGTGGTAACAAACAGTCAACACACACAGCAGCCCAAATAGGAGCCAGCAGTTGGAAAGGCAAGAAAGCAATAGAAGGCACGTACCATTTCGAGCATTATATGTTCCTCTTTCTTTAGTTAAAATATCAAACAAGTTGCCCTGTTACAATTCACAAGCATTGCAGAGAGCCATTTTCTTTTCTTGATATTTTGAAGTTAATTATTGTTCATCTGTGAATGAACGGACCTTTGTTAAGTACATGGAATGTCATTATCATTGCACTTTATTTCTGTGTGGTAAAGATAGTCAACAATTAAATAAAACAAAATTGAGGTTACAGTGTCTTGATTTATGGGCAAATTACATGTGCACTGTCGCCTGGAAGAGACCCATGTGGGAACTTAAGGGATGCAATGTATGATTCCTTAGTCATGCATTACGGTGGTATGGCTACTTAGCAGACATCATGAATATCTCCCCTTGGTAACCAGTTGTAGAGGGATGAATGAGGAAACATGAAGAGGTTCCCAAATACCTTGCCATTGGGTCAGTAATAAAGGTACCTATATATTCAGAGTGATGGCTCTTGTGATTTATGAAGAGCTGCTGTGTCTGGAGAGGGTGGTTTCATTCATTCATACAATCACATGTGGCAAGTGAACTATGCCATCTACTTTCTTGGCATTTAGCTTGGTATGGATGCCGTGGAATGAAATATGTGTGTGGATCCTGGATGGCAGGCTGTCCTTGGCCTTGTGTGGCTTGATAAATCTAACTTAAGAGTTGCATCGCTCTTGCACCCCGTTGCATGGCACAAGGGCGGCGCAACTCTTTGATAAATATTCCTCTGAATGTTGGAAGCTGTGTGTAAGTATACAGGCCCACCCCTGTATGGTCATAGCTATACTAAGGGTATGAGGCAGGGATACAAGAAACATTTTCTCCAATAATAAAGCATGCCTTATATCTGGAGGTAGGAGGTCTTTAGATGTACTTTAGCACCTTCTAATATCTGTTCTTAATCAATGTGAATGACTAGCTACTGAGATGAATATCAAATGATCAGATGACCTTAGTCAAAGCAACATATAAAAATGGAATTTCATTATGTTAACACAATCAAAAGTTATGTGAGTTATAGAATATTATAATGTAATCGAATCAGCCAATAACTAAGCACTTAATTGAAGGAAGACCTGAGTGATGTAAAGAGCCCTCACAAAATGTATGTAACCCTGTGACACGTTTTCATTTGTGGCTTGACATTATGCTTATATCATGCTCTCATTATGCTGTCAACAACAAAGGGGCTAGGCCGAGGAGATTTCTGGGCCTTGCCTGGAATCTGTGAAATAGGAGTATAATTGTGTGTTTAATGATGCTCTTTTATTTTGCAGACACTGGTGTTGCTCAGGTTGGTTGAGAAAGGCTATGCTTAGTGAGTGTACTTAAACCAGCGATGCTCTTAGTAGGATTGCAGGGTGAGAAATAAGGTGTGCTGTTTGAATTACCAAATGAAAGTATCTTGGCAAAGAAAAATGGGAATTTACTATCAGTTATAAAGAATTTACAGGGTAAAGTGTATGCCTACCAGGATACCAGCTCCTGGCAAAGAAAAAGGGAGATTCTATCAGGCATCCCATAGAAAGGGAGCTTTGATAATAAGCCCCAACCATACCTTGTGAGCCTGGAGAAACATGAACTAAGAAGGTCATTATATGTAGTCCACCTAGGGGTGGTGTAGATGTAACCCAGGGAAGAAGATATATCTTATTTGCAAGATGAGTTTGGTTAGAGCCGTAGAAAGTTTCGAGAATATTTTTCTCAACAGTTGGGATTCTGATATAGGGTTCCGACATGTACAGCTTGTGAGGTGGCGGGTCTACAGCACTAGGCAATTTGATGAGTCAATAGCAACAAACCTGGAAGCCACATAGAATGTCACGCTTAATCATCCACCTTTTACCTGTATGCCTGGACTTCATGCCCTGGAGGGGCAGTTCAAATAGTTAGGATAAGGGGCACTCAAGCATCCCAGAAGAATCAGAAGGGGCCACTAAGGTGAGAGAAGGCTCACTAAGAGCAGGCATTTATATATGTATATGGTATTTCTATAGTGCAAACCTAGTCAAAAGGCAGTGGAGCAGTTGGAAAGACAGACAAGACATATGCAACTAAGGTGGCAAATTAATTTGGAAAAAAGATCTCTTCAAGGAGAAATGCATTTCCATAATTTAGTAATGTGCTATGAAACACTTTCCTAAAGCTATATATAATATTCTAAGATATTTTTGGAAAAACGTGAACTTTAGACCTCATTCCGAGATTGAAGCTTGAAATGGGACAGTAATTGCTCACATAGTAAATACCCAAAAAAGTTGAATGAATGTCTTACAAGAGTGCATTTGCCTCCCAGGACTGCATGAAAGATGAAATTAGCCCATATGTACGTCATTATGGGTTCATTTTTAATTCAATGGGGCCGTAAGAGGAACACCCACAAACCAGCCGGTAATGGGAACCCCCTACAAACCATTGTCTTTCTCCTTCAGACATTGGCTGCTGAAGGCAGCCAACATCTTGATGTAAAACACCTGGTGAGAAATGCTGAAAAACCAAGTGAATTGGAATTGGCATTGCTATTAATTGTTTCTAAGGGGCTCCTGGGGCCCCACTTGCAAACCTCATTAAATCTGCCCCCCAGAGTTATCCTTACACCTGTTATCAGTAACTCAATTGCCTCAGAGTGACTAGGCAGGTTACGGGGGCATCCAGAATTAGGTGTTTGAGTATCAAAAATATAAATATAAATATTTCCTGCATTTATTTATACACTTTTTTAACGGTATGAACTAGATAATGCATTTCAGGCAATATTCTTTCTACCAAAGGTAAAAAAAATGCATCAGGGCCATTCTTTGTTTTAACTACATGCTCACTAGAACTACTGAAAGAATAATTACATATTTTGCAGTTGGTTAATCACTGAAAAATGTTAATCAAATGTTCTATCACAATATATAATTGTATTTATAATATAGAACTTACATGTCCCCCTGGTACTACAAATATTCCTTTAGGATATTCTCTGATCTTGCCTGCATCTGCCTTTCTGCAATTGCACATCTGTATTCGCATTGTAGCCAATTTGGATAACTACAACGCTTTCCTTTAAATTACAATTTAGTGTTGTAAGTGTACAAATCGGGATTTTAAATGTATGGGAATAAACATATTTGTCATTGAAGTCATAAACTAAACAGTTTGCATAAACAACTAGCAATTTATTCAAATATACTAATAGAGGTAGAAATGTAAATGAGAATGTAAAAATTAGCCTACAGCAAGAAACAGGCTAAGCAGTGCAAAATGCATTATAGAGGCACAATCTCTCGATATACTTACATAAATGGATAGTTAACCATAAAATACTGCATGCTGCAAAACGCATGAGTTGGTACTACTGCACCTTCACACATCCCACCCACAAATCATACGTTGCTCTGCACAAATGCCAAAGACAAGGTACATACCCAAAGTATGAAAAATATTTTGCAGTTGATTAGATCGCACACTTTCCATGAGAAATCAAATGGTTAAAGTGCTGCTGACTTGTGAAGCTAGAGTTGGTGCTTTAGTTACTTGGCCACCTGCAGCACTATACAGGGAATTCAGACTGTCCCTGACCACAAAGCAATTCATTAGAGTGTAAGACCCACCTTGTGCTCATGTTAGTGCAGCAGAAATTTGTCATCCAATGAACTAAGGGACATCTTTACAAGTGGACAGTAAGGAAGCAATAAAAAAGAGGATAATTGTTGGTTGTCACGCTTAATTAATAAAAGGTGTGCTGTTCTTCCTTTCCACCAGCATAACTTCTGCATTTGAAACATGGAAAAATATATGAAATCCCCCCCATGTGCTGACAGAAAACACACGTGGAATATTTGTTTTGGACACTCACTTTCGGGGCCTATCTCCATTACTTACAGGTGGCAACAGTCCAGCTATGGCACCATGGCATGGACAACATTCCTCCTGTCTTTTCCTCCGCAAAGTGATTCTGTATGTAAAATCTAGAACCAATTTTGTGAAAAATATCGACAACAGCCATGGCCATTTTTAATTTGGCACAATGGCTGCCACCAGCATGGCCCACAGGATTTCTCTGCCACAGTGATATTCCCTCTGCAGCCAACCAGCACAGCACCATCAGTGGCAAACTCCCAAGGCTTCATGGCTTTTGCCATCTTGCAGGGCACCTGTGTGTAACAGGAGATTTAGTGCCTCCCCCTTCTGATGGGGGTCGCCCAGCAGGTCTATCCCTCTACTATCCTTTAGAGGTGTAAGGGGAGCTCTATTGGCCCTTGAGAAACACTCATAGTCCGTGGGTGCCTGTTCGAGTCAAAGTCCTTAAGCCCATCCCAGCCTTCTTCCTTCCTTCCAATATCCTTTCCTCTTTCTCTCTTCCCATTTTCACTTCTTTCCCCTCCCTGATGTATGTTATTTACCAAGCAATACAAACTCACACATGGTTTTGCTGGGATATATGTAGATATTCCATCTGTCCCATCTTCCTTAGGTCTATACTTAGTACTTGATGAATTTGTAATACCTGTTATCTGTCATGTTATTTATCCGATCATTTTTATATGATAACGTTTATATCTTTCTTATCCCAGTCCAGATGTTATTTGTTATATACCTTTTTAATTCTTCATTATTTTATATCTATTTCTGATTTCTTTGTATTGCTACTGCCTTGCAAATGTATTTCTTTTTATCTAAAACAATACAAAATATTTGAACACTAAAGTCCTTAAGCCCATCTTTGCAGTGGAGTCAGGTGGCTTCTGCTTCCAGCTTTGCTATTGCTCATCAGCCCAGTGATTCCTCCACAGTCTCTCCCTTGTGCAATGGTTTTTAACTGGAGGTTGAAGGTTCTAGAAGGTAGGCATCTCTGTCCAAGCCGAAGGTGCTACATTTTCACTCAAGTCCTGCCCGAACCTCTTGCACAGCATTCTGAGATATTTAAACATGACAGCTTGAAGTGGTCGATAGAAAGATCTCCTCTAAGAGCTTCAGCCTAGCACCCTAATGCCATAACTGAATGATAAACTTCAAAGGAAGCCCTTCCAGTAGGTGGGTCTAAAAATCTAGATTTCCTCCTTTATTTCTGTGAGCTGGACTTGCCTAATCCATGTGCAGTCTGAAGAGTTAATTACCACATGCCGATTTCTTCCCCACATCTTCTTTTTCCAGGAACAGGGGAAAGCACTGTAAAATGATTCTATTGTGTAGGGAGGCATTTGGTCCTCCTGCTGGCCAGCAGAGTATTTACCTTTGTCAGTAGAGGGGCAAAGGCCTGGAATCTGATCATTGACTGAGCCAGAGAAATATCACAATTTGCCAAGTGAAATAAGGTGCAGTTATAAGAGTGACAGTGGTTCTGTACTCAGGGTACATGTTTACCATATAAATGATATCTGACCAGTATCTTTAGGCCAACATAGGGGGAGATTGTGATGTGGCACAGATTTTCCTCATAATGTGTAAATCAGTAAAGCATACAGACTTTTCAGTAAACATTTCAGAAACACATGATGTATATTCAGTCATAGTATAAGGCCTATATCAGGTCAGAATTAATTCTTTGAGGTTCCCTTCTGTGACAGGCTACCTATGCATAAATGCCTGGAATAAGTTAGACGGTATTCTCACACGCTCAAACTGCACATGTGTGCCATGTGTGCTCGCATGTTCGTGAGTAGCCAGCACATAGTCTCTTATCTTAGCTGTGCACCAGTGGACGTTATCTGAAAAGGTGGAAAGAGGCGGTTAGGATGCTCAGTCCATTTCCACAGATTTTACCATGAGGGAGTTTCAGATAGTGAGACTCACTCACAGTAAATGTCCAAAACTGGGTAGTCAAATTGTGAAAAATCCAGGGGGATTCAATAGACGGAAACCATTTCCTACAGATGACAACTGCATTCTAAATGGTTTTCTCTATGAAAGGAAAGTGAGGAATAGGGTGACAGTGCTGAAGTGGGCTGTCTTTACCAGAGTAAGGATTTGACCTCTCTAAAGGGCATCTGGGAATGTTCCTTTGCTTAATGCGGTATTGACAATGTAAATGAGGGATTTGAGGGTCTCTCCTTTAGAGTGATGTACTCCTGAAAGAAGGAAGGGTTTTGTTTTAATTAGATATTGACTTAAGATAATTCAGGACATTGGGAGTTCATGTGTGAAACAACATTGAAGGAGCTTCATTTGGTGGTGATCTCATGGGGTATAGCTAGAACTGGAGGGGGCATGCAAGTGATAGCAATGTTTGATCTGGTTTTGATGATCTTTGTGAAGAAGAGGTTGAAGGTGCATTTGTCGACTGAAGCAGTGACTGAGTGTTCTGTCAGAGGATTTGTGCAGGTGCTTTGAGAAGCACTTGGTTTGTGGACGGTTAGCGCATCATGATGTGGTGTTCTTTATAGATATGTGTCTTCAACTCTTTCATATATTGGAGCACATTTGAGGCAGTTCTGAAAGATATAGGACATTGTTGCAGATAATGGATACATCGAGGAAAAAGACCGCTGCCTTGTGTTTTATTTTTGACACTTCTTCATCTAGAGGGTGATGGTGTCCTGGATACAGTTGTGCCCCAAGAGCCATCAGAGAGGGTGAGCTTCTCAGCCATACAGGTTGGGGTGCAGTTTGTGTTGCATTTGCAAATGATACAACTGGTTTTGAAAATTGTTTTGTCAGCAAGGAATGCTAGAAGAGTTCCATCAGGATGGGGGTGATGTGAACATATGTCTTCAGATTCAAGGGACTCAAAGTAGAGGTTCAAGAAGATGGGATCTTGGAGGACTCCGCAGGTCATAGGAATGTTCTGGGTCCTGGAGGTACACATGTGAGGAGGACAATCATTGAAAGACAAGTGAATCCCAACTCAGTTTGATTTTCCCTTTAAGCCTGTTGGCGATTCCAGCTGCTAACGAATACAGGGCTTCAGTGAATTTCTGTTCGCTAAGGAAAGTGAAAACAGCAGCCTCATTCATATTCATGTAGAATCTTTGCCAAGTTCCTTCATTAAAACCGCGAACTCCATACTGTGTTCTCTATCACATAACTGTAGATCTGCATAGACTGTAAATTGTTAACCATGAACTTGAATTGGACTCAATGAGAGATGGTTCACTAACAAATATCATATAATTATGGAACTTCTCCTCTTTAATGATTACTCTACTTTAGTGTCAAGATCATGAGGGCAGACTTGGTGGAGGAATTGTAGTAATACACAAAACGTCTGCTTTGTTCTGGATGATAACTACTGACTATACGTTCCAAAGTTTGATCATCGCAATTAGATCCTTGCATTATCTCTCATTAGACCTATTATCATTTATCAACTTCCTAGTGACAACTCAACCTTTCTTGAAGAGTACTCGGAGCATATTACCAGTCAAGTCTTCTAACTGGTACTTTCTATGTGATTTCAACCTTCATTGGGATGGCTAGTACATGAGACAAAGACAAAGAGGTCAAAGTGGTCTTGTGCTTCCTCTCTGGATTTGATTGCGCACAGCACTATCCTAATCCCAATCATATGAAATGATCTGCCATACACCTCATAACTGCAAAGGATGATTTGATCTCATCTAGTGACCCCATTCATGTAGATGGGACCTGATGGGACCTGATCTCTTATTCAGTATTCTTTAAAACTAATGCAGCCAAATAAACAAGAAAATGTACCTAATTTCGGGAAGCTAAAAATGTGGATCTTAAAAATTTTACTAAGCAAGCTTTAAACAACCTCAAGCTTATATGTTCTAAGCATGAACTCTTACTCCCCTTCCAAACCAAATGATAGTATGTCTAAGTTTCGGGATGTTCTTGCTCAGTTTAAAGGTGAAAAGAAAAGGCTCAACCCCTTAACTTAATGATTCTTCAAAGATCACTTTGAAGGAAGAAAATCCTCATGTATATTTTGAACAATCACTACCCTTCTAATCTTTACATTTCTAGGGAGGCCACAGGGCATTACAAGTGAAATGTTTTCAAGACCAGGGCCATCCATTACAAATGTGTGATCAATACTGCCAGGAGTGACCGAAAATGGCTTTGGATATATGGAATGCAAGGCGTGTGGCTTGGATGGGCGACTAGATAGCTCAGTTGGCACTTTGATCTTTTAGGTTCTAGTTTTTACTAAAACCTTTAAAAATTCATAACTCTGGCTCTACTGATTGTATTTTTGTTTTTTGGTGTCAAATAAGTTATTAAAATTAAATCTATTTCTCTAAATTGGTGTGGGATTTTTTTGTGTTGTGTTTTCACTTTATTATTGTATGTGTAATGCATAAATACTTTACATATTTGACTGTGGATTATTAGTTAAGGTGAATGATAGTCCATGACAAGTAATAATGTCACTATGTTTATTAGGTCCAGTAAAGGTTTCAATAATTTAAACCTGAGTTCAACTCCTGATAGCTATGACACAGAGCAGACAGGCTTAACTTAAGAAAATTTGTAAAGCATTTAAAAGAACCAAAACAGTTAACAAGTTGAAAAAATAACACAACACAATAAAAATCCCACTTCAATAGAGAAGAATTTGATGAACAGCCTTACCCCAAAATGACAAAATTCCAATAATGGGAACCAGAGGCAAGAAGTTTTAAAGTTTTAAATGAAAATAGTGCCAAAAAGGGTTAAGCGCCAAGCATGGTCATCTGGTTGCATTTGACCAGGAAGTAGGCCTTATTTAATGCTGATCAGTAAGGTTTGTGGGTTGGATACAGAAACAAGGTTCATTCTTACTTAAGGCCTTATTACGAGTTTGGCAGGCTTGCCGTGGGCCGCCACACCAGCGCCGCGCTGCAAGACTGCCAAGCAGTCCCGGCTCCTGGAGGGAGTTCCGCCGGGCGGTGACATGCGGCGGGGGAGGGCAGGGTGGGGGTAGTAAAACCGGAATCCGGACAAATCCAGGTAAGTTAGCAAATAAATAAATAAAACGAATTTCTTAGCGCGCGCTGCATCGCATTTGGCTATGCAGCGCGCGCTACGAAATTCATTTTATTTATTTATTTGCTAACTTACCTGTGTTCAGCGGATTCCGGTTTACTACCCCCACCCTGCCCTCACCCCGCCGCACGTCACCGCCTCGGCGAACTCCCTCCAGGAGCCGCGACTGCCGCCAAGCATGTAGTCAGACCACCCGCCGAATTATGAGTTAGTCCTGTGCTGGTGGTCCTTCTACGAATGGCCCATGGTGGTTCATATTTAAGGCACATAGATGTGCCTTAGACATTCACTGCTGTGAGACTGCCGCAACCGTTTCCTGCACAGAAAGAAATGCACAATGTTGTGCATTTCTTTCCATGCAGGAACAGGGGATTCAAAAATACAGGGGGCATAGCATGGGCCCCCGTTGTGTCCCCCGCATAAATTCCCAGGCACAGAGGCAACAGGTGGCCCTGTAAGGGCCCCCTTTGTTGCCTCACTATCATCCTTTCCATGGGAATGACGATGGTGAAGCAACTCGTAATATACTTGGTGGTGCAGCAGTGGCACCACCAGCATATTGCTTTCTCTGACTGCTTTGTGCAACCGCTGCGGGATCACAGATCCCAAGCAGTTGCAGCGGTCATGTGGCGGTCCAACCACCCAAGTCATAATAAAGTGGGTGGACTACCAACTACAGGGGTGTAGGCATAATAAGGTCCTTAGTCTCTGAAAAGAAAGTCAAAAATCCTCAGGGGGGTAAACCCGCAGGCTGTAGCCGAGAAAGGCTCCACAAGACTGGACACCCTTTGAACAAATTCCCAGTTATGGTGTTGACTTTTGGCAGAAAATTTCCAACATGTGAGAAATTTAAAATTCTCACTAAAGGAAGGTCTCTCACCAGCCGGATACTTTTGGCACCACGCCCGGTAAAGATTTCTATATTCAGAGTTCGTAATTATTTTGGAGCGCAGATTCCTCTAGCGAGTCAAGGCTGCAATAGTAGCCGTAAAGGGCTTCACAAGGCCAGATACCCTCTCCGCGATGCTCTACTGAAACAGATTTGTTGCTCTGGAAAAGCCCTGAGCAGAAGCAACCTGAATCTTTGGTCCAGCTGCAACATACCTTTTACGGGTTGGTTTGACATGTTTTTCTGGGTTCTCTGGAAGTCTTTGGAGAGTTTTTAGGTCCTAGGTACTTTAAGATATTCAGAGGAATACACTTTGACACAGCCAAGGGGCCTAAGACCTCAGGAGCAGTACTTTGGGATCAAGACTCTCTTTGGGGAAAGCCACCATTCCCTGTAGCTTTACAGGAGGTCAGCCAACAGACTCTTGGGGGCCTATTTACAAGTTTTGTGGCACAGGGCCGCACAGCAAGTCACCTTGCTGCTCTGCCCTGCATCACAGGGAAAGGGCAGGAATGCACAGTATTCATCCTATACAACACATTCCTGTCCTTTCCCCTTGGGCTTGCGCCATTTTGGCAGCCTAGGGCCAATGCAGGCACCCTTGCACCAAGGGTACCTCTCCTGAGGAGGCGTATCTTTTTGGCACATTCCCAGGTTTGGTAAATCTGGGAATGTGTCAAAAACCATGGGAGTTGAGTGGAAGCACCCACCGCAACACCCATGGAATGCCTCCCTTGTGCAGAGTAATGCAACGCTACTATTTGTGCTGTATTGCATTTCTCCATATTTTTTAAGCCATTCAAAGCCATGCAAAGTGGCTTTGTGTGGCTTCAAAAATATGACTTAGAGGTTTGTGTCATGCATGCACCAGATTACGTGGTGCAAGAATGATGCAACACCCTCATAAATATGCCCCTACTGTTCATTTCTTTATCCTGGTTTCAACAGGGAGCAGGTTCAGACTTTCAGGTCTCCTCACAGGTCTCAAAAGCAGGTGCAGTCCTGCTTCTGTCTTCCACAGTTCCAGTCGTGTTCTAAAGAGGGTGCCCATGGGTACCACACTTATGCCTGGCACAAGCTTGTAGGTAGGGGTAACTCTTGGCTCCTCCATTACCAATAGGGAAAAAGTAACCAGGGGTAACCCTACCCACTTTTGTAGCAGTTCCTGTCCTGTGTGCCCTACTGCAAACAATATTACAGTGCTCCTCTCTACCTAAATCCAACCTTTCTTACCTTGTGTCGAGCTCCTGTGCCTACCCAAGAGGTGTGGCCAGGGAAATGAGCAACTCTTCCACTTTGGTTACTAAAAACTGGTTCTGTGGGCAGCTCCTCTTCCACCAGGATTGGTGCATGGCTGATTGGGGGACAAAGTAGGGGCAATCTCATGTGTTAACTACATCTGCCTGTGCCAGGTTAGTTCTCTTCAAAGTTAATTGAGTTCCTGGGCCCAGCCCAGATGGTCATCCTGTCAGAGGAAAAGAACTCCTCCCCAAACCTACGGCCTTTTCCTCAGCTCTGGGAGAAAGTTCACCTCTCTTAAAAGAGGCTAGTCAGCTCCTGAATGACAATTTGGAAGCTCAGGCAAACGGGCTTCTAGAGGCTTTAGGCAGGTAAATGGTGACTTTTTAAAAAGTATCTTTTGCTAAATATTTGCTACAAACCCAACTTTACTAATAAATTGGGCTTGTAATAAATATTTTAAAAAGTCGATGAATGAACTTTGTAGCTGTTTCTTAGGCAGAGATAACATTAACCCTGCTACAGTGAACATGGCTTTAAAGGCCTTTTCACTGTAAGAACATATTTAAAAATAAACTTTTACATGTCCTGCGTTTAAAAACCATGCAATGTGCCTCTGGGCATTTTAGGCCTAGTTAGGGGTGACATTGTTATTTAAAAGGAGGATTTAGGTGTGTCAAAAAGGGGTAATTTTGATAAGTCAAATTTGCAGTTTTAAAACTGACAAGGCAGGCTACAGTGGTAGGCCTGTAACCATGTTTGCACAGTCACTGTAGTAGGTGGCACAATGGGTGCTGTAGTCCACTTTTGGCATTTAACTTACAGGCCCTGTGGATACTCTTTACCATATAATAGGGACTTCGAGGTAAGTAAAATATGCCAATAAGGAGTTTTGCCAATGTTGCCATGTTTTAGGGGTCAGAACACATGCACTGCTGCCTGGTTAGCAAAGTCACAGAGCACAAACTTAAAAAAAAGACCAGCAGCATCCATTCAAAAAAGTGGTGGTAATGATGCAAAAAGAGGCATTTGTCTACAATGACACGGTCTTTTTCGGGTTGTTTAGCTAGAGTATGGAACGCCATGCCTTGAAGCCTTCACACTACATCCTCATTATGTACTTGTAAGAAGAAACAGAAACCTCTTCTCTTCAAAAGACACCTAACCGGCATTAGGTATATCCAGTTTGCCGATGTTGCTTTTTCCTTCTTGCCTTCATAGTTACTCCTGTTGTTTCCTTGTCCTTGTCTTCTCACAGCTACTATGTTCCTTGCTTCCAATTGTGAAAGCTTCTTCTGTTAGTTATCCCAGATAGATTCCTTCCCGAGTCTCCTTAAAAATCATGATGTATACCATTGCTCAAATATTTGTACTCTCTACTCTCAATTTCATTTGATTCTCTTCTATTATTCCACAATATGTTGTGTATGTGCTATTTTCCGTTTATTTTTATTTTTATGAATGCCTTATTTTACTTTGTCATTTTCATACTACTCTTTGTACCGCAATCCAGTGCCCACGAGCCATGTTCACTCTACATAACACTGCTAAAACACACAAACAAGTAAATAAATGAACTATGCTTATTTATTTAAAAAAAACTTGTTTGTGCCCCTAGCGCTACAGAACTTCCTTGGAACAAAGATTGAGAAAGTGGCGTGTTGCTTTCCCCCTGTTCCAAAAATGGGGAGAGAATGCGTTGAACTGGTACACATATGTATTTGTATCCACGTCTATTTGGAAACTGCTTGCTGGAAGACACAAGCTCTGGCTTGAAAAGCTGCAAAGATCTTGGAAGTAGAGGAGTGCTGATCACAGATCAACCCACACAAGGGGGACTGCGTTTATCCCTGAAAATCTAGAAATTATTTGGGTTCTGGTAAAACTGGCTTCAACTCCTACAGATTAACGGTTCAGCACACAAACATTAATGATGACGTGTCAAAATGCAACTATTTCATGCATAAGTTTCTATGTTGAACAATAGAACAATATTCATGTCCATTGACACTGAGTCAGAACAAATGCATATGAAGAGAGTTTCTTCTTTCAATAAATCTTTATTAGTCTTGTTTTCTCTTCCAAAAACCACATCAGCGAACAGTAGCCAATGTGTTTCGTCCAACAAGGACTTCTTTAGGGCTTCAATATGTAAGTTTGCGTCACTAATCCATCTGTCTCTGACGGATAAATGTTTATCAGAAAGAACCAACTCAACAAGTGTCAAAATTTGGAGTACGTGTGCTTCTTCCGAACAACAGCATGGCGCCTGCTTCAATAAAGGCTTCCACTCCTAGTGAACTCTCAAATCAGCACCGAGACCCACACCATCACCTCCTTTGCCAGCTGCCTCGAAAATTTCACAGTGTATTCAATTTCTTTCAGCTGGAGTTTAAGACCAAAGATAGCTCATCTCCCCCTGCTTCAACTTCACCTTGACATGCTGCATACTGTACTGTGGAATGATCTGTCGCCCCTGCCCAGTCAGCATTCCTTCCTGCCAGATGCTTCAGGTTCTTGCACTCAGAGATGAAAGACTTTGAGCTAGGTGCCATATGACTTTAAGCCACCTGGGCCCGGAATTAACATTGCCTTGTAAAACATCATTGTTGGCTTCACCAACTGAAACATGGTTCAAGCTGAAACACATTACAAGCCAGAGGAACAAAATCTACTGAGAGCATGCAGCCAAATAGTATGATATGCCTCTATGATATGATGTGGAGTTTTCTGACTTGCACCTTTTCTAAACTTCTGACTAGTTTTTTTTTAAGCAGGCATTTTTCCTATGTTTTCTTTTGCTTATGTTTACATTTTTCTACTGTCGTTTTGGTTCTCGTGTATACTCATTTATAATTATATTTCTGTATAGTTAACATTTTATCTTACTGAATTTAAATATGGTGTCATCCTTTATGTTCTTTGAGCCAGATGCAGTAAAGGATTTTGCGGTTCCAAAACCCTGTCATTTGCAAAATGACTGGGTTTGCAAACGCAAAATTCCTTTTTAAAATGTACCAAAAAATCTCATTTTACCAGTCAGAAATGTTATCCTACTCATAAAATGGATTCTGTAAAAGATAGACAATTGCAATTTGGAAGGGATGTAAAAGGCGAGTCTCTTCCAAACGTCAATGCATCAATGGATTGCAACTCCATTTCTGGCTGCAAACCATCACCAGTTACCGACGCCTCAAAAAAGGAAGTAACTGATTCACAAAGCGGAAGACCTCTTCCCTTTTGGGAATCCAGGTGGCAGTCGCTAGGAAGTAGCCAGTGGTCATTAATTTGTTCTGCAACCCCAGCGAATGGTAATTTATTAATCGACCTAATTAGAAAGTGATTTCAAATTATTCATTAGCAATTTGCGACCACTTTTTGTAGGCAGTTTATTAGTACAATTAGCCCTATATTTGTTAACTTTATAACACTTGTGAAACACATCAGGATTTTTCAATGGGCAGGGGCCAAGAACATTTTAGAGAAACAATCTACCACTTTATATTCAACTGCCGGGTACAGCATGCCTGCTGCACATTTTATCTGTTGTTTGCAGAATTCGAAGGACCTGAAATGCAAGCACACCCACATGTTCTGAAACAGGAATGGTTAAATCATTATAACTTGCAATAAAGTTACATTTTTGAGACATTAAGGCTATGAAATGAAGCAGCATGAGCATTTTCACTCTTTGACTAATCCAATTACAATCCAAGTATGTGGTCAATTCCTAGTGGGTTTGGCACATTGCACATTTATAACAGGCTAAGGGAACCATTCCAATTAGTTTGTTCCTTAATGCTGGTCATTATGTAGTCTGATTATAAAGTATTTTAATATCTAGCAAAAAAGTTAGGCAAGGGGCTGTTCATGTGTTTTAATATACTATTAGTTAATCTAAGGGACTTCCGTTAAATGGTAGCTTTTAACATTCTGCTGCTATTTTTCTATGCATTTTCCGTTACCTCGTATTTTTTATGTTATCACTGTTCCACAGTTACTGCTCCTTACGATGACTGGTAATTGTGTGCCAAAATGTTGGAAAACGAGGCAGCATCTGTGAGGCCTGCACAAATAACATGACTACATTTGTCCTTCACTGGGAACCAAACACCCAATTGTAGCGCCTGACTCTCAGAGGGTAGCGTTGCAGAGCAGTCTGAGGCTTACTCAAGGGAGGGGGTGTGGGCTAGTAATCGCCATTTGCAGGTGCGCAGAAATAACACTCAATAATTGATTGTCCAGCCTGTACTTTGCTTTATAAAAGTAAGAGTACATTTATTAAACACACACACTACTCAATACTATGCACCAATTTACAAATATACATAAGCTGTTGGAATTACTTTGTGACATTGCGTAACATCTCCACCCCTCCCAAAAGGGGGCGGGGTGGGGTCTAGTATCACCACTCCCATGTATGCACATCATCTTGCCCCCTAATGCAGTTAGTTGAACATAACCTGGAGCGAGGGCCCTGCGCACTGGCACCATCCCAGTGGCGACCCACCCCATTACCTCAACACGCATTAAAAATAGGTTCACCTGCCCTAGTGACACATAACCCTGACTGAGCATCTTATATTGACCATACAGTATGCGACCATACAGTATGCACCCCTACATCTTCAGGGCTAACAGTCTGGGTTGTTCCTCACTTAAGCGCAGCAGCAAGAATACATGTTTAAGCATTACTTTAGAATGACAGTACTCATCACATTTGGTGATCATTATAATGCATTGCAATTCAAGCCCCTAAAGGCATCACAGATGAAATCACAGAATGAAATCACCCCCTAGCAGGAATGTCTGGCAACATAACCCCACTTTGCTTATGACATCACCTTACACAAATACTTCACATTGCACATGTGACCTTCAGTCCCCCTAAAAGAAATAACCGTTAGTAAACCCATTTCTGGTGCCATTACACCTCTTCACCTCCAGGGGATGCCTTTCTCCAGACATCCCCAACTCAGCCCTTCACTCCTTCATGCATTTCTTCATTCACCTTCAGCTGTAGAACAAAAGTTCCAGCCTAGAAGGTGTTAAATGCTGATTGAGCCCTGGAGGGTTATTCTTTTGAAGTCCCCATGAGACTTAGGGTGAGACTTTTCTTCGTGCTGGGGGCAGACTGCGCTTCTCCAGCAGCTCCCCCAGCACCTTTTCACACTTGAAGGTGACCCCCCTCCTCTGGGGGCCACCAGGCGCCAAAAACGATACTTTCCCCATGCCTTGCAAGGCCTTATGGGGCGCTTCCAGCTCTTTTCAGTGAATAATAGATGAGCGGCTCTCCCGCTGTGCCGGGGAGAGCCGCGCTGCCCTCGTGGCGGCTTCGCCGCATTTCCCAGCCTTGGTGGGGGACCCGGTCCCACCCGGACCCCCAGGTGAGTTTAACGGCGCAGGGAGCCCACCCCCGGCCACTTTGCCATTTTTCGGGGGCCCGGTCCCACCCGGGCCCCTCCTTCCATTTCCGGGGTCCCGGTCCCACCTGGGACCCCCGCCTGCTCCCTCGATGGAGGGCAGCTCGGGGAGCCCACCCCCGGCTGCCCCCGCCGGCTCCCCGCCCGGCCAGCACACTCGCGTGCTGCCGCGGGAGCCGGCAAGGCATTTCTGGTCTGCCCGCTTCAGCGGGTGGACGCGCAGATCTTCGCCGGCTCCTCCGGCCCCCTCACCTTCCAGCTCTCGGGGCCCGGGGATGGGATCCCGGGCCCCCGAACATCTTCAGGGGGTGCAACGGCGCTCCCCCTGCATCTCTCGGCGGTGGGGGCCAGGGTGGGCTCCTGGCACCCCGCTTGGGTGTATCTTCACGGGGAGCGCGACGGCGCTCCCTGAGTTTGCTTCGGGGCCCGGGGATGGGCTCCCGGGCCCCCTTGGGCACCTTTTCGCGGGGGGTGCGACGGCGCTCCCCGCCCCCCTCCTCGGCACACGGGGCCCGGAGTTGGGATCCCGGGCCCCTCCACACCTTCACGGGGAGCGTGCCGGTGCTCCCCGGCTTCTTGTTCGGCGGGGGCCAGGGTGGGCTCCTGGCACCCCGCGGCCAACTCTTCACGGGGAGCACGACGGTGCTCCCCGACTTGGCTTCGTGTTGGGGGCAGCCCCCGGGACCTGATCCACCCCGGGGGCACATGCAAGACCGGCGGCGGAGCCCCACGTGCTTCGTCATCGGTCTTCTTGTAGGTCAAAGGTCGCTCACCTTCTGGGGGGCATATCTCGGCCCCCTGGAGTCCGATTCTCTTCATTTTCATCTCCTCTCGCTCCTCTGCAGCAGCCCCCACCACTGGGAACACTCTCCTTTGCCCTCGGGGTCTCTGAGAGGGGGGATTCGGCAGGGAGCTGTCTTCACTGGCTCCCTGCGCCAGCCTTTCGCCTGCTCTCCTCCTGGGCCTCTCTTCTCCCTGCGCAGAGGCCCCTGCTTCTGCGCACCAGTCCTGGGCTCTTCTTCTGGTGCTGTGAGGGCCCTGGGGGCAGTCAGGGGTTTCTCCTTCCAGCTGCCCATTGCACCAGGCTCCAACACCTTCAGCCTCCGCAGACCACACCCCAGAGAGAGCTTCTCTTCCTGTGCAAGCACTTTTTAAAAGTTGAGTAGGGGGCTGGCAGGATGTCTCTGTTGGTCCTATCAAACAGCGACACATCACTTCCCTGCCCCCTCCTTCTTGTCCAGCCTCTGGGCTGGTTCAAAATGGCGTCGTCCAGGGTCTCTGGCCACATGGTCTCTGAAACAAGCCCCCTTCCCTCCTCGTTGCCTTCCCTCCTTGGTGCAGCCTGGTTCCTGGCACCCAGTGATAGCTGCTGATGGATGAGCCTGTAGCCCCACCCATCTTCCCTTCGTGGAGAGGAGGCCTTAGCTTGTGGAAGAAAGGTTATCAATCCAGCCAGCTGAGGTCAGCCCACAGCCTGGCCCTGGTTATGACTGACTCAGAGAAATGTGACATTTCTGGATGACCCAAAAGCAGTACAAGTATGACTTTGGACTCTGCAGAATACTTGTTCTCACACCCGTTACAGTGGACTTTAGTGCGTGTCTGGAATCTGTAGGCTTTAGGAAAGTGACACTAGCCCATGGGCTCCACTTCCCCATAGGGGAATAATGAAGTGAAAAACACATTAAAGCACACTGACTTTCCCTGGCATGTTTCTTCCCAGTGTATAAAGCCTATTCCATGTCACCACCCAATTCTGCATAAGTCCTGCCACACCATTCACTTTGTAGCTGCTCCTGGACTGCGCACGCCAGGAATCTCCCCTGCGCAGCCCCTACACGTGTGCACACGCATGTACACAGGTGTCTGCATGTAACCAGCCCGGTGCCCCGTACTCCAGCTGCTGCGCAGCGGCCTAGTCAAGCCAGGGGACACCAGTAAAATCCACATGCAGTCTCTTTCATCTTGAGTTCACTGTGGATGAGTCCCAATTTATGAGGCTCTCCCACAGTAAAAGCTCAACACACAGGTGCTCAAAAAGCGAAAAATCCGGGCGGCCCATAGTGTCAGAACCACCTTCTAACACAAACCTACTAAGAATTGAGGGGCATATTCACAAGGAGCTATCGCCGAATTAACGGCACTTTATCGCAGCCAAAGTCGTGATAAATATACCTCCCCATTCACAAGCTGGTGTAAACAGCCCACAGCACCAGTTTACCCGCGATAGCAGCCGCAAAAAACATCGCCACAGAGGACCCGCGCAACTATTGCTAATGAGATGCAGAGTGGGCGCTCTCGTGCCAAAAGGTGCGACAACATCACACCTCAACATTCTCAACGACCAGCCACATCGGCGATAAAAACACAAAACAGGCGATAAGGCGCGTTAGCACCAGGAAATTTACACCTGCTCTGACCTGGTGTAAAGTCAGACGGCAGCCTGCAAACCAAAAGGGAGCACAGCCCATGGCTACATCGGAAGGGCAACAGATGCCATGGAGCCACCTATCATGCGGCCCGGACACCCAAGAGTGCCACGACACCCACCGCCACCACCCCCAGGACCACCCCTCCCTGGCACCCCCCCGACCAAAGACATGCCACATCAGCCACACCTAAACATGTACAAAATAATCCACTTGATGTCGCACAATCACAACTGGTGACATGCATGTGTCGTCACAGAAATGAGCAGCACAGATTCACTTTCGAAGCAACAAATGAAACTTTATTAAAATGAACACCGAAATGAAATGAAGACACATGGCCGCTCCCCTCGGGACAATACGTAGGTCACAGCCTGTAAGACAAAAAACATGATGAGAAGGTGTGTCCTGCGCACATCAGAGGACAGAGAGAGAGCGAAGGAGAGAGAGAGCAAGAGAGGGAGGGAGAGAGAGAGGAAGAGAGGGAGAGAGAGAGAGAGAAGAGGAGAGAGAGAGGAAGAGAGGGAGAGAGAGAGAGAAGAGGAGAGAGAGAGTGCCGCCCCTGCGCACCCAGGCCACACTGCTCACCTGCTGCCACCGGTGTGTCTCCAACCACGTGCCGGTATGTATAGCAGTACCAAAGGGGATGATGGACGGAGCGTTAGAGCAAATCAGACACTCACCCCCAGTCAACTGATCTGGGTTTAATCCATCATCATTCTTTAGCTCACTCCACCACCCCAGTTCAGACATGGCCATATGCAAATCAGTCTGACCCTGTGCCTCATGGGAACAGTCCAGCCCGAAATGCCAAGCCATGTCTTCCCTGGACTGGAAACAAGCATCCTGGGACCGGTTTCGGGTTCAAAACCCTCATCAACCAGGCTATCTTGAATCCAGTGGCAAAGTGAGCAAGGGACCCACGTCTGGGCATACCCTGCCAACTTAGGGCGAACAAAGCGATACCAAAGGGTATGTATAGCAGGACACCAGGTCACACATCTGAGTCAGAGCCGTCAGCTGAAACAGAGTCCAGATACATGACTGGCACAGTACACACACTTGCACAAGACAACATCGCCTGCCCGCCCATGCACACCCAGGCAGAGGCACCCCAACCCCTCCCGCCGCCCATCGGAGCATGTCCGCCCATGCACACCCAGGCCTCAATGCTCACCTTCCGCCACTGATGCGTAGACAGGAGGTCCCACCACGTGCTGCTGCAAGCCACAAGCCCGGGGCCCGCGGACATGGCACCCTCCACATCATGCAGCCCCGCTCCGCAGGCCACCAGGTCTCATGTTTGGTGCTGGGTCTTGATTACTCCATGGCATAGGACATACCAGTGCACCTGGCACCATCGCAGGCTGCACACCTGCTCAGCCCAATGGGTGCCACCAACTCTGGGATCCCAGAAGCGACGCCACATGGCGGTAGGCCCGTGCTGCCTGCTGGCTCTGGCCTACACTGCGGTCCAGCAGGGCACACAGTACCTGAGCTGTCCGGACCGCCGGGACGGGGCATCATCGCAGGCTGCACACCCGCTCAGCAGCTTAAGGTGCCACTGACTCAGTGCACCCAGAGTCACCATCCCGTGGCGGGGTGCCTGTGCCGTCCGCAAGGCCCCGTGTGCCACTAACCCTGTGCAACCCCAGTCTGCGCCACGTGTTGGTAGGCCCGTGCCGTCCACAAGGCCTCGTGTGCCACTAACCCTGTGCACAAAAACTCATGGGCCCTTAATGATTGAGAACCGTGGAGCGTCCGTCATCCAGTCACCACTGGCAGAGGGGAATGTGACGTCGTCGGCCCTTTATGTTGGCGGAGTCAAATGGCCTGTGACGTCTGTAACGGATGGGTGTGGTGTGAGTGCAAACCTGCCCTCAGGGAGTGGCTGTGACATGCTGACAACTAGACCAGTGACCTGCACACCACCAGCGAGTACGCCTGCGACGGGTAGCAATGAGGGCCCCCCCTCGGAGCATTAGCGGAGTGGTCTGGCCTGCCGTACGCCGGACCAGCGCAGGGCTTGCAACAATGACTCCTGGGCTATGGGCGTGGTTCAGTCCATGTCCGGACAAGGAAGTGACTGATGCGTGTGTCCCTGTTGTAGTGTTCACGGGATCCGGTACACAAAATGCAATGTAGCACCCTCTGACTGGCATCCCACAGGATGAACATCATTGACGCAAGGGAAGTCACTGCCCCTACATTCATCCACACATTCACACATGAATGATAAAAGACATGACACAGCAGTGCGTCACTGGATGTTTATTGCACATCCAGTGCAGTTATGCAGCTGGAGCAGTACAGGGCAATGCCGAGCACACTACAAAATATGGGCACGTGGAGGGCCAGCCAGAGTCCATCCGGGGATGACATGTACTGCAGAAGACGAAGGGTACAGTCTGCAGTCTGGTCGCCGTGTCATTGGTCGTCAAACAGGATGTGGCAGTCCATGTCGCTGTCCAAGGTGAGTGCATCGGAGTGTATCGGGGGTCAGTGGAAGGTCATGAGGCCATGTGCGGGACCAAGCAGAAACAGGCCAGGTGGCGGAAATGTATGCTAGTGCCTCCTTCTGAGAGCCAACCCATCCACGTCCTCGGATGTGTGCTCTGCCCCACCTGTGGGTGTTGCAGTACCGGCTGCGGCACTGTGTGCCACTGACACATCAGGGGCCTGAGTGAATATCATACAATCAATGACCTGCTCTGCTGGTGATCTGGACTCCTGACAGGACGTCCACATATATTTTCTCAGGCACAAAATCTTGTGTGCCGCAACAGTGGATCAGTGTCTCCCATCTGCCATCTAGTGTCTAAAATCACTATTTTTGAACCACATGTGCTGTATGTATCAATTGTGCCCATGGTGTTACTCCCGTGAGGCACTGTCTTCTTTGTTTCCCACTTTTACTTCCCTGTTTCACTCCCTTCCGTGGTGATTCGTGAGGGGGCACAATTGATACATACAGCACATGTGGTTCAAAAATAGTGATTTTAGACACTAGATGGCAGATGGGAGACACTGATCCACTGTTGCGGCACACAAGATTTTGTGCCTGAGAAAATATATGTGGACGTCCTGTCAGGAGTCCAGATCACCAGGAGAGCAGGTCATTGATTGTATGAAAGTCTATGAGTGGGGGGCGACCTGTTCTGTTTCTCTCCCCCTTGGCTCCCAGTTGTGATTAGGCCTGAGTGAATATGCCTGCCACACTGGGAGGCACTGACACACCAGGGGGCGGAGAAGTGGATGGTGTGGGGGCAGCCGCATTCATCAGCGACACGCCTTGTGGCAGCAATGCCATGATGAAGTACTGCAGGGCATTGTAGATCCCTGCTACACTTCGATGGTGTGCAGCGGTGGCTGCCATTCTTTCTGCCTCCATCCGCACCATGTCCTCTATGAGCTTTCGCATGTGTGCCAGCTCACGGCTGGCATCGCTGGGGCCACTCTGAGCGGACAGCTGTTCTTCCCTCCGCGTCATGACTCCAGCGATGTCAGTCAGGGCTCGTTGGAGACCATGGGGCGGACATAGACACCCAAGGATGGCGTCCAGTTTGGTAGCCATGAGGTCGAACCCCACCCGCACCTGCTCAGCTGTCTCCCTTTGGCCCTCCAGCACACGGCGTTGGAAGGCCATGTGTTGTTCCTGGGGGTCTTGGGAGAGTGCCGGGGCTGTGGGTGCCTCCTGCTGGGTGGTTTGGGTGGTGGGTGGGGTCTCATCGATGTGGCTGGGCTGCCCTTATCCTGGAGGTGAGTGGCAGATGAGGTCAATGATGTCTTGGATGGTTTGGGTGTCGATGCTGGTGTTGTCCTCCTCGTCATCAGTGAAGAGTGGCTGGGACTGCTCTGCAGGAGGTGTTGACGATGCCCCTGGGATGTGAAGGGGAGATGGTGTATTACAATGTGTCCACATGTATATAGCCGCATGGTACAGGTTGACATTCAGACAGCATGGCATTGTGGGTCTGGGCGAGGACCCAGGGTCATTGTGGGTGTGCACTGTGCCCTGCTTGCTTGTGCATGTGTGCCATTGTGGCCATCTCCACCTGTCCCCCCAGTACCTGGTGGTCACTCACCCTGTTGCATTGTGTTGTGTCCTGTCAAGCAGTGTCCGGTCCCCCGACTCCAGCCACAGTCTCCACACTGATGACTGTCAACACCAGCTCCTCCATGTCATCCAGCTCCAGCTGTGGCGCTGGCCCCCCACCTCCGGTCTGCGTTGCTGCCTTCTGGTTGGCGGTGAGTTTCTCCTTGGTCTTCCGCTTGAAGTCATTCCATCGCCTCTTGACCTCGTCCATTGTCCGCTTGTGCTCTCCGACGGCATTCACCTTGTCGACGATGTCCCGCCATATTTCAGTTTGGTGCCCAATGACTCGTTGGAGGTGACGAAGAGTTGTTGATGGTGTTCCATCACCTCCATGACTATGATCCTGTTCGCCTGCGGACTGAACTTGGTCTTCCTCGTCTTCTTGTCCGTGCCCTTCCCTGTCCCCGAGGTCCCAGGCTGGTCGTCCCGGGTGCTTGTGGGGTTGCGCTCGTCCTCTGCGCCTGCTCCGGCTGCCTCCATGGTGCTTGGGTGTTGGTCAGTTTATGTGTGGGTGTTTTTTCTACTTTTATGGTGATTTTTTACGCCTGCCAGGTATGTGTTGCAGGCCTGGCGCTGCTTGTCGCTGATTTCCTCATCGCGCTGTGGCCCATCGCGTGTTTTTTGGTGTTGTGGTTTGTGTTTTTATCTCCATCTTGGTGGTTGTATCGCGGACATTGTCCGCGGTTTCGGCAGACTATTGCTTGCTACCGCCTTGTTGTGAATTCCACGTTGACACAGGGTTATTTTCCCACGATAGGCTGCGATATTGAAAGTTGCGGTACGCTACTCTTGCGGTAGTTATCGCACGTTCTTGTGAATATACCCCTTAGTTGCTAAAAGTCGTCACAAATTGTGCAAGAACTTTTACAGAATTCCTTCTGATTTTACGAACCGGTCTATGTACTAATTGGTGGATTCGCAAAATCACCATTCGAAGTGGGACACAATCCGACTTACCTTATTAATATGCTTATGGTAGGTCCCAAACTGTGAAGGACACCATTCACAGGGATCGTAGCCTGTTGGGGTCAGCAGACTACCATGCCTATGATTAATGTTCAATAAAGCAATTTTTTTTTAATACAACCAATTTTCCTAAAAGGAATACAGCATGCATTTAAAAAAAACTTTTCTGAACATTTTTTATGAATAAGTACTGTGTACTCCCAAAAAACAATTTTTAAACAGTCACAGAAGGGAAGGAGTCCCCTATTTACTCCTTCCCGTTTGTGAATTGGTTATCTCTACGTTTCAGCAGTTGGTAAAATATTAATGTTTTGCAACAGGCTTTTGGTCATAGTACATTAAAGCATCCCATTATGAATTGCTATTTGGAAGGGGAAACCTAAATATGCCCCTTCCAAATAGCGATTCGGTATGTAGTTGCAAACCCAAATTCCGAGTCGTTAACACATTACAGAATCAAAATTTGCCTTTGGTACATACAAAAAGGTGGTTTTGCTGTTGGATCCTTTGTGACTGCAAAATGCCTCAGCACATCTAGCCCTGCATCTTTTATTTGACTACAAAAATTACTACACACAATAGTGCACTTGTGATGCAATCAGTCTACTGCAACACTGCCTCAATATATTCTGCAGTTGTCCTAAACTGTCTTCATCCACATGTATATTATCTCTTTTTTGCATAGATTAAATAGAGAAGTGTTTTCTTTTGTCACTAGCTGTTCCCCACTATTTTTGTTTCCAGGCACAGCTCATGTGGCCCTTAATCCAAAGGGACCTTTCAAACTCCAGAACTGGTGTTTCTCAGTGTCATTCTTGGCTTGCCTGTGAGAGGTGAAGAACCTCTATTGGTCAAGCTCAGCATTGCCATTCAATCAACAGTATCACTTGCAAATGAGTGCTGACTTAGCTTAATTCAATCATTCTCAGAGGAGCTATTGTCATGGCTTATATCTTTAAAAAGACTGTGTGCTTCTTGAATCATGCATTCCTCTACTCTGTGTAAGTAAAATACATGTTTCTTTTACAATGATTTGCCCTTTAAGTGACATTTACGGACACCAATCTGTAAGTTGATTTATCTCAGATTGGGCAATTTGATTAATGTGGTTATTAATCAGCACCCAAAGACCAAACACAAGCAGTAAAAGAGGGATCCACACCACTTATGAGGAATGCCTTGTATCCCCATGTTCTTGTAAAATACACTGCAGTGCATTCACAGAAAAGACCAGTCTACCTTAAGAGCGAACCAAAAAATAACCAAATTCCAAGATTCTGCTAGTTAGTGGGATAATAAATATCAGCCTTATTACTATTCCCTTGGATTTGGACTCCCCATACCAAAAGGCCACCAGCTCCTGTATATTTTATCCCATCATAATGCTCACCCCTTTCACACTCCCAGTCCAAAAAATGCAGTCCTATTTAGAAAGTTAGTTATTCCCTACTTCAAAGTCAAAAACCAAGCAGCAAGATCAATTACTGGGTCAAGGTACAACTCTCTAAGAAAACATATTTCTGTAGCTAATTTTAAAATCCGACCAATTATGACTACTGATGGAGTTAAATTTGTGTCTCTTAGTTCTGGATCTTTATATGTTGTGCTGATTCTAAGAAATAAAAAGATATCAGAAACGTGATTTTATCCTGCGTTCCTATGAATCCATTTAAAGCTCCATCACGTATTGTTCAGTTTCTGACTGATGATCCATTGTTGCTTCTTCATATTCTTTGTCATTTGTATTTTGTGTTTGTAGTTTTCTTGATTAAGCACACTATCACCATTGTATTGTAATGGTAATTGCTATCACGTTTAGGTCTCTTGGTGCTAGCCTGAAGCATTTATAAGCTCAGTGCACCAGATGGAGAAAAAGCCACGTTTGAATTTCTCCATATTGCTTTTGTTTGAATATAAGTTACAGATGTTTTGACAGGGTGTTCTAGGTCATTGTGTTTAACAATGGAAAGGTATGATCTCCCCAGCAATAATAGAGGGGATTATGGAAATGTAGAAAGGAAGATGAATGGAGGTGTCTAGATGATGGGTGTTTTAATAAACGTTGTTTAGGGGTGAATTTCTGTATACATTGTAGAGGACAATACAGAGAGATTTACATGAAAGATATTGGCGAGCAGGGAGGCAGTGTCAGGCCCTTAAAATAGGCTTAGCATGCTTTCTTGGGAGCATTTTGCTGACTGTACCATATTCGTTATTAATCAAGTCAAGAGTTTCAAGGGACCATGCATCTGAAACATTGGGGAGTTGTTTTATGCAAAATATCAAAGCATGTCTGTAAAGTGATTGTCCTAAACTCATTTGTCATGTTTGTAGTGCTTGTTTGTCAGTGCACAGTAGACTCTTCTGCCTTGTATTCCAATGGCCAGCCAGTTTTACAATAGCGGCTCTGAATCCTGAACAGCAGATGAAAAATTACAGAGGACTCTTCTGACAAAGTGACATTTACTCTGGCTGGTAATCACTCTGGAACTACAATGCACTGGCACTTGTTTCTCCTAGTTAGATATTTTTATTTAAATCCAAGTGCTATCTCTCATTTGTTGTATTCACTAGACCCATCTGTCTACTCCTACTCCACTGCCATACCTTCATCCATATTTAAAACTTTAGTATTAGAATATTTTTTTCAAATACATATTTTTATTATTTCTAATAGCAACCAATAACAAAAACCTTTCACCAAACAGTGACATTCCATGTAATGGCTGACAATATATGTTTGAATGTAGGTACCATAGGCTCATGCCTACTTACAAATGTTAGTCTACACCACTCATTATTTCCCTCCAAATCAAATGTATAATGGCCAGTTCCTACTTGGCAAAGAACAGCCCCCTATATGATTGCAATGCCCCACAAATATTCAGAGGGAAGCCCCAGCCTTTACAGACCCGACATTCTGCCAGCACCACTGACATGCATTCATCTAGTTCTCCCCAATATTTTTGCACTGTGGGACAAGACGAGAGGATATGGACGAATGGATCTACCTGGTCACATCCCCTAAGGCAACAATTTGAGTCACTCCCATTTTCCTGTACTGTTCTGGAGGAATATGCCTCTTTTTCCCCGCATACCATTACCCCGCATGTTGTTACAACGATGCATACCATTACCCCGCAAGTCGTAACAACGACTTGCGGAGGGGGGGCGCTGGATGTTGGAATAGTAAAATTTACTATTCCAACTCCAGTCTGTGCGGACTGTAGGGAAGGTGTTGGATTTTAAATCCAACAACTTCTCCCCCCTTGAGAAGTCGTTGTAACGACTTGCGTGGTAATGGTATGCGTTGTCACAACGCAGTCGTTGTTACGACCGTGTTGTAACAGCATGCGGGGTTACGGATGCGGGGAGACGGTTGTTTACCGTTCTGGAGTAGTATGATCTATTCAAAATCCACTGGCATGCATTGATCTATATATTTTTGCACTCCGGTATAAGACAAGAGGATATGGAAGAATGAATCCACCTGGTCACATCCCCTAAGACAACAATCTGAGTCACTCTTTCCAAATTTTTCTGCATTGTTCTGGAGTAGTATGATCTAATCAAAATATGCAATTGCACTATTCTAAATTCCAATCATCCGGAGCTCTCAGTATATTCTCCTATTCTTCTTCCTCCTGGGTTCCCACGTCCCACACCTAATTTTCCTTCAATTTCTGAAGGATATCACTGGAGTTATTAAGTATTGTTTTATAGATCAGTCAGACCACTTTGTTCCTGAGGGTGTTATTTAGCACTCTTTTCTTCTGTGGAGAGGAATCAGGGATTGCCAACCCCTTTTTTCTTGATGTGATTCATTAAGTAAGTCAAACCTGAATATACCCAAAGGCTTCAGAATCTGACATTTGGTATTATTTCTGAAGGTCCATGAATTGGATCAATTCATCATTCATCCACATGTGTCCTAATTTGGTAATTTAGATATGGTCCCAACCTGAGAGTCTGCCTACTTTGGCAAGCAAGTCACTGTCCCATAAGGGGGTGCCTCCAATTTAGACTATATCCTACCCAAGGAATGTCATGACTAATACCACTGTCTGTTTGTGCATATGTAAGGCTGTAACTATTCTATGTCTGTATAGCGCTGATGGAAAGCCCCTGTTCCCCATGGCATACCTGTTAATACCTGACCACAGGCACATCCTGTGTTTTGTATACCCAGCCATTGATGATTGACAACTGCTTGGCCTAATCGTACTTTGTAATGTTTGGTAGAGCTATACCTCCATCATATATCCCCTTTATCAGCTTGCTAAGTGCTATCCATGGTGACACATCATTCCACAGCAGCAACCAAATTTTAGCCTCGAGTTACTGGAAAAATAATGTTTGGGACCTTGTGCAGGGAGTTTTTAATGTCTTACAAGAACTATGGTGAATAAATAATTTTAAACTTGGCAGCCCAGCAGAGTCCTCCAATGTTCAACATACCCCTAAATGTATCCAATAGTATGTAGAGGTTGTGGTATATAGAGGTACTATCTGTATTGGGCAGTCTTTCAGTTGGAACCAAATTGCTCCACTCAATGGATAGATGTGAGAAACCAGAACCTGTTTGTAGTGTTCCCCAACCTTTTGCCCCCATTTTGACTACTAGTTGCTGGTTTTCTGACTCTGATTGTGCCCTGGGCTCTGCTAACCAGACCCAGGGCCTTTGCTCTGATTAAAAGTACATGGTATTTAGGTATAATTAGAATTGGAACTGACAACCTACCTATACTTTCCTAGTATATGGTAGGGCATGTAGGTTTAGAGGCCCAGTAGACTTAATGCACATAAGTGTGCACTACTGTACTGCCTGCTGTCATTTTAAAAACCAGCCCTGCCTTGCAGATTGCTTATAAAGTAGAATTATATGTAAATTCGACTTTGGAATTAAAGGTCCTTCCAAAGTAGTAAATTACCTTATTTAAAATAAATATGTCACCCCTAAGGTCTCCCCTAGGTTTTCCAGTGGTAGGGTGCCCTTTAACTATAAGCACATAAGCAGGGATATTATAAAATATATTTTTTTATACCCTGGTGAGGGGAAAATTGCCAATTTAGTTTTCTCCCATTGTAATACTTTGGCTCCTTAAGCTAACATGGGAATGCTTTTATAAAGTAGAACTATTGATAGAAAGAAGCTCAAATACAATTCAAGGACTTAAAACAATAGTTATAATAACTTCAACAATGTGCCATTGTTGGATTTGTTATAACTATTACAGAAATGAACTTATAGAACTTTCTTTTCTGTGATTGAAAAATCCAGCCTTCCAGCAGCCCTTCCCTGATTGGCCAGCCTGTGCCAGGCTCAGCCAAGCTGTCTTAATGAGGTGTGAAGTGGCATGCTAGAGACAAAGGATTTCCTGTGGGAGGAGAACTGTACTGTAGAAGCAGAAGGAAGGAAGGACGTTGAGAGGCCAAACTGGTCTTCAAAGAGGGAATGAAAGTTGGAACAGGACACAGCCTCACTTCCACATCCTGCAGCCCCAGCCAGACAGAAGCCCCAGTAATTAGACTATTGAGGGGGCTGGAAGGGGAGTGTTAGGGAATCTTAGCCACACCAATAGGTTGGCTTAGCCACAACTAACTCTTTAGGAGAGAGTTTCTCCATTTTGGATTTTGGAAGAATAGTGCTTTCTGGGACAAGAAAATGCTGCACTTGGGAGGAAGTGATCATAACTGAGGGTGGCACCCTGCATCTTATCGGTCAGGGGTGCCCCTTTGCTTGATGCCCAGGAACACTGAATAAATATGGGAGAGTTGCCAGGCAACTCAGATCCCTGCCTGGAAAAATCAAGAGAAGAATGACTGCCCTGCTAGGACCCCTGGTCTGAACCCCAAAAGGACAGCATTCATAAGGACTGCTCCTGCTGCACACTTTGGAACTAAAGCCCTAAGAAATTTAGCTTTCTTCAAAAGGATTAAGGAGGGACTCCCACAAAGCAACCGGTACAAAAGAGCTACAAGAGATCTACAGTCTGAAACAACAAGGAGAAGAAGGATTGCCCTGCTGGAACCCTGATCTGCACTCTGAAGGACTGCACCTGCTGCACAATCGGGTACTACAGTCCTACGGACTTTGCCTGGCTTCACAAGGATTAAGGAGTGGACTCCCTGAGAGCTACAGGTTAACAGATCACACCTGCATCATCCCCACCAAGAAGCTCCCATCCTGGAGTGCATCCAGTGGAGTTTTAAGGATTTGGCAGCGGGTGTTGTGGAAATTGTAGTCCCCACATCCCAAGGACCGTCTCAGAGCTTCTTTACCCTTGGATTGGTGTTACTGACACTTTAAACGCACAAGAGGAACTTCAGGAAGAAGTTCCAGAAGTTTGGAGCAACGTTTGTATTGGACTTGGCCCTTTTTGCAGGGTCATCCCTAAACTTTTTGCCTTCCTCCTGTACTTTTTCTGATCTGTTTTTGTTGGTTTTATGACTCTGGGCACTTTACCACTGCTGATCAGTGCTAAAGTGCATATGCTCTCTGTTATAAATTAATGTGTGGATTAGTGACTCCATGTTTGGCCTATTTGATTCACTGTCAGACCCTAGTACAGTGCACTGGTTGTGCCCAGGGCCTGTGAATCAATTGCTGCTGGTGGGCTTGCAGCACTGGTTGTGCCACCCACAGGAGCAGCTTGTAATGTGTGTCTCAGGCCTGCCATTGCAGAGCCTGTGTGCAGTCTGGTACTGCCATGTCGACTTGGTGAGTGCACCCACTTACAAGTCCCCAAACCTTCCCTTTTCTGCATGTTAGTCACCCCTAAGGTAGGCCTGCGGGCAGGGTGCATTGTATGTAAGAGGTAGGACATGCCCTGGTGTGTGTGGCTTGTCCTGATAGTGAATTACAGCCAATTTCGTTTTTCACTATTGCAAGGCTACCTGCCCTTATAGGCCAGAATGGGCAGTTTCATTATAACATCTTATAATCCTAACTGACCCAGGGAATATGGTAGAAAAACGAATTTTGTATGCCTGAACTGCGAATGATAAAATACATCTTTTAGTGAAGTTGGTTTTAACATTCTGGGTTTGAAAATACCACTTTTAGAAAGTAGGTATTTTCTTGCCTAACCATCCAGCATGCCTCTGCTAGCTTGGGTATTGTATGTCTGGGTTTGTGAGTGACAGGGGCTGGGGGACTCCAGGAGACAGGGTGAGTCAGCACAGGGCTGAATAGACCTATCTGCATGTATAGTGGTGGGAGGAGTAGCACCTGGGCCTGAATAGGGCTGTGCCTGCCTTCCACAATGCTGGCTCCACCTCCTGAGGTGCGTCTGATGTCCCTGGCCCACATTGACAAAGGAAGAAGGTGTGCACTGGCAGAATGCACCCAGAACTGGTTTGGACTAGGTACAGGACCCTCTGCCTTCAGAGGACAAAGGATTTATGGGTATAAATACTTGGTCGCCCCACTCACTGCTGCCGCTCCTGCCTGCCTTGCCGCCTCCTGCCTGGAGATTCCTTCGCTCGCTGCCCGCTGCTCCTGGGACTTTCCTGCTGCCTGCTGCTCCTGGGACTTTCCCGCTGCCCGCTGCTCCTGGGACTTTCCCGCTGCCTGCTGCTCCTGGGACTTTCCCGCTGCTCCTGGGACTTTCCCGCTGCCCGCTGCTCCTGGGACTTTCCCGCTGCCTGCTGCTCCTGGGACTTTCCCGCTGCTCCTGGGACTTTCCCGCTGCCCGCTGCTCCTGGGACTTTCCCCGCTGCCTGCTGCTCCTGGGACTTTCCCGCTGCTCCTGGGACTTTCCCGCTGCCCGCTGCTCCTGGGACTTCCCGCCACTGCCTCCCTGCGGCCCCGCCCCCCGTGATTCCATTCGCCGCCCCGCTCCCGCCACCCAGCTGCTCCTCCCTCCAGGCTCCTTACTTATGACGCCCCCTGAGCGACCGCGCAGCGGCCGCGCGCAGCGGGAGCACCGACGGAGCGCCGAAGGTGCGCCAAGAGGTAAGCCCGTCTGCGCCCGTCCGCGCCTGGCCCGCGCCCAGCGCCAGGACCCCTGGATCCCACCAATGCAACACTACTCGACGGACCCTACGACGCCGCCACCCTCACCGCACTCAATGCCGGCCGGAACCCTGCCTGCTACCGAGCCTCACCGAGACGCACCCACGGACCCTTCACCTGCCAAGCCTGCCGATTCACCTGCCCCCGGACGTGCACCACCTCCGCCAAGTCGAGCACCAGCAGCAACCACCTGAAATGCATCCAGGTCCACAGGCACGCCGTGGAACTCTGGGACCTGCTCGACGCAACAGCACCGGACGTCGCCTTCCTCACCGAAACCTGGATGAACGCCTCCTCAGCGCCCGACATCGCCATAGCCATCCCGGACGGATACAAGATCACCCGGAAGGACCGCGTCAACCAGACGGGAGGAGGCATCGCCATCGTACACAAGAACACCATCCGCATCTCGACTAACTCCGACGAGACCTTCACCGCCGCCGAACACCTACACTTCCAGATACACACTGACCCCAAGACCACCCTCCGAGGCACCCTCATCTACAGACCCCCGGGACCACGCACACTATTCAGCGAAGACATCGCAGACTTCATCAGCCCGCACGCCATGCCCTCCGCCGACTACATCCTCCTAGGGGACCTCAACTTCCACCTGGAGAACAACAACGACAGAAACACCACCGCCCTGCTGGACAACCTCGCCAACCTCGGACTCAAGCAACTGGTGAACACGCCCACCCACTACGCCGGCCACACGCTTGACCCCGTCTTCTCTTCCAGCAAGCACATCTCCTTCAGCCACGCCACCGGACTCCACTGGACCGACCACAGCTGCGTCCACTTCAGCTTCAGAAAGACTGCGACCCACCACCACCCGCAACAGGCTCCCCGCCGGAGCTGGAGCAAGATCACCGCCGAGCAGCTCACCGCCTCCCTCAGCCAGAACACACCCACCAACACAACGGACCCAAACGAAGCAGCCAGCAACCTCGCCAAGTGGCTGACCGCCTGCGCCGACGACCTCGCACCACTAAAAACCCTCCCAGCAGACCCGGAAGCAAGAAAACCCCTTGGTTCACCAACGAACTCAAGGAATCCAAGAAGAACTGCCGCACTCTCGAGAAAGCCTGGCGACTCGACCAGACCACAGACAACAGGACCGCCCTCAAGCACGCCACCCGCAAACACCACCAGCTGATCCGTGCCACCAAGAAGTCGGCACTCAAAGAACAACTGGACAACAACGCCCACGACAGCAAGGAACTTTTCAGCATCGTCAAAGAGTTCTCCAACCCCAGCGCCGGAAACAACGACATCACCCCCTCGCAAGACCTCTGCAACTCACTCACCGCGTTCTTCCACCGCAAGATCACCGACATACATAAAAGCTTCGACGCACAGACCACGCACCCTACCGCCGAACCAACGCCCGCCACCACCACCCTCTGCAACTGGACCCCGATCAGCACCGAAGACACCACCCGCACGATGAACTCCATCCACTCCGGATCACCAACCGACCCTGCCCACACCACGTCTTCAACAAAGCCGACGCCACCATCGCACCCCATCTCCGGGACATCATCAACTCCTCCTTCCACACCGCCACCTTCCCGGAGAGCTGGAAGCACGCCGAGCTTACCGCCCTCCTGAAGAAACCAACGGCGGACCCCACCGACCTCAAGAACTACCGTCCCATCTCGCTCCTTCCGTTTCCGGCCAAAGTCATCGAGAAGACCGTCAACAGACAGCTTGCCGCCTTCCTCGAGACGAATGGATCCCTCGACCCCTCGCAGTCCGGGTTTCGGGCCAACCACAGCACCGAGACCGCCCTTATCGCAGCCACCGATGACATCAGAACCCTAACCGACAACGGGGAAACAGCAGCCCTCATCCTCTTGGACCTCTCCGCGGCGTTCGACACCGTCTGCCACCGCACCCTAGTGAAGCGCCTCAGCAACATCGGAATCCGAGAGAAAGCACTGGAATGGATCATCTTGTTCCTCGCCGGAAGAACCCAGAGAGTCCGCCTCCCCCGTTCAGATCCGAGGCCACCGAAGTCATCTGCGGCGTTCCACAAGGATCTTCACTCAGTCCAACCCTCTTCAACGTCTACATGAGCCCCTCGCAGCCATCGCACGCCAACACAACCTCAACATCATCTCCTACGCCGACGACACCCAGCTGATCCTCTCCCTCACCAACGACCCCACCACCGCCAGAGCCAACCTACACGACGGGATGAGAGACGTCGCCGACTGGATGAGGAACAGCCACCTTAAACTGAACTCAGACAAGACGGAAGTCCTCATCCTGGGCTCATCACCCTCTGCCTGGGACGACTCTTGGTGGCCCCCGGCCCTGGGCACCGCGCCCAAGCCAACGGACCACGCACGCAACCTGGGCTTCATCCTGGACTCCTCCCTGTCGATGACCAGACAAGTCAACGCCGTCTCATCTTCGTGCTTCAACACCCTGCGCATGCTCCGCAAGATCTTCAGATGGATCCCCACTGAAACCAGGAAGACCGTCACCCAGGCACTCGTCACCAGCCGACTGGACTATGGGAACACCCTCTACGCCGGAACCACAGCCAAACTTCAAAAAAGACTCCAGCGCATCCAGAACGCCTCCGCACGACTCATCCTGGACATCCCCCGACACAGCCACATCACCGGACACCTGAAAGACCTGCACTGGCTCCCCGTCAGCAAGAGAATCACGTTCAGACTCCTCACCCACGCACACAAGGCCCTCCACGACCTGGGCCCCAAGTACCTCAACGACCGCATGACCTTCTACACGCCCACCCGCCAGCTACGATCAACCAGCCACGCCCTCGCCACCGTACCACGCATCCGCAGAGCCACCGCCGGAGGAAGATCCTTCTCCTACCTGGCAGCCAAGACCTGGAACTCCCTCCCCACTCACCTTCGGCGAACCCAGGACCATCTCTCCTTCAGGAAGCAGCTCAAGACCTGGCTGTTCGAGCAGTAACTTACCCCCTCCCCCAGCGCCTTGAGACCCTCCCGGGTGAGTAGCGCGCTCTATAAATGCCGTGATTGATTGATTGATTGGTCCCAGACCCCAAGACTTTAGATCACTTCTGGGAAACAAGAAGAACCTTTGCTGAGGAAAGGAACCAGAGAAACTGAAGGAGGAGACTATCCCTATGCTGTGTGCTGTTTGAGGGATTGGCCTGCAGTGGTTGCCTGATTGCCAAAGAAAGGAGAAAGGAACTTTGTGATTACTTTCATCATCTTGCAGAACATCTCCAAGGGCTTGAACATTGAGCTTGCCTCCTGCTGAAGTCTCAGGGATACAAGACTTCACCAACCAGCTCCCCTGAATTCCCTTGCTGGGAATTTGAAGTGCCTACTGTTGTGTTGGGCCTTCTGAGAGACTGCGTGTCGCTGAGAGCTGGAAGCATGACGCACGAGGAAGAAGCGTGTCGCCACCGCAGCCGCTGTCGTCGCATCGCCAAGAAAGCATGCCGCTGCTGCCGCCATCGCATCACTGAAGCGCCTCGCATCACCGGAGAAGAGTGTCGCTGTCGCATCAGATGCCGTCGCATCATCGGAGAAGCGGGTCGCAGGGCCTGTCGCGGCTCAGAAGATTCACAGAGTCACCGCAAGGCCGTCGGGCATGCACGCATCGCCCCCTGCGTGTCGCATCAAGAAGAAGACGCCATTTTGTTTCATTGCACTGGGTCGTCATCGCATCGCGGCGCTGCGGGTCGCATCGCCACAGAAGCGCAGTAAGAAACCGACGCATCACCTCCCCACGCGGTGAAGAGCCGACGCATCACCTCCTCTCCGGTAAAGATGCATCACCGTCCCCTATGCAGCAGTAGGGAACCGACGCATCACCTCCCCCGGAGCAAGGAACCGACGCATCACCATTCTTGCGTGTAAGGAACCGACGCATCACCTTCCCTGCAACTCTTTTGTTTGTATCGCGTTACGCATCCAAAGGTACATTGAACGTTGAGTGTCGCAATTACCACCTTTTATTGAACTGAACTATTTTCTACCATTGTCAGTCATATTTTTCATAGTGTATTGTGGATTTTTGTCGTTTTGGGTCTTGTGTTAAGTCTATATAAAAATACTTATTTTTATAATACAAGCTGTGTGGTGTCCATCTGTAGTGTTGTCACTGTGTTACTGTATGCGTTCACAAATGCTTTACACACTGCCTCTGAGATAAGCCTGCCTGGTCGTGCCAAGCTACCAAGGGGGTGAGCAGGGGTTATTTTAGTAGTGTATCCCCCTTACCCTGACTAGAATCAAGGGTCCCTATTTGGACAAAGGTACCTACCTCTGCCAACTAAAGACCCCCAGTTCTAACATTGGTGGTCAGCGGTGAGGATTCTGTACTTGCATTTGTGACTCATATACAGTAATTGGTGTACACTACTAGTGAGTGCAGACCAAACGCAACCACTTACATTTTGGTAGATTGTTTTTTCCTGGGATTTCTATTTTTGCCAAGAACTGCCAAGTTTAGTCACCATGAGCAAAACAGCATCCATCGCATCTGTGGATTTAGATTTTGAGGAAGAAAAGCTGGAAAGTTACACTGTAAAACAGCTGAAATACTTCTGCAGGAAATTGAAAGTTGCTATGACCGGTCTCTCCAAGAAGGATGAGTTCCAAAAGGCACTGAGGGCCTTGGTGGAAGCAAGGAGTAACCCAGAGCATGTGGAAGAGCATGAGGAGGGGGCTGAGGATGCAGGAGGGCAGCTAGATGGGCTATTGGGTCCAGGGGGGAGGAAAGCACCTACCCCAGCAGGTAGCAGTGTTTCTTCCAAGGACCTGTCCCCAGGAGAGCTGGAGGACAGGGAGAGAAGTAGGGTGCATGAAATGGAGCTGGCCAAGCTTAAGATGGGTGGGCAGTTAGAATTGGAAATTAAGAAATTGGCCCTAGAGGAAGAGAGAATGAGATTAGAGCATGAGTTAAGAATGAGGGAGCTTGATTTGGATTTCGCGAGGCTTGAGGCCATAAGTTTCTCAGCCCAGCAACAAGAAATCTGTGTAGCTCAGAAAGTGAGCTTGGCTGAGTTGGAGGTGGAATCCAGCTCAGATGGTGGCAGCCAAATTTTATTATTAAGTGCTGAGGGAGTAGTGCACACACCCAGAGATGTGGCGCCTGACTTGGAGGGGGTTGATTTACACCAGGAGGTTAAAGGATATGAGGTAGCTCCGGTAGTGCACAATATCCCTGAGATAGATTGGGGAACTGGCCCAGGGGTTCATGGTCCAAGTGGTGGGGGGGACACTCGACTGACTCTAGATGAGAGGAGCAGGGAGGGGGGTTCCCCCATAGTTGAAGTCCTGGTGTGTGAATGTGGAGACCGCCCAGAAGAGTGTGGGTTGAGTGACAGAGACAGTCAGATACTGTCTTGCCAGTCTCAGGAGAGTGGTGTGGGGTACGTGTGCAAGGCACTGGATGGTGATTTGAAGGATAGTTTGGTGGAACTGTGTGAGCCAATTGAGGGAGAACATATTGTAAGTCCCTATTTTCCAGAGCTATGCCAACACCTGGTGGAGTGTGAGTTCTCTGACCCCATAAGCTCACGATGGAGGCAGACCTTTTGGTGGATTCCAGAGGGTCTGAAGAGGCATTGGGGAGTGACCCTAAGAGGAGTGGCTCAGGTGTCTTCCAACCCAGAGTGGTGGGAGAGGTTCAGTGTAGCCCAACTAGGTCCTGTGGTAGTGGGAGGGATGTAGGGACTCACGTCCTGTCTCTGCAGAGAAGGAGTGAGTGTGGGACTGCGTGTCCCAAGGTGCCCGAAACCCAGTCTCAGGGCCTGGAGGGTTCCTTAAGGGAACACCAGGTTGGGGGCCTAGGCTGCACTAGTAGGCCATTTGAGGGGGATCCCCTAGTGTCTGGTGAACTAGGAGTGTCTGTAAGCAGGCCTCCATCAGTTCTGGTGTCTGGCAGTGCCACTCCTAAGTGGAGGGTGCAGAAGTCCAGATTGAGGGGTGAGAGAGGGAAAGAGTCCCCAGTGGAAGAACCAGTGGGTCAGGGGCCAGCCAGAAGGGCTGAACCACCAGTGAATGACCATGGTGACGCCACTTCTGTCTTGGGGGATCTTCACGCACGGTCAGATGGACAGGGGTCAGGAGATCTGCGCCAGGCAGACTGTCACACGACACATGAGTTGTATTTCACCCTCGGGGGGCATATGTGCTCCCCATGAAGTCCTGGTGCGCCGGGCAAGTGTTCAACCGCAGGGGTTGGTCCCTGGGTTGGGAAGCCAGGTTTAGGTGTTGTCTGACCTGGAGGGAGGGACAACTGTACACAGTGTCCTGACCGGTTGGTCTTCTAGGGGTACCACTCCAGTTGGGAGGGTGCAGAACTCTGGAAGGGGGTGCAGAGGGAGGGAGTCCTCGCCTCTGACCCTGGTGCAACCTGAGGGTTTAGGTCCCAGGTTGGTAGATCAGTGGCAGGGTAGCACCCCTGAACTGATGGGCGAATTGTGTGGGACACCTACCACAGGTGCCCTGACAATTCTGGAAGGGGGTACCACTCCAGGTGGGAGGGTACAGAGCCCAAAGGAGGAGGAGGACCGGGTGTGGGAAAGCCCACCCCAGTCTCCTGCCCGGCCACTGGGTACAGGCCCGGGGTTGGTGGGTCAGTGTCAGGATGTCATACCTGACCTGACAGGAGGGAGAGTGGACCAAGGGTGCCAGGCACCTGGGGCTACCGCCCCCCGCTCTCTGATGCCGCAGAGGTTGGAGAACCATGAAAGGCCTGGGGCCTGGCTCTCATCACTGACAGCTGTCAGTGGCCACTGTGGCTTGCTGTCCTGGTGGACAGAGTTGCCCCTGGGAGGGGGACAGAAGTCACACCCCGGGGGTGGACTGGGCCACACCTCTGTGTTGGCCATATGGGTACTGTCTGTCTGTTGGGACAGACCTGTGAGCAAGCTAAGGTTAGGTGCTGCACAGATGGTGTCCATAGGTGAGGAGAAGGGTTCCACATGGGTTAGCTTGGTGGGCCCTGAGAGTATGGACAGAGGGATCCAGATAGGTTCAGATTGGCGTAGAACTGGAACATGCCCCTGCTGTTGCGGGCCAGGGTCCAGGGTCTATCGCCCAAAGCAGGGAAGCCCATCAAGGTAGTGATTGGTCTACCCTGCGTTTTGGCTGGAAGGGGGTTGTGTTGGACTTGGCCCTTTTTGCAGGGTCATCCCTGAACATTTTGCCTTCCTCCTGTACTATTTCTGACCTGTTTTTGTTGGTTTTATGACTCTGGGCACTTTACCACTGCTGATCAGTGCTAAAGTGCATATGCTCTCTGTTATAGATTAATGTGTGGATTAGTGACTCCATGTTTGGCCTATTTGATTCACTGTCAGACCCTAGTACAGTGCACTGATTGTGCCCGGGGCCTGTGAATCAAATGCTGCTGGTGGGCTTGCAGCACTGGTTGTGCCACCCACAGGAGGAGCTTGTAAAGTGTGTCTCAGGCCTGCCATTGAGGAGCCTGTGTGCAGTCTGGTACTGCCATGTCGACTTGGTGAGTGCACCCACTTACCAGTCCCCAAACCTTCCCTTTTCTGCATGTTAGTCACCCCTAAGGTAGGCCTGCGGGCAGGGTGCATTGTATGTAAGAGGTAGGACATGCCCTGGTGTGTGTGGCATGTCCTGATAGTGAATTACAGCCAATTTCGTTTTTCACTATTGCAAGGCTACCTGTCCCCATAGGCCAGAATGGGCAGTTTGATTATAACATCTTATAATCCCCTAACTGACCCAGGGAACATGGTAGAAAAATGAATTTAGTATGCCTGAACTGTGAATGATAAAATACATCTTTTAGTGAAGTTGGTTTTAACATTCTGTGTTTGAAAATACCACTTTTAGAAAGTAGGTATTTTCTTGCCTAACCATCCAGCCTGCCTCTGCTAGCTTGTGTATTGTATGTCTGGGTTTGTGAGTGACAGGGGCTGGGGGACTCCAGGAGACAGGGTGAGTCAGCACAGGGCTGAATAGACCTATCTGTATGTAGAGTGGTAGGAGGAGTAGCACCTGGGCCTGAATAGGGCTGTGCCTGCCTTGCACAATGCTGGCTCCACCTCCTGTGGTGCGTCTGATGTCCCTGGCCCACACTGACAAAGGAAGAAGGTGTGCACTGGCAGAATGCACCCAGAACTGGTTTGGACTAGGTACAGGACCCTCTGCCTTCAGAGGACAAAGGATTTATGGGTATAAATACTGGGTCCCAGACCCCAAGACTTTAGATCACTTCTGGGAAACAAGAAGAACCTTTGCTGAGGAAAGGAACCAGAGAAACTGAAGGAGGAGACTATCCCTATGCTTTGTGCTGTTTGAGGGATTGGCCTGCAGTGGTTGCCTGATTGCCAAAGAAAGGAGAAAGGAACTTTGTGATTACTTTCATCATCTTGCAGAACATCTCCAAGGGCTTGAAGATTGAGCTTGCCTCCTGCTGAAGTCTGAGGGATACAAGACTTCACCAACCAGCTCCCCTGAATTCCCTTGCTGGGAATTTGAAGTGCCTACTGTTGTGTTGGGCCTTCTGAGAGACTGCGTGTCGCTGGTAGCTGGAAGCGCGACTCACGAGGAAGAAGCGTGTCGCCACCGCAGCCGCTGTCGTCGCATCACCGAGAAAGCGTGCCGCCGCTGTCGCCATCGCATCACCGAAGCGCCTCGCATCACCAGAGAAGAGTGTCGCCGTCGCATCAGATGCCGTCGCATCATCGGAGAAGCGGGTCGCAGGGCCTGTCGCGGCTCAGAAGATTCACCGAGTCGCCGCATGGCCGTCGGGCATGCACGCATCGCCCCCTTTGTGTCGCATCAAGAAGAAGACGGCATTGTGTTTCATTGCACCGGGTCGTCATCGCATCGCGGCGCTGCGGGTCGCATCACCACAGAAGCGCAGTAAGAAACCGACGCATCACCTCCCCACGCGGTGAAGAGCCGACGCATCACCTCCTCTCCGGTAAGGAACCGATGCATCACCGTCCCCTACACAGCAATAGGGAACCGACGCATCACCTCCCCCGGAGCAAGGAACCGACGCATCACTGTTCTTGCGTCTATGGAACCGACGCATCACCTTCCCTGCAACTCTTTTGTTTGTATCGCGTTACGCATCCAAAGGTACATTGAACGTTGAGTGTCGCATTTACCATCTTTTATTGAACTGAACTATTTTCTACCATTGACAGTCATATTTTTCATAGTGTATTGTGGATTTTTGTCGTTTTGGGTCTTGTGTTAAGTCTATATAAAAATACCTATTTTTATGATACAACCTGTGTGGTGTCCATTTGTAGTGTTGTCACTGTGTTACTGTATGTGTTCACAAATGCTTTACACACTGCCTCTGAGATAAGCCTGCCTGCTCGTGCCAAGCTACCAAGGGGGTGAGCAGGGGTTATTTTAGTAGTGTATCCCCCTTACCCTGACTAGACTCAAGGGTCCCTATTTGGACAAAGGTACCTACCTCTGCCAACTAGAGACCCCCAGTTCTAACAGTTTGTAAATGGTCTCCATAGGTTGACCGGGTGCATTGTGGGAGTTGTAGTCCCAGACCCCAACCGACCAGAGCATCTGAACCCTTGACTGGTGCTGTGGACCACTTTCCTGCATCAAGAAACACTTCTGGAAGTAAATGTAAAGAAATCTTGACTTTGTCCAGGTCCAGCACGATCTTTTTGAACCCTTTCAGCGCTATTTGCATCTAGGCGCTAGTTTTGCTTTTAATCTTTAAAAATTCATATTTCTGGTTCCCTATCTTGGATCATTCTCATTTTGGTGTTGATTTGTTCATAAGAATATGACCAATTTGTATGCATTGGTGCTGGAATTTTATTTTGTGTTGTGTCTTACTTAGTTACTGTATTGGTGCTTTACATATCTGTTTCCTAAGTTAAGATTTCCTGCTTGTTGCCAGCTACCATGGGTTGAGCAAGGGGATAATTTAGTAAGACCTTGAATGAACTTTTTATTGTGTTTGTGACCGTATTATTAGTGGTAGGCCCCTACTTATCACTACTAATAAACCACTTTCCAACAATAGAGATGTGACTTTCCCAAATTTGAGTTTGTATCCAGAGTATTTCCCAACATGTCCAAATAATTGCAGTAGCCTATCAATTATCAGTTCAGGCTGCACCATGTATGGCAGTACATCACCTTCTTCAAGTGAGATTATTTCGCCCCATGTGTCTTCTCACGCAATCATCTAAGTGGGGGACCTCCTCTAACCCATCTGGCCAACAGGTTCATAGCTAACGCAATAAGCATGGGCAAAAAGAACATCCTTGACTTTGCCCATTTTGACTGGGCTAGACACAGCCCCATTGACGCATAGCCTAGTCAATGATTGCGCATAGAGGAGCTCAATTGACTGCCTGCTGTTGTGGCCAAAAAACATTTTTTAACACTTGGAACATATAGGACCATTCCAGGATGTCAAACATCATAGTCACATCTACGGACATCTCATCATAGGTTTCTGGATTCCCTTTTTTCCATAAATCCATACAGTCTCTGGAGTGTCCTAAGTTTTGTTCTCCTATTTGGCATAACACGTGATTGCTCTGGATGGACCAATGTTAATATAATGTATTGCAATCTAGATGCTTAGACTTTCATGAGTATCTTAGCCTCCAAATTAAGTAACAAGATAGGCCTGTATGAGGCAGAATCATCATGTGGCTTTCCTCCTCCTGCAATAAGTGATATAGCCGGCCCCCTTATCACCATCTGGCATGTGTGAGTCAACTCTACCCACATTCTCCACAAAGTATGATCAGTTGCTTCATGCAATTTATCTGTGAATTCCCACATTTGAAGATACCAAGAATCTATATACCATCCATCTCTGGTTTCACTTTTCCCACTTCTAAGCTCAGCTCGTATAAGGGAGTGGTCTGATATACCCCTGGTCAAGTGTTGTGCCTCTACAATTCACCCTGTGTGAAAAATATGCCTCTGTAAATAGTTGATTTGAGACAAGCTGTTGCATGTTTCCAAGTAAAAGTGTATTGCCTTTCTATGGAATTTTGGGCTTGCCATGTGTCAGTGAGGCCCAAAGCCTCCAGGAATTATGGCAGTTGGCCCTTCCTACCTCCTTCTAACCTTGATTTGTCTCTATCTAGCTCTTTCCTGGTCACAATATTTAGGTCACTATACAGCACAAGGATACCATCTGGCAATCATAGTAAGAGAGAACTCACTACTTGTAAACACTGGGTGGTGCAGCTCAGAAGGGTCATAGACTGAACATGGGTTTACTGTCTTCCCATCCCATGCCCCATTTGCAGCACAAATCTTACTGAGTCACCTATCCATGTTTTTCGGGGAACTTATAGTATCCCTTTTTGAATTAGAATACCTACCTCCCTTGAGTAGGAGGTATATCCTGAGCGGGCAAGAATTATATCTGTATCTCTCAGTGCTTTCTAGCTGTTGCATTTCTGGTTGGTCTCCTAGACCATGACCACATCAGATTCATGCAGCTGGAGGAACTGCTTTATCACCTCACTTCTAATTTTGCTAACCAGTACGTTGACGTTCCAGGAAATCATTTTTAATATAGTACGGTTAGCCATCACTGTGGACGCAGTTTCCACTCTGTGCTTCCGATCTCTTGACAAGATATGCCTTGTCAGTGTGTTTCTCTCTCCTGAATATTGGTGTGTTGATGTTTTCTGTTATTTTCTGTCTGTTGGACGTCTTCTTAACAAAAACCTAAAGAACATTCTCTTGTTTCTTCCCATCTTCCCCAAACCACTGCCCTGCACTGCAGGTTCCAACCACCTGATTCCCCAATTGGCTGAGTGCCTTTTGCCCCAACCAAGGTGATTCCATCACCAAGTAGCGTTGTATACACTTTTAGACCTTACTGATGTCTGGAATCCCCTAATACCAACATTTTGCTATTCATCTCTATCAATGACTGTGTCTCTATAGTGCTTTGGGCCCATCATGCCACCCCGGGGTACTGGCCCTCTCCAAGATCACTAAATCTCAGATTTTTTCTCATGAGTTTCAGCAGTCCGGACCTTAATCTCACAGACCATCTTATTTCTTCAGTCCATCTCCCTTCTTGGCCAACCCTTTGTATCCAGTCCTAATCATGATCTTCTGTTTCTTGTCATCTCCCATTCCTCCTGGACTGGTTGAAATCCTTTTTGTCACCCCTCCTCCACCCTGGTGGTGATCTGCTTTTAACAGGTCTCCTGTCCTCCAGCCATTTCCAGGCCAACTCTGTAGTACCAAAATGCCATGTTTTCCATTCCACAGTTACCTGCAGTCTAGCTGGAAACATCATTAGGACTTTTTTAATGTCAATGAAGGTGTGTCTTGACCTTTGCACCTTTAATGTTAAGTCTGGGAATATTTGAACGGTCGCATTCTCAAAATGCAGGCAGCTTGAAGGATAGCATCCCTATCTCAGTGGTTAAAGATCCTCACTATCAGGGTCATAGGGAGGTGCTCCAGCTCCTGGCAGCAGGATTTGGACTCTGTCTCCCCTTTCTATTGAAATAAATTAGAAGATGCCCTTTGACTTCAGTGTGTCCAGAATAAAGTCTTCCAGAAGAGTTACTAGCTTGGTCCTCCACCTTTCATGGAACACCCACTACTTTGATATTATTCCTCATTGAACGACCTTAATAGTCTTCAAGCTTGTTCATGGTTTACTCCTTGCAAAGTTGATCCATCTGTCTTCACAAGGACTTCACATCTTTCATTATGCTCTTCACAATTTCTTCCATTTCCGTCAACTTGTCATCCATTTTCCCTTAGGAGGCAGACCTCCACCATCCCAGAATAAATTTTCAGTTGCATTGAATGTTGGACGTTTTGGATTGCTGTCATTAAGACCTTGAAGGATGGTCCTGGGCTGTCTCAGTCCTTCTCCACTGCCTCCCCCTGTGGTTCACTGGCCCACTGTGATACAGATTCCTGTTGGCCTTAGCACCACATATTTGTCCATTTATTTTTTCTGGCCACCTTTGCCATGCACCACGTCTGTTTAAAATCAGGGCTGTATTCCCCCGATTTGGCACTGATGGGTACCTCTCCCCAGCATGGGGCATGCAGTTCATAGGTGCGTATAATGACTGATGCACCCCATATTAACTATTCAGTAGGGAGAGGAGAGAGTTGCTCACCACCGCCTGCTGAGGAAGAAGGGGGTATTATGATCCTTTTAGTCCGTCACGCTTGGAGACCACCCACCTTGCATCCTTTTGGCTTTTACAAGCCTCCACTGCCACCTACTTGTCCACTCCAGGTCTTCCTGATGGCTGAGTCATCACCTCCACAGTCCCCAATCTAGCGGACCATTTTCTGGGCAGAAGGTGGGCTCCCCTCTCCACCTCTCATCACAGCTTCAGTTGGCCTTCTGTGTGTCCCTTTCAATTCTCTCTACTCCATTTCTCTGCCCCATCCTACTGCTCGCCACAAGGGGCCGAGAGAGAGGAGGGGGTATAAACAAAAGGTGAGGTAGAGGAAGGGCCCACTCACCACCCCTCCAGCCCAGCTACTGGGGTCTCGCTCCACCGCCTGTCATCATTTCTTTCTGGCTCCACCAGTCACACTGCCATTTAGTAAGGGGCAGCAGCCCAACCTGTTTAGTGTCAGGTTCAGTTCATAGACAGCCTCTCTCCGTCTCACTGCAACCCCTACAACTGTTCACCAATCTAAGCAAGACTAAAGACTGTTTCTAGGACTCACCGCGTTGCCGAGTTGGGTCTGTTAATCAGATCCAAATCTTGGACCCCAGAGGGGATGGTCTCTCTGCAGACTGTGCACCTTCAGTTTTAGGAGCCCGCTGAGCAGATTCTTCCTGGATCCTCCATACTGAGCAGCCATCTTGGTTACTGCCAGACCACTCCCCATTTTATAAAATAATTGAGCATTGACAGTACAGTCTACAATCTCAATCTCATCCATGTGGTGTTACCATATGGGGTGTCCAGCAAAAACCAATGATGGGCCTGGTTTCAACTTCACTGAACATTTCCCACATTTGTTTGTGAACACACATGTAAACTCAGGACCTTACTTCAAACTAGCTGGATCTGCAGATTGTTGCATGCACAGATTTCATTTTCAGTTGTAAGTGACATCTAGAGGAGGTAAGTATTTGTTTCCAAATGAGTGGGCAACACAAACTATGAAAACAGCTAAAAAACAATAAAGAAATATACATTTTCGAGATCAGGAAAAATGAAAGCATTAAATATTCCCCAATTTAGACCCCAAAATTACTTTACATCAAACTCCAACAACAACTCAGAATCCATGGTCAATTGTACACTTGATTCTTATGTCAGCTCTTCTGATATCATCCCCATTCCGGCCAAGAAATCCAGATTAAGGGGCATATTTATGAGGGCTTAGCGACATGCTTGCACCACGCAATGTGGTACATGCACCACGCAAACCTCTCAATCATATTTGTCAATACACGCAAAACCACTTTGCATGGCTTTGAATGGCTTCACAAATATGAAGCAATGCAACGCAGCACAAATCACTCTGCACAAGGAAGGCATTCCATGCGTGTTGCAGTGAGTGGTTTTTGAAGACCTTGTAAACCTGGAAATGCATCAAAATCTTAAACCTCCCCACGTGAGGTGTAACGAGAAGAAATATGTTTCTTTGTCCACGTTTTTCCTCTTTCTATGTGTGCTACAAGCACACATAGAAAGAGAAAAACGCATCTATGGATTGTTTTTGCGCAGGAACGTACCCCTTCCTGCACAAAAACATTCCTGCCGGTAATGCAGGCACCCTTGCACCATGGTGCGAGGGTGCCTGTGTAGGGGTTAGGCAGCCAAAACGGTGCCTGTGCGAATATGCGATGTTACATCGCATGCGCTACAACGCATGCAATTACAACGTGGTCGTTACAACGACCGCGTTGTTACCACACAAACCATTACATCGCAAGTCCTTTCTACGACTTGCTGTAGGGGCGCGCTGGACTTAGGAATAGTATAATTTACTATTCCAACTCCAACGTGTGCAACAGTAGGGAAGGTGTTGGACTAATAAATTATATTATTCCTTAGTTTAGCATGACCCCCACAGCAAGTCGTAGAAACGACTTGCGATGTAATGGCTTGTGTTGTAACAACGTGGTCGTTGTAATGACCACGTTGTAATCGCATGCGTTGTAGCGCATGCAATGTAAACGCTGGGAGAAGGACAAGAATGCACCATATTGGAAAAATACAGTGCATTCCTTTCCTTTCCCTATGATGTAGGACATAACAGCAAGGCGACTTGCTGCCCTGTACCACAATTCCAGTAAATATGCCCCTAAATCTTTAAGGCATTCTAATGCGTTTACTGCAAAAATATCAATATGGATTTCTCTACATTGGAAGGATGCTCAAAGAAGGCAAAGATAACACAGTGTATTTATAAAAGGCAATGATAGCAGGAAATTATGGACCGTAGGAAGAAGCAAGCTGGATGAACTTTTCAATAATGACAGATGCAGCAAAATGTGTGGAACACACCAAGCTGTTTATGACTGTTTAGCTCTAATAGCTACAGTTAAATTTGTTTTTATAATCCAGTAAAATATTTTGAATTTGTTTCCTAGTCCTATAATTGGGATATGCAGTGCATTTAATACTAAACATATGTTGATATTTATTGGTTGTTATTATATTTTTTTTGTAGAGGAAATATACGACCCTATGTAGGAAGTTTCACCCAAAATCCATTGGGCTTGAAATCCTCGTAAACTAGAGGATTTGAGGTTACTAAATGCATTTAATGAAAGATTTTGCAAGTATAAACTGGTTATAAAAAGGACAAACCATTTCTTTTCTCCTAAGCACTACTGATCAGCCTCATTTGCTGCACGGACTTCCAATATTTCAATATTCCATATTCTAAACATAATTCAAGTCCAACCTTGTTTAGATATGCATCATTTATAATCAACAACAGGAAATGTTCTTACGCGTAAAGAAACCCCAAAGTTGAAATGCAGCAAAAGCATTGGGCCATCATTGTGGTACCATCCCTTATGTACTTCATTTTGCTATTGACTCTGAACCAACCCATATTTCCCTGTCCTCTTCTCTATCAAACCTAAAGACAAACCGCACTCACTTTCCTCTGTCAATAAACAAAGAGCTGCACTTCCCTGTCGGCCATCTTGAGAGAAGTTAGCAACTCTTTTCCCCCATATTGTGATAAGATGTGCGTCATTAGGGAGATATGAGAAAACCGAGCATTTTTTGTAAGCATTTAGGGTGGTATTACGGAGACCAAATTCATGTGTACAGTTCTACAACCATTTGTTCATATTGCTTATCAATATATATGTCTACAGGGCACACCAGAAACTCTTATGTGGAAAATAGATGTTAATAGTAGATGTTAATAATACGAAATCCATTCCTTGACACTATATTTGAAAGGTGAGTTGACATCATCCTAGTCGGTGACAGCTACATGCTGATCTTTTGAGGAGTGAACTATCTTTAGCAGCATGTTTATAATGAAAGTTTTAATTTGGAGAACATTTTAGTTTAGTATTCACAGAACTTGACTCATAAAAAACAGAGGGGAATATTCACAAGCCCCTATCGCCACGGGAACGTCACTTTTTTTGACGTTCCCATGGCGATAAGGCCAGTGCCCTATTCTCAAGGCAGCGTTAACCCACTTAACGTGGCTTAAAGCCACGTTAAGTGGCTTAACGCTGCCTTGAGAATAGGGTCCCTTTCACGCTAAACTTAGCATGAAAGGGGGCGTGCCGTGGGTGTTGCGGTGGGCGTACCACCGCAACACCCATTGAGTTTGACGCTACCGTCTATTATCAAGGGCGGCGATAATAGGTGGCAGCGCCAAACTTAAGACCTAGCAAAATCAGGTCTTAAGGGGGATAAACGAGGAGAAAAGCTTTATTTCTCCTCGTTTTTGCTTTTTCTATGTGTGCTGCATGTAGCAGCACACATGGAAAAAAACAAATTGGCATTTTCGGTTTGTTAATGTACAGGAAGGGACACCTTCCTGTGCATTAACAAGCCTCTCTGCTCGCAGACACTCTTGCGCTCTGGTGCAAGGGTGCCTGTTTTGGGGTTAAGTCGTGAGACTTAGCGCCATCGCAGGGGGAAACGCCAGGCTGCACCACATTCTTGTGAATAGGGTGCAGCCTGGCGTTTCCGAAGTGGCTAACGCCTCTCACCGCCACTTCTTTGTGAATATCCCCCAGAATTTGTAGGCATTTTATCACTAGAAAGTCCATTTCCCACTGAAATATCCTCCAGGTGAGCAGGCTTAATTAAGAAAAGGGCTTAAAACATATGCAGGTCCAATGGTAGCCACTGAGAATAACAGGGAAACCCACGAATTAGGAATTTTGGGGGATTCAGAAAGTTTTCCAATGTATTTCTAAGTTGCAAATGTCCGTTTTAGGTGCATTTTAAAAGGGGGTGTCATTTGTGAGCACACTTTTCTACACCATTATGCAGTAGCTGTATACATTCTCTTAGAAACCAGCTACCCCTCCAAATCACACATTAACTGTATCTTCGCCTCTGACCAGCCGCGGCCGATGAAGGTAAGAGCGGTGCAGCTGTGGGGCAGACTGGGGAATTTCGAGGGACGACCACGAGTGAAAATGTATTATTTATTTAATTTTCCCTTGTGGTCGTCTCTCGAAATCCCCCCCCCCCCCAGCCAGCCCCACCTCTCTTACCTTCAGCGGCTGCCTCTGACCCTGTAGAGTGATCTACTGACTTTTATCTAGGTTCATATTATATAAATAACACATATGTACAAATATACTTATATATTAGTGTGCATCTTAGGCTGTGTTGGATAGCTTGGTGAATACCAATATAGTCCATGTGTGTGTATTGGGTAGAACCTTGGTTGACCTAAAGTTTAGTCCTCATTTAACGTGAGGGTGATTGTTTCGTTTTTCGGCTAGTTAACAGAAAGCCTGTGCGTTCAAAATTGTCATATTCCTTCAGCTAGTGAGAGATATTTCCATTATTGCATGACAGCAGAGTTATATTAGTTGAATGCTGGTAGAATTCAAATTTATGAGGCATTGTTGCTTCCTACCTCCTTAATAATTCTAACAGAATCACCGTTTTAGCGCCTTACACATGAGAACCAGAGGTCACACTTGTTTTGCTATGCGTGAGGAGGTTAAGTGGGTTACCTAGAAACACAGGTTGTTGAGTCAGCAGCTCTGGCCATTAGGTCACATTCCTCCCTTATACTCGAGTTACTGTAAAATAGTGGCCGATAATTAATGTGCCAATTTTTTCTGTGTGCTCCTGTAAAAGAGTATTAAAAACAAAACTATTATAACAAAAATCCTTTTCCATATGTCTTAGTTCTCCTTCACCATTATTGTATATGAAAAAGCACTTTTCATTTTAATATAATATTCTATTGCTGGAACCCACATAGTAAAGTTAGTTCAATGATTGTTGGACACTATTTTAATGTTATATTGTAGTCTTTACATTTTTTCCTTTGTATCTCTTATTTTGATGGTGGTGCCGTTTTCTTTCACCTTTGAGGGCAAAGTTTTTCTGTAAAGTTTGTAATTTTCCTAGGACGCCTACCTTTAATGAGCTCAACTTGAAGAAAGATGTGAGAAAAACATGCTTTTCTCTGCAAAGGTCACAGTACCCTCTGATGGCTAAGGAACTCTACTGGATGTGACACCCAAATGCTTAGGGTTATGGTGAGGGGTACCCCACCAACTTACCAAAACATAATCTTGTTAAGGTACAGCACAGTTCACTGAGAATTCCCTACTCATCTTCTTGTTGTTATGGAATAAGCATCAGCCACCAGAGAAATGGATGATATATTTAAACAACACCAAACTATATTAAAGTAAAGGCAACAATACAATAAAAATTGTAACAAATGTTTTTAAAAAATAGTTAAAATAGTTGTCGCAAATTGGGATGCTGGTTAAGGGGGGTGAAACCTTATTCAAACAGCAACCACAGTCTTTGTCAGGGTGAAACACAAGCAAACCCCAAATTAACCTTTACTAAACCCTCTGGAAGCTTGGCACAAAAGCAGTCAAGCTTAACTTAGAGACAATGTGTAAAGTGTGTATGTAGCGCTTCAAACAGTAATAGAGTTAAAATACAGCAAAAGAAAAATCCCACACCAATTTAGAAACATAGGGGCATATTCACAAGGAGCTATCGCCGAATTAACAGCACTTTATCGCAGCCAAAGTCATGATAAATTTACCTCCCCATTCACAAGCCGGTGTTAACAGCCCACAGCACCAGTTTACCCGCGATAGCAGCCTCAAAAAACATCGCCACAGAGGACCCCCGCAAATATCGCTAATGAGATGCAGAGTAGGCGTTCCCGTGCCAAAAGCCGAGACAACATCACACCTCAACATTCACAACGACCAGCCACATCGGCGATAAAAACACAAAACAGGCGATAAGGCGCGTTAGCACCAGGAAATTTACACCTGCTCTGACCTGGTGTAAAGTCGGACGGCAGCCAGCACCACAAAAGGGAGCACAGCCCAGGGCCACATCCGAAGGGCAACAGATGCCATGGAGCCACCCTTCATGCGGCCCGGACACCCAAGAGGGCCACAACACCCACGTCCACCACCCCAGGACCCCAACCCACACCCGGAGCACCCCCGGACCACCACAGACGCAGCGCAGACAAGGAGAGCGGAAACCCAGAAAACGTACCAGCCGCACAGACCCAACATCTGACAATGTCACCGTCCACTACAGGCTGAAAGGGACAACCATCCTACGCATCCTGACCATCATCGCCTAACAGGCCTACGGCACCAACACAGCGGACAACCAAAATCCCACCCCACACAAAGCTGATGGCTTGGCTGCACCTGTTGGCCCCTGGTACCCCCAAACAACACCCGCCAGAGTTGGAGGAGTCACACAGCCAGCCACATCCAAGTCCCCCACACCTGTCCTGGACATCACCATCACCCTGATACCCCAGTCCCCATACGTACAACACAATGCGCAAGATCCAATGGAGACCAAGCAAGGACCATATGCCATATCAGGATGCACGCACGTGTTGGGGGCAATCCACAGCACACATGCACTAACTGTGCCCCCTGGTGACACAGCACACAATCACCTCAACAGGAAGCACACGTCTCACATCAATGTGCAGGCAACAACAGAACACCGTGGTACCCCCAACAACGTCGCCTTCAAATACACAGCCAGTGTGCATGATACCTTCGTCCTCCGACAGTCCATCATCAACCAGCGTTCCCAGGATGGCAAAAAGGGAAATGCACACCCCCTTGGCAAGTCCGAAATGAACACCCCACACACCTCAACTCCACAACCATGCAACTCACAACTCTGGCAATGCACACGCCACAAAATCACAACCAACATGCACAACAACATGACCACCCACCAGACACGACAGAACAACTTACAATGGTAACCTGGGCAAGCCCTGAACATGAGCCATCAACGTCATGGCACCTCAGCCACATACTAGCCGAATGTGGGTAGAGGTGGCAACCAGGCATGTGTGAAGGATGCAGTAGAACCACGATCGGGAAAGCACACAATGCCAAGAGTGGCGGAGATGTGCTGGACAGACCGCAGTATGCAGAACACACCCATATCCATGGCGACATACACCTCTGGCGTATGGAGTGCAGTGGACAGTGGACGCAACCATGCCACCCCAGCCAGTGGGGGAACTCGCGGAAATGTTGCCTGTGACGTCACCCCCTAAGCGTCACCGGAGTGGGATGGCCTGGCGTAGGCCACGCAGCGTAGGGGTGTGAATAAAAAGCACGTAAGCCTGGGCGTGGTCCTCTCCCGGAAAGCCCCATGTCTCTGCCAGTGCAGCGCCTCCCACAACGCCACAAGGCCGACGCCGTCCTCGTGAGCGTAGTTGCCTGCGATGCTGTGCGCCTGCCAAACCCGGCACGCTGGACCACGAACCCGTCGGGCCCGCCCCTGCGCAGCCAGGCCACACTTATTACCTGCCGATACCGGCGTGTGTCAAGGAGGGCCCACCACGTGCCAGCGCAAGCTCCAAGCCCGAGTCCTGCGACCTTGGCAGCCACCTCAGACCATCATGGCCTCCACGACACAGGCCCGCTTTATTCCCTTCGGCCTACTCTTCAGACCAGTAGGTCCCATATGTGAAACTGTGTCCTGAGTCACGAATGGCAGTGACCCCAAATCCCGGCCAGCGGCCACAGCACCAGACCCCCCCGATCAGTGAGGCATAGTTCCACATGGGCATCTTGCGACACGTGGTGCCACTAACCCTGTTCAACGCCAGCCAGCTACACGTGGTGCCACTAACCCTGTTCAATGCCAGCCGGCAACACGTGGTGCCACTAACCCTGTTCAACGCCAGACGGCTACACGTGGTGCCACTAACCCTGTTCAACGCCAGCCGGCTACACGTGGTGCCACTAACCCTGTTCAACGCCAGCAGGCTACACGTGGTGCCACTAACCCTGTTTAATGCCAGCCGGCAACACGTGGTGCCACTGAACCTGAACAAAGCAGGCCGGCGACACTAGGTGAATGGGCCGTGCTGACCGCTGCCTCAGGCCTACACCATGTTCAGGTAGGTCACACATTTGGAACTGAGTCTTGATTACACCATGGCAGTGAACATCATTTAAGGCAGAGAGCAATTCACTATACTCCCTTCGATGTGGTGCCAACAAATCTGTGCATGGCATCACAACCACACGTGTCTGTGGGCCTACGCGGACCACTGCGCTCGGCCTTCGCTGCGCACGAGTGGGATCACAGATTTGGAACTGAACATCGGTAATTCAAAAGGCAGAATACATATCATCGCACGCACGGAGAGGCGTAAGAGGATGACGCATTGCAGTCCGGAGGGAACAGGATCATCGTTACGGAGGTGATTGAACACTACCGACAACTGCCACTGTGTCACTAACTCTGTGCCTCGCAAGCCAACGACACGTGGCTGTGGGCCACTGCTGACCGCTGCCTCCGGCCTACACTGCGGTCCAGTAGGTCACAGAGTCTTGATTTGGCAATGTTGGAGTTCACATCTGTGTACCGGCATCATCGCAGACTGCATCCCCTCTCAGCACCTGTGCCACTAAGTGTGTTCCCTGACATTCATGGACACTCACTGGTCGTACATTGGTGGCGTTTGAGTCTATGGACTAGGGGCTAGTTTTCATCCTCATGTAGCTGATAACGAATTGTTGGTGAAAACGAGGGTTGCGCTTTCCACTCCTCCATTTGCTGCTTCCAGATAACATCAGACCTTCCGCATCATGCCCTGGAGGACACCTTCCACTGTCCCCAGCAACACTCTGCAACATACACCTCGGACATTGATGGGGACCCGCTCAGGTCGCATGGCCCATCTGACTGCACCGCAAGTCACCGTCCCGTGGCTGGGTGCCTGTGCCGGCCGCAGTGCATCCGGGGCCACTAACTCTGTGCTGCTCAGGCCTGGGACCCCTTCTTCTGAGACATTGAATGGCCTCTGTAGCGATGGTCTTGGTGTCATCAACGCCATATGTCTGTGGCCCTGCGCTGTCCGCATCCTCCGGCCTCAACTGCGGGCCACCAGGGCCCACACATAGCTTCGAGTCTTGACCGGCCTGGACGTCGCATCACCGCAGGAGGCACACGCCACCACCGCAAGGACCACCTCCAACCGCCATCTGCCAGAGTCGAAACGGTGGTCCTGACAGACCTACGGAGTTGCTCAGACCTGTCGTGGATGCCATCATCTGCCTGATACCCTGCTCAGCACTCCACGTGCCAGTGACTCAGTGCACCGCAAGCCATTGTCCATTACTGATTGAGTTTTGTGCTGTTGTGAGGTTGCGCAGCAATGTCACCTCATGCAGTGGGGTAGACATGGGACTATGATGAGGAAGATGTGTCGTGTGCGGACGGGAGAAGGCACAGACAATGGGAGGGCAGGAGGCAACATCCCCAAGGCAGGAATGCAGACTGGTGGTGGTAGTCAAGCTACACACCCGGATCTATTACTGGGTATTGTGCTGTGGACTGCGGACGCAACTGTCACCTCAGGCAGTGTGGGAGACCTGGGACGTTGATGAGGAAGTTGATGCAGGTGTAACACAACCCACTGCATCTGCATCAGGACTAACCCGAAGGGACACAATCCTAGCAATTTCCTCACATGAGCGCGCTCTTCTCTAGTGCCCCTACCTCAGTGCACTGCAACGAATGGAACCTCCTGACTGAATATTGGGTGACCTCTGTCCTTACTCCGGATCCCTCCATGTTGCTCTGCAGTTGACTCTGTTATGCTGGTGTTTTCTGTTTCCATTACACTGTTGTCCACAGTTCAGGTTGTTGCCAGCACCAAGCACTCCGTGTGGGCTGGCTTATACTCACCCTACACACATCCAGCACAGGCGTCGCTGTACATGTGGCCCTGCCAATAAAGGGGCCGGGCGCACGTGCCCGTAGCCAGTTCAGCATGATATGTGCATGTGTCCCTGTGGTCTTGTTGTATGCATGGGGGCCCTGGGCCCTACGACATTACATTGTGCTGTGTACAGCGGACGCAGACATGTCACCACAGGCAGTGGGCTAGAACCTGGACATGTAGCTTTGTCGTCACCCACTCAATTCGTAAGGGGAGTGGACTGTGCCGTTGTACGCAGAGCCAACGTGGGTGTGTGACTGATATGTGCGTGCCCCTGGGCGTGGTTCTGTACTGGGTATGTGCATCTGCATGTGTCTCTATGGCAGTGTGGGTCTCCTTTGTGGGGTGTAGGTGGTCCCTGAAGTGTATTGGACACCCACGTATGTGTTCTAGTTCGCATTCCATGGGTTGGGCAACACCCGCACCTGTTGGGCCACCTCCTTTTGGCGTTCTGACACCTGGCATTGGGGTGCCATGTGTGGGTCGGTGAAGTGTTGTGAGCCAGCCGTGATTGCGGGTGCTTCATGCTGTGTGGTCTGTTGCAGGGGCTGGGTTCTCCTCTGAGTAGCTTGTCTGCTCTGGTCCTGGTGATGGGTTGTGTGGGATGTCCATGGGCTGTTGTAGGGCGTCTGTGTCGAAGGTGTGGTGTTCGTCTCGGGCATCACTGATGGGTTGTCTGTTCTGACCTGCTGGAGGTGTTGTTTGTCCCTCTGCATTGTGAAGGGGAGGTGCATGTTGGCATTGTGTTGGCGCCTTGTTCTTGTCGACATGCAGACTGTGTGACAATGTACATTGTGACTGTTTGGGCGGTGGTGGCTATTTGAGTTGGGACAGTGTACATTTGGCCTACATGGCTGATGTGGGGTTGTATCCATAGATATGCATCTCACAGTTCCCTGCTCTGTCCAATGTGATTGTTCTGTTTCTGCACCTGGGCAGACCCAGTTGTGTCCCCTGTTCTGCAGTGTGGGTGTTGCACTTTGTGCCACATTGTCATGGTATGTGCTGTGTTTGCTATGTGTGTGTGCTGCAGTGTACCACGGGGATGGGGGACATGTCCCTGGGTAATTGTGGGTGTGCAGTGTGCTACACCTCGTTGTGCATGTGTGCCATTGTGCCCATCATCCCCGTCCCCCCAGTCCCTGTTGGATCCTCACCCTATTGTTGTTGTGTCGGGTCCTGTAGATCTGTGTCCGTCATCCCACCTCCGTTCACCGTCTCCACACTGATGACTGTGGCCTGGGTTTCCTCCAGCTCCTCCTGTGGCACTGGACTGCCACCTCCTGTCGCCGTTGCTGCCTTCCTGTTGGCAGCGGGTTTGTGCCTGGTTTAGGTTGTCACGTCCTGGAGGCGCCTCTTGGCCTCCTGGATTGGCCTCCTCGGCACTCCGACTGCATTCCGGGTGGTCTGCTTGTGGGTCAGTTGCTGGTGGTGTTCTGGGACACCGTGGCGCTGGTCTTGTTTTCCTGCGGTCTGCACCCAGTCTTCCTCTCCCTTTTCTCCTTGGCCTTCCCCGACCCAGTTGTTCCTTGCTGGTGGTCTGTGGGGGTTGTGGGGTTCGCGTTGACCTCTGCGCTGGGTCAGGGTGCATCCATGTTGCTACGTGCTTTGGCTTGTTTCTGGTGTGTTGTTTCTGTGGTTTTTATGGTGCAATTTCCCGCCAGACGCGTGGGATTTGCAGGCCTGAGGCTGCTTTTTGCTACTTTTCGTACCGCGATAGGCCTCATCGCATGATTTCTCGCGTTTCGCATTTTTTCGGCGTGGCGTTGATTTTCACGCTGACATTTGACGCGTTATCTGGTGACTGTCGCATGCTACTGCCTTTTTGTGAATTCCACGTTGACACAGGGTTATTTTCCCGCGCTAGGCTGCGATATTTAAAGTTGCGTTACGCTACTCTTGCGGTAGTTATCACACGTTCTTGTGAATATACCCCAAAGAGTAAATTTTAATAAATTATGTGAGACCAACACAACAAAAATCCAATCAGTAGAACCGGAGATATGCAATTTGTAAGTCTTAAGTACAAATAGTGCCTAGAAGCACAAAGCACCAACAGTGGTTATCTGGTCATGCAGGACTGGGACAAAGTCGCAAGTTGTTGCCAATCCCATATTGAAGATGTGTCGCTCAACGACGGTTCCAAAGAGGTTGCGGTACTACAATGCGAAGTCCAGCGTCATCGTCGAGGATGCTGTCGACGAGGTGAATGCAATGCGAAGGCCTGCATCAAGAATGCTTCATGCAGCAGCAGTTCCGAGAAGACTGTGGACTACAATGCGAGGATAAATGTCAGGTTGGCGTTGCACTATGGCAACTCCTAAGCAGAGCTGCGAGAAGATGCGTCGTGCTCTGTCGATTCTGCCCACAGGACCACAGCTGGGCTAGCAGAGCACCTTCGGGCCCACTTCCAAGGGTTCAGGACTGGAGTAGCACAGCTTGGGGGTAGGATCCACAGCAGACAGAGTCCAGGTGCTAGGTTCAAGGTGGTTGGAGACTTTTCTGTTCCTGAGGCTCTGATCAAGAGGCTGACCTGCAAGGCCTTGGAGTCAATCTGGTGGTCCTGGGTTCAAGATGCAGATCCAATCCATTTCACTCAAGCAGCAGGGCAGCAGAGTAGCAGTCCGTCCTCAAGTCCAGAGGTGTAGTGACTAGTTTGGACTGAGGGTTCACTTTTTTTTATACCTGGTGCCTAATTTGAAGTATGAGAAGGTTCTGGAGGATTCCACCCCTAGAGGTGTCTAGAATTTCCTGCCTCCATGCCCTGGCCCCCGCTTGTCTGATGTCATAAAAGACTAGTGTCAAAACCTTTGTGAGTGTGCTCAAGCCGAGGCTTTGTGATAGGCAAGTGTGGTAGGTAAGAGTTCCCCCCTATTGGAGATGGCAACCCTGCCAATACCTATACCACCCTTGCCTCACTGTCTGGGAGAAATACACAAAGATAAACCGCCAGCTATACCTAGTCAGGAGACATAGGCTACAGGCTTAAGGCACCAAATGGTCAGGACAAAAGCATTTTCAGAATTGTGACTTAAAATCCAACTTTACCATTAAAGAGGGTTTTAAATTACAATTCTTTAGACAACAAACACAACATTACTATCTGCTACCAATTGAAAATGTTCACGTATTGAATGTAATAAGGTAATTCAATATTATCCCATTAGAGAGACAAGCTTTTCAGTAGTGAAAATGAACTTTAGAGTTTTTCACTACTAGGGCAAGATGCAAGTTAAAAGTACAAGTCCAACTTTTTTTTCAAAATTCTTGTTTATTTTTTCAAGTAACAGTTGTAGAACAAGAACAACACAATACAAAGGATGTCATTACTCCTCAGCACAGCGGAGTTCCTATTTCCAGTATTACAGTGATCATCAGTAGAGAAGTAGACAAAGCCGAGTTAAAACAATCTTCACAAAATAAATCCCCCAACCAGCGTGTGTCACCTGACACCCCCTCCCTACAAACCCCCTACACAATAGTAACAAAAATAAAGGGAGTGTAGCAAATGAGGGTACAGGACGTATCAAGAGACGGAGCTATATACAGACAGGAGTTCTCAGTGGTATTGTGGCAATGTCATAAGTCACTCTTTCCCCCACGGACAAGTACATTCAAAATTGGAATAAATGCAGAGCCCTCATTCTGGCGGGACAGGCACACAGAGGCAAGCCTTTTTGAAAGGTATGACACCAGAGGGCCCCATATATACTCGAAATTTTTATAGGAGTCTGTCAGGACATCCGCTAATCGTTCCATCGTTATTGTCTTCCACAGCCTGGCATGCCATTGGGTCAGGGAAAGGGCCTCCGCTTTTTCCATGCAGCTGCCACTGCCATTTTGGCTGCCCCTAAGCAGAGCCACATAATGGATTTGTCCCCATGTGTTTGGAATCGCAAGGAGTCATTCCATAGGCCCAAGAGCACAAAACCTGGCTCATCTGGTAGAGGATATCCTAAAATTTCTTTAAGCTGTGCCAGTATCTCCGACCAGAAGGGTCTTTGTAGTACGTTTCGCAAACCGCTCAATGGGTGTGAACTCTCTCGTAGCTGCTTCCCGCATGTCTGGGTGAGATATCCAATGTATTAACTGATTCTGCCAGTAACATTCTGTGGGGGAGGTGAAAGTCTTGGGCGCAATTTTCAAAAGTTCATACATCCAAGTTGTGAAACAAGTCTGAGACCGTTAGGCAGCCCCCCACCCTCCACGCCTCAAAGGGGCCGAGTAGCGGCGCAGGCTGGAATGCCGGATTGAAATGTATAGGCGTGAGAGGGGAAGGGAAAGTAGTCAGCCCCCGGCCCCAGTGACCGTGCCCTACACTTTGAGAGTTGTGCGTGTGCTCAAGTATGCGTTCAGGGGACTAGCTGCAATACGTCCCAAATGTACTTCCCCATAACTGCCCTGTCCATTTGGAGCCAGTGCTTGTCTGACTCCCGTGTTGACCATTCACGAATTGCCCTCAGCTGCGCCGCTTTATAGTATAAATTAAAATTTGGTAGTGCCAAGTCCCCCTCAGCTTTGGACAATCGATGCACCCTTTGGGAAAGTTGTGCCCTCCCTCCTTGCCATATGAACTGTGTTACCATGGAGCGTAGACTTGAGAAAAAGCTGCACTCCACTTCTATTGGGAGCCCTTGGAACAAATAGAGCAGTTTGGGAAGAACTGACATTTCAATGGCATGTATCCTCCCCAACCAGGATAGATATAGGGGCGCCCACCTCTTTAGGTCTATTTTAATTGCCGTAATAAAGGCGGGCAATTGGCTCGGAATAGTTCTGATAGTTTGGGGGTGATTTAAATGCCTAGGTATGTAATCCCGTGAAGAGCCCATTTAAAAGGTGTTGATCTAGTGAGACCATCCACCTCTGCCTGAGGAACCGTCATATTAAGCAGATGCAATTTGGATAGATTAATGCGGAGCCCCGCCACTTCCTCAAAATGTTGTAAGTCCTCTAATGTAGCTCCAAGAGAGGTAATGGGTTGGGCCAGGGAGAGCAGGATGTCATCCGCAAAAAGTTAAATCTTATGTTTCTCTTCTGCGAATCGGATTCCAGAAATCTGTGGGTTTTGACGTATCCTGGCTGCCAATGGTTCTATACTTAAGGCAAACAGTAAGGGGGAGAGGGGCACCCCTGCCTCGTTCCCCTCTCGAGCGGGAACACTACCGAGCTTACCCTACTGACTAACACCCTTGCAGTGGGGGTTGAATAATTAGCGTTAATCATGGTCAGGAATTTTTCACAGAAGCCAAACTTTCTTAAAGTGTGGAAGAGAAATTGCCAATCCACTCGATCGAACGCCTTCTCCAAGTCTAACTTTTTAAATACACTGCACCCTCCCCTATAGGCTATTTAAGGACCACCCTAGGCGTGACTTATATGTATTAAAAATGAAGGTTTAGGCATGGTAAAAGATTTATTTTGCCAGGTCAAAATGGCAGTTTAATACTACACACACAGGTTGCAATGACTGGCCTGAGACATGTTTAAAAGGCTACGTAGGTGGGTGGCACAATCAATGCTACAGGTCCACTGGTAGCATTTAATATACAGACCCTGGGTACATGTAGCACCACTTTACTAGGGGCATACAAGTAAATTATATGTGTCAATTGGGTGTAAGCCAATTTTACCATGTCTAAAGCACTTTAGCCATGGTTAGCAGTGGTAAAGTGGCAGTCCTTACAGCCAACATATATGGGTTTAGAAAACAAGAGACTGAAGGCAAAAACATTTGGAGGTGACCCGGTATAAAGGGCCAAGTCCAGCACTGGTATTAAGGAAAGAAGATGTTATGACTTTATAAACAATTTTAAATAAAAAACATCAAGAAACATAAATGCACCTTTCCACTACTAATTACAACACATTAATTTCCAAATATATACATATTTACATAAGGCCGATTAAAAGTAATCTTCCTATGAATGCCCACTAATCTTATAAAGCCTATCACAGGTCAATATGTAACACTGCAGAGAGCCATCTTTGCCAGAGTCCTCTCTTCAGTAGTCTCACACGTGCAGCTTGTTCACATGTGCACGTGTGAGCCTACGTGTTCAAGTGTAACCAGCCAAGTGCCCCTAACCATAGCTGTGTCACAGCAGCCTTATATTAAAAGGCAGACACTGGCGGTAAACATGTGCAGTCCATTTACCATGTGTTTACTGTGGGTGAGACACGTAGTGAGGCTCACCCACAGTAAAAGTGCAAAACCGGGAGATCCAAAAAGCCTGGCATACTGAATGAGTGGAAGCCAATTTGCAAAATTTAACGCTGTACTAGAGTTCTGATTAACTTTACAAATGAACTTAAAATCAATACTTTCTAAAACAGCATTTTGACTGTTCACTCTAGGGACATACTTTTCTTTACCATTAGCATGTCCCATTTATGCGTTAAGCACCCTGCCTGCTGAGCTAGACTGAACACTTAGGGGCAGATTTACGAGTCATGGGGCATCCCTGCAAATCAGCCGGGATGCGCCAGGAAACGTGCGACATGCAATGCTATCCTTGCGCCACCACGGATGCACCGCATTTATAATGTGGCGCGCCATGGCGCAAGATAAGGCAGATGCGTGTCGCATCTGCCGGCGTAAGGTTGGCGCACTGCTGAAGTCGTGTTTTGGGCGCGACGCAACTCCAACACTGTGCCAACCCGGCCTATCTGCAACATGGTGCGTCACGCCTTACGCCTGCTTCAAGCAGGCGCAAGGTTTTGACGCAGCGGCGTCGGAAAAGTGACTGAGTGAAATCTTGTAGATTTCACTCAGGCACTTTTCCGAGGTGTTCTTGCGCCGGAACGCCCACCTTGCGCCAGAACGCCCACATGAAACCTGACACAGGTTTCAAGTGGCGCAGAGCTTAACAACGTGACACATCTCCCTAGATGCATCACGTTGTAAATCCGTCGCAGCATGGCGCTAGCTTTACGCCACCGCGGCGTCACAAAAGTGACGCAACGGCGGCGCAAAAGTGGCGCTTGTAAATCTGCCCCTCGGTGACCTACGTAATGTGTAAAAGTATTTTTCTACTTGGCAGAGCCCTTTCCTTTGACATTGGTACTACAGGCTTTCAGGACGCAGACAGTCAGACCACAGTAGTGAACCCAGAGTCATATTTTTGAATGAGTCACCTTGCTGTGGCTTGACTGAAAAGCTGAACAAGTCAAATTGGTACAGTCAGTTTTACCTCAAGTTATACCAACAGAGCACACACACTATGATTTGAGTGAGAATGTTATAGTGCACAGAACCTCAATTTCAGCAATAATCAATCTGAAAAATGTGGTTGACAGACCAACACACTGAAAGAAATGTGTGGTTCATTAACCCCTTCGCTGCTAGGCCTTTCCCCCCCCCCTTTTGGGGGAAAAATGCGAAAAAGGGCTACAGATGAAAGCGTCTGTTTATTTCCCTGCAAATGGCATCAAAAAGGGGTTGTGGTGCTAAAATCACCATCTTCCCAGCTTTCAGGGACAAGCAGACTTTTAACAGAAAACCAACATTTTGTACACAGTTTTGGCATTTTTCTGGGATATAGCCTATTTTTGATATTTTTGTGCTTTCAACCTCCTTCCAGTTAATGGTAGAAATGGGTATGAAAGCAATAATGGATCCTGGAAAGCTATACATTTCTGAAAAGTAGACAAAATTCTGAATTCAGCAAGGGGTCATTTGTGTAGATCCTTCAAGTTTTCTTTATAGAAATAAACAGTTAAATATAGGAAAAATTGAAAATTAGTTGAAAAAAACAGCCATTTGTGTCAACGTTTTCACCTGTAACTTGTTCTAATTATGACAGCTATTTGAAAGCAATATACCGTTACATCCGCTGGACCCTTCTGGTTGTGGCGATATATAGGACTTATAGGTTCACCAACAACCCGACGAACCCAGAGCCAATAACTGAGCAGGGTCTTGCAATGGTTTTTTATTATGTACCGGGTATAGCAATTATTCTGGGAAAATTTATACATGGGAAAATCGGTATAAAAGACACCTATGTATTTATGAAATGGGAACAAAATATAGAGTTTAGAAACAGTAGATATTTGCACATTTCCAAAATTGGGAGCACCCATACTAGCATGAGAATTATAGGCCATTTTTCAAAATGACTTCTTTTTTACACATTGTCTTTCATTTGGAAGGCAGAAATGCATCGAAAGTCAATAGATAATAACAGTTGCTCTACTAGTTTGTGTTACCCTAAGTCTCCCGATAAAAATGGTTACCCAGAATCCCTTGCAAACCTAAACAATTGTCTAAAATACCACATTTTCCTCACTTTTCTGTGGTGGGAAGTTCTGGAATCTGCGTGGATCCACAAAATTCCACCCACCTCGCGTTCCCCAAAGTCTTCCGAGAAAAATGGTACCTCACTTGTGTGGTTAGGCCTAGTGCCCACGACAGGAAACAGTGCAAAACGCAACGTGGACACACCACATTTACACAGTGAAAAATGACCCTTTTTTTGCAAAGTGCCTAGCTGTAGTTTTTGAACCCTAGTCTGCCGGCACCTAGGGAAACCTAGCAAACCTATACATTTTTGAAAACTAGACACCCAGGGAAATCCAGGATGGGGTGACTTGACTGGCTCTCACCAGGTACTGGTACCCAGAATCCCTTGCAAACCTAAAACATTGTCCCAAAAAACACATTTTCCTCACTTTTCTGTGGTGGAAAGTTCTAGAATCTGTGTGGATCCACAAAATTCCACCCACCCTGCGTTCCCCAAAGTCTTTTGAGAAAAATGGTACCTCACTTGTGTGGGTAGGCCTAGTGCCCGCGACAGGAAACAGCGCAAAACGCAACGTGGACACACCACATTTTCACAGTGAAAAATGACCCTTTTTTTGCAAAGAGCCTAGCTGTAGTTTTTTAACCCTAGTTCTGCCGGCACCTAGGGAAACCTAGCAAACCTATACATTTTTGAAAACTAGACACCCAGGGGAATTCAGGATGGGGTGACTTGACTGGCTCTCACCAGGTTCTGGTACCCAGAATCCCTTGCAAACCTAACAATTGTCCCAAAAACCACATTTTCCTCACTTTTATGTGGTGGAAAGTTCTGGAATCTGCGTGGATCCACAAAATTCCACCCGCCCTGCATTCCCCAAAGTCTTTCGAGAAAAATGGTACCTCACTTGTGTGGGTAGGACTAGTGCCTGCGACAGGAAACAGCGCAAAACGCAACGTAGACACACCACATTTTCACAGTGAAAAATGACACTTTTTTGCAAAGTGCCTAGCTGTAGTTTTTGAACCCTAGCTCTGCCGGCACCAAGGGAAACCTAGCAAACCTATACATTTTTGAAAGCTAGACAGCCAGGGGAATCCAGGATGGGGTGACTTGACTGGCTCTCACCTGGTTCTGTTACCCAGAATCCCTTGCAAACCTAAAGAATTGTCAAAACAAACACATTTTCCTCACTTTTCTGTGGTGGAAAGATCTGGAATCTGCGTGGATCCACAAAATTCCACCCACTCCGCGTTCCCCAAAGTCTTTTGAGAAAAATGGTACCTCACTTGTGTGGGTAGGCCTAGTGCCCGCAACAGGAAACATCGCAAAACGCTACGTGGACACACCACATTTTCACAGTGAAAAATGACCCTTTTTTTGCAAAGTGCCTAGCTGTAGTTTTTGAACCCTAGCTGTGCCGGCACCTAGGGAAACCTAGCAAACCTATACATTTTTGAAAACTAGACACCCAGGGGAATCCAGGATGTGGTGACTTGACTGGCTCTCACCAGGTTCTGGTACCCAGAATCCCTTGCAAACCTAAAATATTGTCCCAAAAACCACATTTTCCTCACTTTTCTGTGGTGGAAAGTTCTGGAATCTGTGTGGATCCACAAAATTCCACCCACCCTGCGTTCCCCAAAGTCTTTCGAGAAAAATGGTACCTCACTTGTGTGGGTAGGCCTAGTGCCCGCGACAGGAAACAGCGCAAAACGCAACGTGGACACACCACATTTTCACAGTGAAAAATGACCCTTTTTTGCAAAGTGCCTAGCTGTAGTTTTTGAACCCTAGTTCTGCCGGCACCTAGCGAAACCTAGCAAACCTATACATTTTTGAAAACTAGACACCCAGGGAATTCAGGATGGGGTGACTTGACTGGCTCTCACCAGGTTCTGGTACCCAGAATCCCTTGCAAACCTAACAATTGTCCCAAAAACCACATTTTCCTCACTTTTATGTGGTGGAAAGTTCTGGAATCTGCGTGGATCCACAAAATTCCACCCGCCCTGCATTCCCCAAAGTCTTTCGAGAAAAATGGTACCTCACTTGTGTGGGTAGGCCTAGTGCCTGCGACAGGAAACAGCGCAAAACGCAACGTGGACACACCACATTTTCACAGTGAAAAATGCAACTTTTTTTGCAAAGTGCCTAGCTGTAGTTTTTGAACCCTAGCTCTGCCGGCACCAAGGGAAACCTAGCAAACCTATACATTTTTGAAAACTAGACAGCCAGGGGAATCCAGGATGGGGTGACTTGACTGGCTCTCACCTGGTTCTGTTACCCAGAATCCCTTGCAAACCTAAAGAATTGTAAAAAAAAACACATTTTCCTCACTTTTCTGTGGTGGAAAGTTCTGGAATCTGCGTGGATCCACAAACTTCCACCCACCCCGCATTCCCCAAAGTCTTCCGAGAAAAATGGTACCTCACTTGTGTGGGTAGGCCTAGTGCCCGCGACAGGAAAAAGTGCAAAACGCAACGTGGACACACCACATTTTCACAGTGAAAAATGACCCTTTTTTTGCAAAGTGCCTAGCTGTAGTTTTTGAACCCTAGCTCTGCCGGCACCTAGGGAAACCTACCAAACCCACACATTTCTGAAAACTAGACACCAGGGGGATTCCAGGGAGGTATGGCTTGCGTGGATCCCCCAATGTTTCCTTACCCAGAATCCCCTGCAAACCCTAAATTTAGCTGAAACAATAACTTTTTTCACACATTTGTGTGTGGGAAAGTTGTGGCATCACCGGGCTGACACAAATTTCCTCGCACCCAGCGTTCCCCCAGGTCTCCCGATAAAATGGTGCCTCACTCGGGTGGGAGGCCCAAGTACCCGCGACCGGCAAGGGCCCAAACGTATTGAGGCGACATCAAAATTGCGTATCACAAAACGACCTGGTTTTGCAAGGGGGGTCCCATGACTTTTTGGCCCAGGGCTCGGCGGCCACCTAGGGAAACCTACCAAACCCACACATTTCTGAAAACTAGGCACCCGGGGGATTCCAGGGAGGTGTGGCTGGCGTGGATCCCCCAACGTTTTCTTACCCAGAATCCCCTGCAAACCTGAAATTTAGCTGAGAAATTCACTTTTTTCACACATTTTTGTGTGGGAAAGTTGTGGCATCACTGGGCTGACACAAATTTCCTACCACCCAGCGTTCCCCAGGTCTCCCGATAAAAATGGTGCCTCACTCGGGTGGGATGCCCAAGTACCCACGACAGGCAAGGGCCCAAAACGTATTGAGGTGACATCAAAATTGCGTATCACAAAACGACCTGGTTTTGCAAGGGGGTCCCATGAATTTTTGGCCCGGGGCTCGGCGGTCACCTAGGGAAACATACCAAACCCACACATTTCTGAAAACTAGGCACCCGGGGGATTCCAGGGAGGTATGGCTTGCGTGGATCCCCCAACGTTTTCTTACCCAGAATCCCCTGCAAACCTGAACTTTTGCTGAAAAAATCACTTTTTTCACACATTTGTGTGTGGTAAAGTTGTGGCATCACCGGGCTGACACAAATTTCCTCCCACCCACCGTTCCCCCACGTCTCCCGATAAAAATGGTGCCTCACTCGGGTGGGAGGCCCAAGTACCCACAATCGGCAAGGGCCCAAAACGTATTGAGGCGACATCAAAGGTGCCTATCACAAAACGACCTGGTTTTGCAAGTGGGGTCCCATGACTTTTTGGCCCGGGGCTCGGCGGCCACCTAGGGAAACCTACCAAACCCACACATTTCTGAAAACTAGGCACCCGGGGGATTCCAGGGAGGTATGGCTTGCGTGGATCCCCCAACATTTTCTTACCCAGAATCCCCAGCAAACCTGAAATTTAGCTGAAAAATTCACTTTTTTCACACGAGTGAGACACCGTTTTTATCGGGAGACCCGGGGGGAACGCTGGGTGGTAGGAAATTTGTGTCAGCCCGGTGATGCCACAACTTTCCCACACAAAAATGTGTGAAAAAAGTGATTTTTACAGCTAAATTCGAGGTTTGCAGGGGATTCTGGGTAGGAAAACGTTGGGGGACCCACACAAGCCATACCTCGCTGGACTCCCCGGGTGTCTAGTTTTCAGAAATGTGTAGGTTTGGTAGGTTTCCCTAGATGGCCGCCAAGCCCGGGGCCAAAAACTCATGGGACCCCCTTGCAAAACCAGGTTGTTTTGTGTTAGGTAATTTTGATGTTGCCTCAATAGGTTTTGGGCCCTTGCCTGTCGCGGGAATTAGGCCTACCCACGCAAGTGAGGTACCATTTTTCTCGGAAGACTTTGGGGAACGCGGGGTGGGTGGAATTTTGTGGACCCACGCAAATTCCAGGACTTTCCACCACAGAAATGTGAGGAAAATGTGGTTTTTTGGACAAATTTTTAGGTTTGCAAGGGATTCTGGGTAACAGAACCTGGTGAGAGCCAGTCAAGTCACCCTATCCTGGATTCCCCTGGGTGTCTAGTTTTCAAAAATGTATAGGTTTGCTAGGTTTCCCTAGGTGCCGGCAGAGCTAGGGTTCAAATCTACAGCTAGGCACTTTGCAAAAAAGGGTCAGTTTTCACTGTGAAAATGTGGTGTGTCCACATTGCATTTTGGGCCGTTTTCTGTCGCGGGCACTAGGCCTACCCACGCAAGTGAGGTACCATTTTCTCGTAAGACTATGGAGAATGCGGGGTTTGTGGAATTTTGTGGATCCACGCAGATTCCAGAACTTTCCACCACAGAAATGTGAGGAAAATGTGTTTTTTTTTTACAAAGTTTTAGGTTTGCAAGGGATTGTGGGTAACAGAACCTGGTGAGAGCCAGTCAAGTCACCCCATCCTGGATTTCCCTGGGTGTCTAGTTTTCAAAAATGTACAGGTTTGCTAGGTTTCCCTACGTGCCAGCTGCGCTATGGCCCAAAATCCACAGGTAGGCACATTGCTAAGAAAAAGTCAGAGCCTAGTGGGCTTTCTGCCGCACTGGGGGGAGTCGGGGGAGGGGGGTTCATCCCGATATGCCTCCAAGGGGGCAGAAAGACTTTGGCTATTTTTGTGGGGGTGGGGGCATTGGTATGACCATTTTGGGCAGCCCCACCCCGAATCATAAAAAAAGCCTGCGTAATCGCTGGTGCCTAGTGGGCTTTCTGCCCCCCAGGGGGCAGATCAGAGGCCACTGCCCCCATCTGCCTCCCGGGGGGCAGAAAGACTGGAATTTCTCTGGGGTGGGGTGGGGGTATTGTCATGCCCATTTTGGGCAGCCCCTACCCCTACACTAATAAAACAAAAAAATCCATGGTTTCTAGTGGGCTTTCTGCGCCCCGGGGGCCAGATTGAGGCTACTGCTTCCATCTGCCTCCCGGGGGGCAGAAAGACTGTCATTTTTGTGGGGGTGGGTGGGGGCATTGACGTGCCCGTTTCGGGCAGCCTGCACCCTAAAAACAATTGCGCAAAAAAAAATCCCTGGTGTTTAGTGGGCTTTCTGCCCCTCCGGGGGGGTGCATATTGGGGGCTACTGCCCCCATCTGCCCCCCAGGGGGGGTAGAAAGGCTGTGATGGTGGCGGGGGTGGGGGCATTGTCGTGCCCATTTCAAGCAGCCCCCACCCTAAAAACAAATGCGCAAAAAAAAATCCCTGGCGTCAAGTGGGCTTTCTGCCCCCGGGGGCAGATTGGGGGCTACTGTACCCATCTGCCCCCCACGCGGGGTCAGAGAGGCTGTAATGGTGGCGGGGGTGGGGGCATTGACATGCCCATTTTGGGCAGCCCCCACCCTGAAACAAATTGTGCAAATTAAAATCCCTGGCATTTAGTGAGTTTTCTGCCCCCGGGGGGCAGATTGGGGGCTACTGCCCCATCTGCCCCCAGGCTGGTCAGAAAGGCTATAATGGTGGCGGGGGTGGGGGCATTGGCGTGCCCGTTTCGGGCAGCCCCACCCTAAATAAAGTTGCGCAAAAAGATCCCTGGCATCAAGTGGGCTTTCCGCCCCCGAAGGGGCAGATTAGGGGCCAATGCCCCATCTGCCCCCAGGGGGGCAGAAAGGCTGTAATGGTGGCGGGTGGGTGGGGGCATTGGCGTGCCCGTTTCGGAAAGCCCCCACCCTAAAATAAATGTTCCAAAACAAATCCCTGGTGTTTAGTGGGCTTTCTGCCCCCCAGCGGGGCAGATTGGGGGTTACTGCCCACATCTGCCCCCAGGGAGGCAGAAAGACTGTAATGATTGCGGGGGCATGGGCATGCCCGTTTTGGGCAGCCCCCACCCTTAGTTTTTACATGCCAAAAAAATCCCTGGTGTCTAGTGGGCTTTTTGCCCCCCCGGGGGGGCAAAAAGACTAAATGCTGCCAAATTCAATTGGGGGGAGCAAAGGCCTTTGCCCACGGGGCCGCTCCCCCCTCCCTGGTGTCTAGTGGGTGGATCCCTGCTTGGGGATCGCCCTCCTGGGGTGATCCCCAAGCAGGGATCCACTGGGGAGGGGTACCATTGGAAAGGGGAGATTCTCCCCTTTCCAACGATACCTCTCCCGTCTTTCTACGTGCTCAGGGGCTGAGATAGCCCCCTGAGCACGTAGAAAGAAACTGAAATGAGCCTCTTGGCTCATTTCAGTTTCAGTTTCACTGAAATGACGTCAGCGCGACGTGCGCGCCGATCGTCATTTCAGGAGAAACCAGGAGGGGCCTTGGGAGCTGGGGAAGCTCTTCCCAGCTCCCGAGACTATTTTGGCATAAAGGGAATCCCTCTGCTACTGTCTAATGGTTGTTGCAGCTCACTATTCTACACTAGAATAACAACTGTTCAATAAATCCTTATTGAAAACGCCCAGTCTGTTTATTCTGTGTATCTCTCTGAGACAAACTAAGTGAGCACGAGTGACTGAGCGAAAAGTAGTACATTGTTTCCACGATCCTGAGGGATCAGGGTTGTCATGTTCTGAGGTTGCCAGAATCTATTCTCTCCTTGGAAGAGGATATTATAGTGGCACTGTGAGCTAGCTGATACAGACAGGCTAACCTATCCGGTGGAGGGTGCACGGAATCAGTCTGCCACCAGTCCCACAGTTTGTTATCCAAACGTGCAGATCCTGTATAGGTTATATAGGAACTACACCTTTAGTGAAATGTTCTTCCTGTAGAAAGAAGGTGGCTCAAACAGATCCACACAGGGTCTGTATCCACTGCCTTCCTGAAGATCATCATCATCATCCTAGTTAATGCAGACACTTTCAAAAACTCTCCAGAAGGACATTGAGAGACAGAGAAAAAATCAGGCTGCATGGAGTGCAGTACAAACAGCAGAAGGATGCTGGTTCCACAAGAAGCCCTGGTGACGGTCAGTCTTCCACCATAGACAAGGAGTCCGCCAGAGACAGATTCAAGGAGACAAGACATTAAAGGGAGAGACCTAATTTCCGATCGATGTTGAGAAGTATGCCGTCGAGACGCATGACATCGAGGAATCTGCCTACATGTTCGCAGCTACTCCATCAAAGTCAGAGGGATTCCGGGGGCGATGTGTCATGACGAGCTGGACTCGTTATGAGCACACGCCCACTGTGTGCCATGACGAGTCCAGCTCGTCATGAGCACAGAAGGGGTTAATTAAAGGTGCTTTAAACTGTAAGCAGTTTTGACATGCACTCTGTGTAGTAAGTGAAGGGAGGACATGAAGCAACAATTATCGGTGTGCTGATGACAGTGAGTGCTCCGGGAGAAGCCTGGCAATGGTTGCAGCCTCCATTCCACATTGTCAGTTGGATGTTTGTCTTTTACATGAAATGCAAAGATGAAGAAAATAATTCTGACAAATTTATTTTGGCTAGCTATTATTATTCCTTTCAGAATGTTTTTCACCAGGTTGACAAAACCAAGCTGGAAGAAACCATTACTAAGGAAACCTTTTTTTCATGTTTTTGTTTCCCTTTATCTCTTAAGCCCCTTGCTGCCAAACCTTCTCTCCCCCTCCTCATGCCAAGCCTGTTTTTGGGTATTTGGGGTAGTTCATGCTTAGGCCCCCATAACTTTTTAGTCCACATAAGGTATCCACGTCAAATTTGTGTCCCTTTTTCCAACATCCTGAGAATTCTAAAGGTATCCAGGGTTTGTAGATTCTCCTGAAGGGGACAGAGAAAGTAGCCACAATACAGCTAAATTTGGGTTTTTGGGGAAAAAATGGCTGCAGAAGAAAGCGTCTGTTTTTCCCTGCAAATCCTATCAACAAAGGGTTTGCGTTGCTAAGATCATAATTTTCACAGCTTTTAGGAACAGGCAGACTTTTGTGAGAAAACCACAATTTTCTACACGGTTTGGCATTTTACTGGAACAATACCTATTTTTCCTATTTTCAACCTCCTTCCAGTTAGTGGTAGAAATAGACCAATAATTGATCCTGAAAGCTATACATTTCTGAAATGCAAAGAAATTTCTGAATTCAGCAAGTAGTCATTTGTGTAGATCCTTCAAGGATTTCCTATCGAAAGTAACAGTTGAAATAAAAAAAGATTGAAATTGAGTTGAAAAAAACTGCCATTTGTGCCTACATTTTTACCTATAACTTCTAACTATGGTAGATTTTTAAAAGCAATATACCGTTCTGTAAACTGGGCACCTACGCTGCCCAGGATATAGGTGCTACCAATAACTGCGCTGCATCTTGCAAAGGTTTTTCATTGTGTGCCTGGTACACAGCAATTCAGTTGGTAAAATATAAAGAGTGAAAAAGAGGTATCAAGGAAACCTATGTATTTCTGAAATGGGAACAAAAAATGGACTTCAGAAGCAGTGGCCATTTGCACATCTCTGAATTTTTGAGTCTCCATATTAGCATGTGAAATAGAAGGCATTTTTCAATCTGACTTCTTTTTTACACACTGTCTTACATTTGGAAAGCGAAAATGCATAGAAAAATAATTGGTAATAACATTTGTTCTACTATTTTGTGTTCCCTAAGTCTCCCAATAAAAATGGTAACTTACTTGTGTGGGTAGGCCTAGTGCCCGTGAAAGGAAACGGCCCAAAGCGCAACGTGGACACATCACATTTTTTCACTGAAAACAGACTCTTTTTTGCAATATGCCTAGCTGTGGATGTTGGGCCTTAGCTCAGCTGGCAAATAGGGAAACCTAGTAAGCCTGTACATTTTTGAAAAATAGAGACCCAGGAAAATCCAGGATGGAGTGACTTGTATGGCTCTCACTAAGTTCAGTTTTCCAGAACCCCTTTCAAACGTCAAAATCTGTTTAAAAAAACACATTTTCCTCATATTTCCTTGATGAAAGCTCTGGGATCTGAGAGAAGTTACAAACTTCCTTACACCCAGCATCCCCCAAAACTCCCAATAAAAATGATGCCTCACTTGTGTGGGTAGGCCAAGTTCCCTTGTCAGGAAATGGCTCAAAACATATTGTGGAGACATCCAAATTAGTTAACACAAAACGACCCGGTTTTGCAAGGGGTTAACCTGTGTTTTTGATCTAGCGCGCAGCGGACATGTAGGAAACCTACCACACCCAGACATTTATGAAAACTAAACACCTGGGGAGTCCAGGGAGATGTGGCTTGTGTGGATCTACCTACGTTTTCTTACCCAGAATCCCCTGCAAATCTCAAATTCAGCAAAAGAATTTCACTTTTTCCTCACATTTCTGTGTGGAACAGCTGTGGGATCACTGGGCCAGCACAAATTTCCTACCACCCAACCTACCACCCAGCATTTCCCCAGGTCTCCTAATAAAAATGCTACCTCACTTGTTTGTGTGGGTTAAGTGCCCGCGACAGGGAAGGGCCCAAAACATATTGTGGAGGCATCAAAATTATTGATCACAAAACAACCTGGTTTTGCAAGGGGGTCACCTGCGTTTTTGGTCCCAAGCTCGGCGGCCAATCTAGAAAAACCTACCAAAACCAGACATTTCTGAAAACTTGACACCTGGGGTAGTCCAGGGAGGTATGGCTTATGTGTTTCGCCCAATGTTTCCTACCCAGAATCCCCACAAAACCTCAATTTTAACAAAAATATTCACATTTTCCTCACATTTCTGTGTGGGAAAGTTGTGGGATCACTGGGCCGGCACAAATTTTCTACCACCCAGCATTCACCCAGGTCTCATGATATAAATGCTGCCTCACTTGTGTGGGTGGGTCAAGTGCCCGTGACAGGGAAGGACCCAAAACGTATTGTGGAGGCATCAAAATTATCGATCACAAAATGACCTGGTTTTGCAAGGAGGTCATCTGCGTTTTTGGCCCCTGACTCGGTGACCATCCAGGGAGACCTATCAAACCCAGACAAGTATGAAAACTAGACACCCGGGGTAGTCCAGGGAGGTATGACTTGTGTGAATCCCCGAATGTTTTCTTACCCAGAATACCCTGCAAACCTCAAGTTGTGGGATCACCGGGCCGGCACACATTTCCTACCACCCAGTGTTCCCCCAGGCCGCCCGATAAAAATGCTACCTCACTTGTGTGGGTGGGCCAAGTGCCTGCCTACCATTTATGGAAACAGTGATATTTTTGGTATAGCAGGTACATGTGATAACAAGCATTTCATGTCATGGCTGATATATAGGGGCACTGGCCTTTAAAAAGCATGCCAAAATATACTTGAATGATTGCGTATTTGCAATGCTGGTGAATGGAGGCTCTTGGGTTAGCATGATCTCCCAAAGGATGTATGCAACATTACTTTAATGAATCATCCAGAATTAACTAAATTTGAATCACCCCTAAGGAAAAATGCCTCTTTTCGCATGATCACCCTTACTTTTCTGAACTGATGCTGGTGGTTTTGGACTCTGTATGCTAGGGCCTGGTGGAAATTTGTGCCGGACCGGTGATCCCACAACTTTAGGTTTGCAGGGGATTCTGGGTAAGAAAAATTGGGGGAATGGACCAAGAGTTTCCCTATCCACAGGCTGATACTGGGAATAACTGTGGCACCCTCAGTACGCCCTTCAGAACACCTCTGGACCTATGGAAGACAGATGTGGGGCTGCACCTATTGTTGAACCTGTGGAGAGAGACCCCAAGGGCTAGACCTGCTCTCTCTTGTACCGCAGACTGAGAAGTGGACTACAAGGGTCAGTTGGTTGACCTCCTGTTAAGCTACAGGGACATAAACCCTCCTTGACCATGGAGAAACTGCAGCCCTCATCTTCTTCAACCTCTCCACAGCATTCGACACCATATCCCACCACACCCTAATCAAAAGACTTCTTCACATCAGAATTCAAGGAGATGCCCTCAAATGGATTTCCTCCTTCCTCACCGGAGGAACACAGACAATGCGCCTAATGCCGTTCTCCTTGGAACCCAAGAGCATCATCTGCAGCATCCCACAAGGCTTGTCCCTAAGGCCCCATGCTGTTCAACACCTACATGACACCCCTGGCCAACATCATCAGAGCCCATTGACTAAACATCTGCAGATGTATGACCAGCTTCTTCGACTGGATGAAAAAAAACTGCCTGAAACTTAAAACAGAAATACTGATCTTTGGCAACAACACCTCTCCGTGGAGCAATACATGGTAGCCCTCCGAGCTAGGACTCTTAGAAATTGGGTTTCTGGTTGGCTAGGGTATGCACCTAATCCCGGCAGAACCCACCACTCTAGTCAGGGCAAGTCAGTTACACACCAAAGATAACCTGTGCTCATCCTCTGGTAGCTTGTCGCAGAGCATTCAGGCTTAGTATCAGAGACAATGTGCAAAGCATTTGTACAACACCCACTCACAGTAGCACAATGAATACACCACAAAAGAGACCCCACACAGAGGTATATAAAAAAATAGGCTTCAATATTATATACACATTAGGACCAAAATGATAAAGTTACACAATATACTTTACAAGATATGGCCCCAAAGTGCAGCTAACACATAATTACTTCCTAAAGCATGCAGTGTTACGGTATCACACAAGATGCAGAGCTAAACATTGCATAGATATCACTGTAAATACATTTGTCACTAGGGTAGTCCTTATGGACATGTTTTTTGATTTAATGTTGTGCATGTACATATTATTGTATGGATGGCGTTATTGTATATATGTATTGCTGTATGTCCTGTGATTTGTTCAGGTATTTTTTAGTTATAAGTACAGAGAGTGAAGACTATTCAGTTTGTATATAAGCCAATAAATACATTAACTTTTGTGCTGAATAAATAAGCATACTGGTGACTAATTTAAGTATTCACTGTGTCGAAATTGCTCTGGATAATCGGTCCCCACAATATACCAGTGTTTTCTGCTCCTTATTTGTCTATGCCCAGGCATAGTGGGGTTAATCGGACTAACACCTATAGCTTGATATCATAAGGCTACCGAGGGCCTAACTTAGGGGCGCCCCATGTGTAATAAAAGGGAGTTTAAGGCTTGGCAAGTAGTTTTAAATGCCAAGTTAAAATAGTATAAACTGCATACACAGGCCCTGCAGTGGCAGGCCTGGGACAGGATTGTCGGTGGCACCAGCAGTGCTTCAGGCCCACTTTTAGCTTTTAATTTACAGGCCCTGGGTATATGGTATACCACTTTACAAGGGACTTACAAGTAAATCAAATATCTCAAACAGATGTAAACCAATCATAGCACCGATTAGCTGTGGTAAAGTGCGCAGAGTCATAAAGCCAACAAAAGAAGGTCAGAAGAACAGGCAGAGGAAGGCAAAATGTTTGGGGATAACCCTGCAAAAAGGGCCAGGTCCAAAAGGACCCTCACCCACTCCGACAAATCCTGCTTACAACCTCTGCATTATCCTGGATAGCAAACTTACCATGAAAAGCCAGATCAACGCAGTCTCATTTGCCTGCTTTGTCACTCTTCACATGCTCTGGAAAATCTTCAAATGGCTCCCCGTTAACACCAGATGAACCGTCACTCAAGCCTTAGCCACCAGCCGCCTGAACTACGGCAACACGCTCCATGCAGGAATCACCATTAACCTCCTGAAGAGACTCCAAACCATACAGAACTCAGTCGCCAGATCCTCTTCAACCTCCCAAACTGGACCCACAGCATCCCTCACCTAAAGAAACTCCCCATACAGAAGAGATGCCAATTCAAGATGCTGACCCACACCTACAAAGCCCTTCACAACCAAGGACCAGCATACATCAACCACCGCCTGAATTTACACCAGCCCTCCAGACATCTATGCTCCGCCACCTTCTCCCTCGCACACAGACCCCGCATCCGCTGAAGCAACAGTGGAGGACGCTCATTCTCCTACCTTGCTGCTAAATCCTGGAACGCCTACCCCTTTTACCTCTGTACCCCCACCTCACTCCTAGAACTCTGGAAGGCACTCAAGACCTGGCTATTCAACTGAACCCACCCAAAGCAGTAAATCCCTCAGCCAATTACCCTCATGGGTGATTAGCCATGCTCTTCAAATCCGGCTTCATTGATAAAAGCTGCAAGAAGCTCTCTTTCGTGAAGAGCCCAGCTGAACAGTTCCAGCAGGATTACATAAAGCAGCCCTGTAGCAGCCTCTTCTGATTGGCCAGCCTTTGACAGCCTGAGCCAAGTTGCTACCTGAGTAGGTGTGAAGAGGCTTGGGGTGGAAACAATGCAACCATTGGGTAGGAGGAGATTTGTTCCCTGGAAAAGCCAGGGAGAGGAAGGGGCTGGGGAAATAACCTAACTTCAAAGGCAGAAGAACAGATGTCACATGACCCAGGCCAGCCCGCACTTCCTTGATCCCAAGAGAGATGGGAGCCCCTCTAATTATATTAGGAGAGGTGCTGGAACGGTAGAGTAGTTAGGTGTTAGCCAAACCTCTAGTTGGGTTACACAGACACACACCAAGGAGAGAATTTCTCTATTTTGATTTTTGGATAACAGTGCATTATGGGTCAAACATATGCCACACTTTACGGGAAGTGGTCATATCACTGGGAGGTAACTTTACCTCTATTGGTTGGGGTGTGCCCCCCTCCTGTCAGCCCAGAATGGAGGATAAATATGGGAGAGCTGCAGGAGCTCCTCAGAACTCTGCCTGGAACAAAGGAAGAAGAAGGACTTCCCTGCTGCACCCTTGGATGGCACCACAGATGGCTTGCACTGAGATAGACTGCACCGGCTGCACTCTCAAGGCTCCACAAAGAAAAAACTGTGCCTGACTCAAAGGAAAAAATCGGATTCCCTGAGCAGCAGCAGGTATAAACGTGCTGCAAGAAGTCTTCTGCAAGCCCAAAGAGAGGATCACCCCAGCTGACAAGTGGTAACTGGATTTTTCCTGGACTGTGTAAGTGCATTGTCGGAGATTGAGTCCTAGCCCCCAAGAGGCAATCCAGAGTCTCTGAACCCTTTGCTGGTGGTACTGGACACTTCTGTCCCCCCAAAGGACACCACAAGTAAAAGTTCCGAAAGTTTGGAGACTTTCCAAAACGTTTTGCTAAAAAGCTTAAGGAGGAGACCAGCTCATTCTCGAGAGTCAAGCCACTGATGTCGTACCTCAAATTAGCCTGACCATGCTGGTTTGCCCTGCTGAAAGCTTTCAGAGCTCCTTGCCGACAACGCCAAGGACAAAGACTTCCAGAGGCTCACCAAGGCATCGCATTGTAGCAGGCTGCCGTCTTTGAATCAAACTGCAGAGCCGATGAACCCAAGGACTCGAACTCCAGAGAAAACCTCGAAGAAAAAGACTAAGTCCAAAGGTAACATTTTCACCAGGACCTAGTACCCAAACTATGCGACCCCTGCTCCGTCACGGTTGGCCTAACCATCGACTTCATCCCGGTCCAGCGCGACCAAATAGCTGCGACTGGTGTTTTAAGATTTTTGGCACTAGAATGCATCATTTTTTATTTAATATTTAAAAATTCATATCTCTGGTTCCCTCCAATGGATTTTGTCATTTTTGGTGTCATTTTAAAGATAAAAGTTTTCTGTATTTATATAAATTGGAGTTTAATTTTTATTGTGTTTTGGCATTTACCTATTTACTGTTTTGGTGGGAATATATGCTTTACACATACTTGTCGCCTAAGCTAAGCTTGACGGCTCTTTTGACAAGCTACCAAGGGTTGAGCAAAGATTAATTTACTGAGACTTGACTGGACCTATTAGTGAGTGTGGTAGTATTACTTGCTGAGGGTGACTACCTTAACTTACTACTAACCCACTTTCATGCAAAGCATTTTTGCTATGATTCTCCCTCTCAGAGCTTCTCCGAAGCACCAAATCTATTTCAGCAGGAAGTTGCACAGAAGGTTTCAAGCCTTTGGGAGCCCTCTTAAGTCAGCGCTTGCAGTCTTGCCCCATTGAAGGAATCTGAGCTCAAAAAAAAGACTAAGGGCATAATTACGATGTCGGTGGGACCGCCACTGACAGGACGTCTGTGGCAGTCCCACCGACATAGAGGACATCTAGCCGACCACTGCATTTGGATGCAGGTGGTTGGACAGCAGAGGTCAGGTGAAAAGACCGCAGCCTTTGACAGAGTCCAAGATCCAGTTGGTGCGGTGGTCGGAATCTTATCCCTTCAATGGAGGCGGTGCCTGGGCAGGCACCGCCGAAGAGATTAGGATGTCCCTTTCCGACTGCCTTTTCATGGCGGTCCAACTATCATGAAAAGGCAGACGGAAACAGAATTTGGGGGTCCCAAGCAGGGCCCCCATTTCCCGTGGGCCACTGCCAAGTAGCCCTTGGGGCATATGTAGTGCTCCCCCACACATCCATGCACCGTAAGCCAGGCATCACATGGTGCTTGGCACAAAGTGAATGGATGTCCACAAAGTGCTTTTCACTGCAGCTTGTGTTGCGGCCCTTTTCCTGGGCCACAGCACAAGCTGCAGTAGAAAAGAAGCACTTTCCGACCACTGGCTGGTTCATCGTAATAGGACGGGTGAGACTGCTGACTCATTCGCGGATGGTCTCCTGCCCAATGCAATGGCAGTCAGTGGTCTGACCGAACGCCATCATAATTAGGGCCTAAGTTTTATGGTAGGACTCTTCACCAAGCAAATGTGCCAAAAGTATCCGGCCCCTCGACCCCATCTCAGTTATGGATTGCTGCCTTCCATTGCAGAGGATTTTTGACTTCCATTTCAGAGAGTAAGAAGGTAAAACATCCAACCTGGTTGAAACTTGTCTCTGTATACAACGCACACTCCATCGTAGTTGGCCTTAACTTTTGACTTTGACCTGGTGTAGCACCACCAGTTGCCCGCATTGGCACTTTGTGCTTTTTGGCACTAAAACTTAATTCAAACTTTTAAAATTCATATTTTGGTTCCCCTTATTGGATTTTTGTCATTTTGGTGCCTTTTTGTCAATTAAAGTTTACTCTGTTTTTTTCATTGAAGTGTAACTTTCATTGTGCTGTGTTTTCCACTTTTTAACTGTTTTGATACTGATAAATTCGTTACATATTTCTACTAAATTATGCCTGTCTGCTCTGTGCTACAGCTACCAACTGGTGAGCTCGTGTTTAAAATATTGTGACCTGACTGGACCTGATACACAATTGTGACATTATTATTTGGTGAGGACCTTAATCCCCTGCAACTAATAACCCACATTCCCACTCAGTAAAATAAAGGAGAAATCTTGTGCGTATACCCTGAGTCATTTTATACATAAATAACTGTATTCCTGCTCTTATCAGAACAAAATGTATCACGAGCTCCTAACAAGTGGTTTAGCCCATCTGAGTGAAATATACTTATTCGGGTGAGGACAAAGCAGCTATGATGAAGCATGCCACTGCTAATTGTGGGTGAGGTGTCTTCTCCTAATACATTAAGATATCTGTGGGGTGGTAGTAGATTATGCAATAGGAAAATCCCAGATGCACCTGTGGTGTATAAGTGTGCTAATTTGGGATGATGTGTTAAGGCTTAGCCATCCCACTCTCCTGAGATGTATACAAAGGAATAAAATTGTAATTTCCCCATCATTCCTCTTTCACATAGATTCCCAGTCATAGTATATAACCCATAATCCAATTAGAAGGGACATGCTGGGAGAATGACAGAGAAAGAAAGGCAATACTTTATGGTTGAAAATATTTGAAAATAAGAGGCGTAGGCAGATTACACACCCATATTATTCTTTAGGACACTGTGACGTAAATTAAGCTAGTTTTCACCATTTCTTCAAAATATTCCCATTGCAATATCCCCAAAAACAGTGTGGAGCATTGGACTCACTCCAGAGTCTATGAGATTTTGGCCAAGCCAGCACTTCCATTAAAACTTATGACATTTTAGTGAATTTCTTTGGATAATTCATCATCTGGCCCGAGTTTTCCAATTTTTGTGAGGCAAATTAATCCCTCTGCAGTCTCCAAGAGTTGGGTTGAATAATCCTCCTGCGACCTCCTAAAGATGAGATAGATATGACTTGATTGTTCTGTACTTGCTGTTAGATTTCTACAGATTTATATATAGATCTGTTGAACCTGGCCCTTTTGCAGGTTTATACCCTGACTTTTTGCCTTTTGCCTCCTATTTTTCTGACCCTTTTTTTGTTCGCTTTAGGACTCCTGGCACTTTACCACTGCTGATCAGTGCTAAAGTGCATATGCTCTCTGTCTAAATTGTATTGGTGATTGGTTTATCCATGACTGGCATATTTGATTTACTGGTACGTCCCTAGTAAAGTGCACTGTGTGTGCCCAGGGCCTGTAAATCAAATGCTACTAGTGGGCCTGCAGCACTGGTTGTGCCACCTACATGAGTAGCCCGGTACACCTGTTTCGGATCTGGCTTTACAGTGTCTGTGCACTCACTTGCCAGGCCCAAACCTTCCCTTTTACTACATGTAAGACACCCCTAAGGTAGGCCGAAGGTAGCCCCATGGGCAGGGTGAAGTGTATGTGAAAGGTAGGTCATGTACCGATGTGTATTACATGTCCTGATATTGAAATACTACCAATTTTGTTTTTCACTATTGTAAGGATTAGCTCTCCCATAGGTTATCATTGGAGCTGCCTTGTAACATTTTACAAGTGTAACTTTCAATTGGGAAAAGCTAGTGATTTGGAGTTTGGGCTCTCTGAGCACAGAATTTAAAAACACACCTTTTAGTGATGGTGGTTTTTAATTGTGTGTTTGGAAATGCCACTTTTAGAAAGTGGGCATTTTCTTGCTTAACCATCCTGTGCCTCTGCCTGCCTGTGGATTCAACGTCCGGTTTAGACTGATAGGGGCCTGTTTGTGCATTCACTCTAGACAGTCACACAATGGGAGTTGAGGTGTGCCCAGCATATCCTGATGGCCCATCTCCAGGCTGATGGGCTTTCCTGAGCTAGAGTGGTGGGAGGGTATGTCACCTGCACCTGAATAGGGCTGTGCCTGGCCTCTCACAATGCTGTCTCCGCACCCCCTGGAGTGTGTCTGGAGCCAAGACTAGGTACAGAAAGAACTTTTGCACTACAAAGAAAATCCTTTGTAGAATGCCTACTACAAAGGCCAAAAGGGGTATAAGTATTGGACCTAAAACCCCAGACCCTTTAGGACACTTCTGACTCAAGAGGAACCTCTGCCAATAAGAAGAGCTGAGGATCTGTGAGGAGGAGTACTGCCCCTGTGCTGTGTGTGCTTTGCTGGGTTGGCCTGCAGTTGCTGCTTCTGCTTTGGAGAGGAAAAGGACTGGACTTTGCTCTGTATCCTGCTTGTGAAGTTTCTCCAAGGGCTTTTGTGTGCTTGCCTCACGTTAAGAAGCCTCAGGGCCATCAAAGATTTAATCTGCATTTTCCAAGAACTCCACTGCTGGTAGTTCTGACCTGCCAAGTGGTGCCAATTCCAGTTCTGGGCCCTTGGAGGTGTTTCCTGCTACAAAAAGCTGCAAAACCCAGCAAAATCGAAGCTTCTCCCTTCCAGCACCTGTTTTCTGATGCAGCACCACCGTGCGGGAGATATTTCCATGCACCGGCACCATGCAGCCAAAGAAATCAACGCAGCATCTGCCTTGGCCTGAAGAACCGCTGCAGCTTGAGTTCAGCACATCGGTCTCCAAAGTCTGAGGCCACTGCACTGACTTCAACGCAGGCTCTGCTGTGCGGCTGAGAAGATCAACGCATCATGGACCGCGACTGAAGAAATCGATGCAGCGCCTGTTTGCCGTCACTGCCTCGACTTCCAGCACATCCGGATTTCCACACATCGCACCTGTGCGCCAAAGCTACATCGACACCTGGCTTCAGTAAGGAACCGAGGCCGTGTGTCCAAAGAATTGACGCATCACCTCCCTACGCAGTAAGAAACCGATGCATCACATCCTCTCAGGGTAAGGAACCAACGCATCACCTCCACTGTGAGCAAGGAACTGACACCTCACCTTCTCTGCGTGTAAGGAACCAACACATCGCTTTGCTTTCTGCCGCCTCACCTCCCCTGCGCCTGTTTTCGGGTTCTAATTTTGACGCATCACAGGTACTTTGCAAAAAAGTAATGCATCCATAGTTTTATATGGACTAAATAGTTTTGAACCTTTTTAACATGCTATCTTGATATATGTATGTTGGATTTTTGTCGTTTCATTCTTGTTTTGATTAGATAAATATTGGCTATTTTTCTAAACTGGTGTGGTGTCCATTTTGTAATGTGTTCACTGTGTTCTGTGTGTTTATGTACAAATACTTTACACATTGTCTCTGAGATAAGCCTGACTGCTCATGCCAAGCTACCAAGGGGTGAGTTTAGCTGTGTAATCCCTTCGCCCTAACCAGAAGAAAGGGTCCCTACTTGGACAGGATGCATACCACTGCCAACTAGAGACCCCCATTTCTAGCAATACCTCCATTTGCTCTTGTCTGACATAAAATCATTTCTCTGAACATATTTGCACATCTGACGTCCACAAAGAATACATATTGATATACCATTCTCCCGCCTATAATCTACCTACTCAAACATTTCCATACTGTTCATCCCCTTCTAATACTTTTCATGAATACATCCAGCTCATAGTTACATCAAGATCAAATCATAAGCATCCTTCCATTATGTCCATTCCAAACACAGACCAATTGTGCTACGTAATTCCATCACTATTTTTTTCATTTCAAGTAGTGTTTTCCATTTTTAATGGCATGCTGTGGTATTCTTAGAAGGTGAGAATGTTATGACTCAAAGGCCTAGCTTACTGGGGACTTGGGATGTTGCTGGGAGTTGATGAAGGGGGCAGAAGTTGCGGGATGTTGGAAGAAGATGGGACCCTTTTGATGTTTTCTAACAACATTACACCCGTTTGGATTTGGATCAACAGTGTCTATTATTCCTTTGGAACTTCACACACGTCCTGCTTGTCAGCTATGTTTTATAAATCTAAACTGTCTTTTAATCAGTGGTACAGTTGAACCTTTCTCTTTGGTGCACTGTTATCGCTATGATCACTGCTACGCATGTCCTACATCTCAACGCACATCTGAACGTGTTTATATTTCTCTCTCTGTTACGACATCACCATGCCTGTCATGTACAGCGCTTGATCACCCTTTGTAGGTCTGCTTGGCGCTGTATAAGAACTGTAGAAACATAAGAGCCCAGGAGGAGTAGCAGTTTTATTCAAGACTCGCCCTGGCATTTTAGTGAATTAACTTCCATGTTTCCAATACAGTAAGGTTAATGTTACTCCGTGCAGGCATCCCCAAGGCACCTCTGACTTGGAGAGCAGCATTCCACCGTTGCAAGTGAACCAGCAGTGGGCTTGACCGTTATTGTCAATTGGACAATGTTAATCTCCCGTTGACCTCAGAGTGAAGAAAGTGAAGAAAGTGACAATGTTGCCCTTTGCTACGTCGATCTGCCTAGAAATAAATCCGATACAAAAGAGGATGATGGACGGAACCTTTGAGCCAATCAAACACTCACCCCCAATAAATCCGGCCTTGCTCAGTTCATGTTGGTGAGAGCAATGTTCTAAAAGTGTGTTACAGAAAGGTGAAGGAAGTCAGCCGTTTTAAGAACTCTCCTGAAACCACTTAATTGAGACAAATGCGTACGGTTTGCTCGACGCGGTCTGCTTGGTAATGTGGTCATGTGATGTTTGCATCTGAAAATAATTTACAGTTTCGCGGCATTAGCATAATTGTGTGCTGCCTTTATGTCATAAAGTTTAGTCTAATTTCTTAGGTGAGCGAGATGCTAATCAAGCAGTTCGGGGCACAAATGATAGTGAAAATAATCAAATGTGAAATTGTCCAGGGAAAGTTTCCGCTCCGAAGCGGCGGAGAGGAAATTGTCATTTTGAAGTCTCGGGAGACAATTTTCTCATTACAAATCAATCCCTCGGGAGCCACTACCTTCTTTTCTGTTTCTCAGGTTGGCATCTTCGTGACACGACCATTGTAATTAGAATGATTAAAACGCAAGAGGTGCCAAACAGCTCATTTATAATTCAGCTTCGGCAGCAGGAAGCTAGCGATAGCAGGCAGAGGAAGAATCTTCCGCTTCTAGAGCAAAATCAACAATTCCCTACAAAATATGCAGTACACTACGCACACAATTACAACACAATTTACAAAACTTTTTGGACGCCTGAGATGCATTTTGGTGTGCAAGATTGCTAGCCGTAAACCACATACCTCCAGTCACAAAGTGCCTGGCGTAGCGGAAGTGACATCACAATTTCAAAATCAGCTTCCTGTGCTCTGATTGGATAGAGTTCTGGCAAGGAATGAAAACTAAGCTCATAGGGTCTTGATGATTGTCTCTTCCTGCAGCTGCTTTCTTGATTTATGAGACTGGTGACAGGTAGCAAGGAGACTGCAAGGGGATAGCCAGGGGCAAGTCAGAAGGTAGCTGCTTCCTCTTGGGATGCCTAACTGACCTCTATGCTGTGAGTGCATATACATAGCAAAATAATCATAGAATTAGGATGTTGACGTCTAGCTTCACAGATAATATTTTGCATTGCTTGGTCGTTTTTTGCAATGCTATATAAGTAATGTTGTGGTGCAGCGGCCACAGCGGCTGACTCCGGAGCACAGGGCTCACGTTTCGATCCCCGGTGGCAGCTCAGCTCAGCACCCTGTGACTCTGGGCAATAGCTCACTTAATCTCCCCGATGGCCCCCAGCGCCTTGAGACCCCTAGGGGTGATTAGTTTGCGCTTTACAAATACCGGATACATACATACATTTAGGATTAGGGTTGAGAAAATGGGTGTTCCCAGAGGAGGTGATGGGGTGACCAATCAGGTGGTGAATGCCCCCACAATTGCACTTTATGGGTCCTCATAAACATTTATTTGTCACACCCAGTTCATGCACTAGAATATACTAAATCTGATGAGCGGTGAAGGATGCAGTGGATATTGATTCTTTAAGGATCCCCTGTATAGTGGAAAAGGAGCTTAACAGATTAGTGACACAAAGACAAATGTGTTTGTCTATTGTATTCTCCCAATTTGTGTTGGTTTTGTTATACGTTTTATATTTTTTTAATTGAATATTTCTGCAAGTTTAGTGGAATATTTCTGATTGTATATTTAGCCATAGCAGAGCAATAACCCATTGAGTATTATACACGTTTTTAAATAGGCTAATCTCATGGAAAAAACCCTTTTTAAGAATTGTTGTCATAATGTTTTTAATTTTGTGAAATGTCCAAATAATGTGATCAATTTTAGGCGTTTTTGATTGGATTTGTAAACTCCTTGATTAATAAAATAATGAATATTGTTCTAATATATCAGAGTGGGGATATTCAAATTTCCATGTGATTGCATATCAAATGTTATTGGAGATGCACTTGGAAGTGCAAAAGGTTTGGATGATTCTGTATGTGCACCCGAAGGGAAATTTCTTTTTGACTTTACACCCAGTTCATGCACTTGATTTTGGTGTAAAAAAAAAAAAAAAAGGATAGACTAAGGGCATTATTTATGGGGTTTTGGCATAGGGCAGCGTAGCAAGTCACCTTGCTGCGCTGCCCTACATCAAAGTGAAAGGGTAGAAATGCACCGTATTTATCTAACACGGTTCATTCCTGTACTTTCCCCCTGCGCTGCCGCCGTTTCGGCAGCCTAGCTCCGATGCAGACACGGAGCTAGGTGCAAGGGTGCCTGTGCTGTAGGCAGGATGGTTTTGGTGCAGGTAGGGGCACCTTCCTGCACAAAAACAATTGTGGGAGGGTGTTTCCTCTTTCTATGTATGCTGCAGAATGCCGCACACATGGAAAGGGGGAAAACAAGGAGAAATAAATATGCTTCTCCTCGTTAGTTTTGGCGCATCCCACTGTTTACATGGTTTTAAATCTGGGGAGGGTCAAAATCCATGGGGGTTGTGTGGGAACATCCATGGCAACACCTATGGAATGCCTCCCTAATGCAGAGTAAGGCAACACTGTATTTTGTTCTGCCATGCCTTACTCCATATCTATGAGGTGATTCAAAGCCAGGCAAAGTGGATTTGTGTGACCTCATAAATATGATTTTGTGATTTGCACTGCCGGAGCTTCACAAAAAGTTATGCTTTGGCAGTGCAAGGGCTCATAAATATGCCCCTAATTTTGCAACTTGAGTCTAAAAAAGCCCTAAACTCCCAATATTATCAGGACCTTTCATAGGAAGTGATTTCTCCCCATGGAAAAAAATATTTCCATGTGGAAAACAAGAAGAACATTTTATTTGTCAGGTTAGGTTCTCTGCAGTGTTAATCGGCTGTAGTACATGAAGAGCCCTCTCTGGCCACAGCCTGTGGTGTTGGCTCTCCAAAGAATTCTGAGCAGTGGCGGCTGGCCGGGAACGGGGGTAGCGTAGCAGGAGGGGGGACGGAAAATAAAAAAATAAAAACCTTACCTTTTGCCGGCCGCCGTCTCTCCTCCGCTTTGGTCCCTTCCAGCGCTGCCTTCTCCTCAGCTTCGGCAGAAGCAGGAAGCACACATGCTCCCTCCCTAAACCAATCACAACGCTGCAATGCAGCGTTGTGATTGGTTCACCGAGATTCAGCACCCAGACGGGGAATGGGAGCCTGGGCATGTTCCTCACCAGGCTGTGTAATGCAGCCTGCTGGGGAACATGCAAAGTGTGCATGACTGTTTAGCCGACCCAAGAGTGCTGGCCAAACAGTCATGCACACTTGGAGTGCAAACCACTCCTTACCCTGTGGCCTCAGCCCCTCCCTAACCTAGTCCCATAGTGAAAAATAAAATGATAATAACGGGGTTATTATTTTATTTTTCCTTTCTCCTGCTCTCAGAGCAGTGGGGCAATGCTTCTCCGCCTTAGCGGAGGAGCCGCCCCTGCTGGTGGGGAACATGCAAATTGTGCATGACTGTTTGGCCGGCCCAAGAGGGCTAGCCAAACAGTCATGCACACTTAAGGAGTGCAAACCACTCCTCCTCTTGTGACCCCAGCCTTGCCCTAACCTAGCTCCTAAGTGAAAAATAAAATGAAAATAACAGGGTTATTATCATTTCAATTTTCCTTTCTCCTGCTCCCAGAGCAGTGGGGCGATGCTCCTCCCCCTTAGCGGAGGAGCTGCCCCTGATTCTGAGCTCTGTTACAATTTACTCTGCCAGGTCACCAAATTGCTTGAGTTGATCCTGAATGACGATTCCAAAGTGTAATTATATCTGTATGGCTGGTCTTCCAAAATAGGCTGTGGCGCCAAGCGTGGAATTGTTTTTGAGGAATGGATCATGTAGGACTTCAAATTCAAAGGCATGTTACCATTTTGTCTGTTGAACGAGCCCATAGACCCCCTTGCTAACACCCCACCCCAACCCCCTGTGTAGAGGTACCTGCTAGGCAGTGATTTTCACTTTCTTAATTCCTGAGTTAAGGATGTCATTCAAGCTGCATGATGCAAAGTACTCTATCGCTTTAAGACTATGACATTTATGCTGATTACTGAATTTACTCTGGTGGTACAGAGATACAACTTTGATAACATGAAGAGAATATATTGCACATTTAGCATAAAGTAATTTTACTTATGCGCCCATTCATTCTTGTTTCCACTATATAATTGTACTATGGCTCGCCTTTTGAGGGGGCTTATATTTGTATATCCACATTTAGAGCAAAGACATTGGAGAGCTAGTTCTGTGTGTATATTTAGATATCATGTGAGATCTGTTTTACCACCTCGTGAGATCTTATGTGGATGTACATCACAAGGCTGCCTCTGTACTCTTTTCGACTTGGGTTAGCCAAGGCGATGTGTCTGTCTAAGGCCACGCTCAGCAGAACCTTGTAAAGGAAAAGTCTGGCATATTATGCACTCATTTAATAATTTCTCTTCTTTAAATAATTTTGCCTTATGCTTTTTTGTCTTTTTGATCTACTTTAATCTACTTTAGAGTTTGGGGAGGCATACACTGCATAATAGCTTGGGTATTAGTTACATAGGATATGGGGCTCATTCCATGAAAGGCATCAAGAATCCTAATGGCAGAATTGATGGAGATGCATTACTGACCAGGGAGAGACAGATATTGGGTTGCCAATCATCTGATTAGAGGATGATGATGGAGTACGATATATAACTGTTGTTGCAAAGTCATCCTGTGCCCTGGGCACCCCCAACTTTTTGCTGACTGGTACTGGTGGTAACTGACTCTGACTGACCCTGGGCTCTGCCTAACCGGGCCCAGGGCCAGTGCTATGCTGAAAGAGACACATTTAGAATACAGTGAAAACACCTACATACACTAGGGTACACTATGGATTGGGGTACCCCTGTGATTGGCATGACCTACCCTATAAGACTCTAGTACATAATAGGGCGGGGGATTGAAACTACCTATCAGTCCCTAGTATATAGTATATAGTAGGGCATGGCAGTTTAGAGGCCAGCAGCCTTTTCTGCACTTGCATGTGAGCACTTCTGAAGCCTGAGGTCAGTTTAAAAGCAGCCCTGGGTTCCATGACTGCTTTTAAAAGTAAATTGTGCCCAAACTCGACTTTGGTGTTTGGGGCACTTACAAATGGATAACCTACAATGTTTTGGCATATTAGGAAGCCCCTAGGTGTCCCAGGGGTGGAGGGCCAGGTATTTATAAGGTGGACCCTTATAAAATGAGTTTTATATGCTCACTCCCCACATTGTGATAAAGTGCTGCCCAAATTCGACTTTGATGCTAGGAGCACTGTGGAGGGAGGATCTGCTAGATTTCTGCAGATTCAGAACCCCTAAAATCTCCCCTAGGTGTTCCATGGGGTGGGTGTCCTGTAGATATAGGCGGAGTACTTGTAAAATATGTTTTTATAAGGCCTGGTACTGTAAAAATGGCCCAAGTCATTTTTCCCATTGCAAATCCCCTGCCACATAGGTTAACATGGCAAGAGGTTATTAACTAATAACTCCTTATAGGAGAATGATAGAACTTCCATTCAAAGACTTCCCAGAATGGTAGTGATAAATCCAACAATATGATATTGTTGAATTTCTCCTAAAATATACAGACAAGAAGTTATAAGACTTTCTTGGTTGTAGGTCCAGATTCAGCCTTCCAGTAGTCTGTCCTGATTGGTCAGAGTTAAGTGGATTAGCCAGGCTGCTTTGAAGAGGTGATAAAGAGCCCTTGGGGTTAACCAGCTTTGCTGGGAGGGCAGTGTGCTGCTACACAGGAATGCCAGAGCAGGGGGAGGAGTCGTAAACCATGGCCTTCAAAGGAAAGGGGAAAGCCTCAGTGTCAGTTACCACTCTACGCTTTTGACCCCAAGCCAGAGCTAGGATTAAGGAAGGAATGAGCAGATGCAAGCGGGAGAGTCTATGGAAATTAGCCATCCTAGGGGTGTGTTTAGCCAGCTCTTAACTCTCTGCTGCAAAATCAGCCATTATGAATTTGGAGGATTTGGTGCACTCTGGGACAAAATAATGCCACACTCTACAGGATGTGGACATAACCTTGGGGTGTTACCCTGCCCCCATTGGTCAGGAGTGACCTCCTGCTTGACCTAGAGAACTTGGAATAAGTATCTGAGAGGGGCAGAGCCTCTCAGATCTGCTGCTTGAAACTTAAGAAAGCAAGACGTTGTGCCATGCTGAGAAGTTTGATGTGCAATTTCTAAGGCCTGCCCTCTGGGGACTGCACCATCTGGAACTACAGCCCTGTGGACTACCTTGCTGTGAAAAAGAGTAAAGAGTGGACTCCCTGCAAGCTACAGGTTAACAGAGCTCACCTGGAACATCACCACCAAGGATCCTCAACCTGGAAAACTGCCAGTGGATTTGTAAGGGTTTTGTCCAAATAGATTGTGGGAACTGAAGTCCTCAACTTTCAAGGACCATCTTGGAGCTTCCAGACCTTTGGAGTGAGTTTGAGACACTTTGGGACCCTTTGGGGAACTTCAGGAAGAAGTTCCAGGAGTTTGGAGAACTTTGGAGCAACTTTGGAAAAAAGCTCCATAAGGGGACCGACTCAACCTGGTCAGCCAAGCCGCCTGCCTTCAACCGCGAGCCGGCCAAGCCATCCAGGTTCATCTTGCTGAAAGCTCCGTAGGTTCGACTTCCAGAGTTTGACCGGGAGTAGAAGAAATCCGAGGCCGACGAACCCTCACCGAATCCGGACTGGTGAAGAGCATCGAGGGACCCCATGAGAAAAAAGCTCCAGAAAAGTTTCTAAGTCTGAAGGTAAAAACTGTGACTAGGACCTACCGCGAGGGTAGCCGCTCACGGCTCCATTGCGGACGTCCTGAAACTTTGACTTTGAGCCGGTCTATCGCGACCAGATGTCCCAATATGGTGCTATAGGTTTCTAAGTGCTATAAAGTGATACATCTTTAAAAATTCATATCTCCGGTTCCCTACATTGGATTTTTGTTGTTTTGGTGTCATTTTAAAGATAAAAATATTTCCTGTTTTTATAAATTGGTGTTAGATTTTTTTTTTTTGTCAAAGATGTGTTTATTGAATTTTCCCAACATGTTTCATAAAACAATACCATCACAGTATCCCTCGCAGGGGATTAGCCAGAGTTATCAAAACTATAAATGAGTAACAGATTATATTGCCATACCAAAGTCCAGCTCCTGTCAGAGGAAATGTTGAAGTATAGGTTACAGTTTGTGAATATACACGGAGCATGGAAGGAGGTCGTTTATGCAAAGGGTGCAAGTTTGCAGTTCCGAATACATTGCATCGTCAGTCTGCGATGGTAACATTCCTATGCCTTCCAGCCGGAAGGTGCTACCTGGTAAAAACAGAAATCATAGAACTACAATTCCCAAGTGGGAGATAACAGAGACAAAGAAAAAACAAGGAACACCCCCTACCCACCCTCCTCCCCAACGATGGTGGCTGCAATCTTCACATCTCGGAAGTATCCAGTGTTACTGACATTCGACTCAAAATTGAAAGAGATGCAGGGCCCTAACAGTAGGAGGACAAACTGCCGATGGAAGACCATGTGAAAGAAAGGTGACCAAGGGACCCCACCGGAATTCAAAGTTTTTGTAATCATCTCTGAAAATGTCGGACATGCGTTCCAAACTAAGCAGCCTCCAGAGACGGGAATGCCAAAGGGAAATAGCCGGGGCTTCCTGCCTTTTCCAAGCGGCAGCCAGGGTAATCTTAGCCGCCCCCACAAATAGCCACATAATGGTTTTATCAGCTCGGGTCTGGTGCTCTAGGGAAGGGTCACGAAGCCCCAGGAGAATGCCCGCCATAGTAGTGGGGATGGGGTATCCCAGCATGTCTTTGATGTGTGCTAGTATTTCTTCCCAAAAGGGGCGTATAGTTGGGCAATCCCACCAGATATGCTGGAAGTCTCCAAGCAGCCCGCACCCTCTCCAGCATCTATCGGAAGTGGCAGGGAAGATCCGCTTAAGCTTAGATGGATGGAGATACCAGTCCATCATGGTCTTCAGGTGGGCCTCGCGGAGTTCTGTGGAGTGGTTGAATCTCATGATGTCGGACCATAAATGGGTCCACTCATCATCCGAGACCCCACGCTGCAGCATGCCCTCCCACATAGACATATATCGCGGGCGCGGGGAGCACGTGGTAGTGAGAAGGAAGTTATAAATTAAAGAAATCGCCCCCTTCATAGAGGTAGTCTTGGTGAGGAAGCACTCGAATTTCGTAAGTGGACGCGTAGCTGCCTCCCGGACCTGAGGGGTGAGCGCCCAGTGCATTAATTGGGCATAATGGTAGCTTTCTGTATTCCCTAATGCGTAGTCCTGCTTACAGTCATCAAAAGTAAGAGGGTCAAAGTGTTGGAATAGATGAGTCAGAGCTAAACATCCACCTTCCCTCCAAGCATTAAAAGGTCCCTCATGTAAGGCCGGGTTAAAATGGAGGGGTGTAAATGGTGAAGGGAACGACGTCCATCTATCGTCACCCGTGAGTGAATCCCAGACCCTCAAGGTGGTACGTGTGGAAGTGCTGATGTAAACATTCTTAGGTCTGTCTCTCTTGGGGCGCCAGACAAGATCCCATATAGTCCTTCCCGCCACACTGCGATCCATATGAAGCCAATGTTTATCGGAGTCGGGCTTCGACCATTCAACCAGGACTCTCAGCTGTGCCGCTTTGTAATATAGAGGAAGGTCGGGTAGCCCAACGCCCCCTTCCCTACGGGAGCGACGCAAGAGGGAGAAAGAGAAGCGAGCGCGTCCTCCATGCCAAATAAAGCGCAAAATCATAGCCTTTACTCGCCGGAAGAAATCCCCCTCCAGGTCTATGGGTAGAGCCTGAAACAGATATAGAAGTTTGGGAAGGAGGGTCATCTTCACAGTGTGGATCCGGCCCAACCAGGACTGGAAGAGGGGCTTCCACTTCGTAAGGTCTGCTTGGATTCGATTAAGGAGGACAGGAAAATTGGCAGCATAGAGCCCCTCTACTTTGGGCGTCAGCTGGATCCCCAGGTACTGAATGGAGGTCGTGGCCCACGGCAAAGGTGTAAGAGACTGGAGCCTGCACATTTCCTCATGTGGAAGAGTGAGGTTGAGAATGTATGATTTATCAAAATTTATTTTGAAGCCAGCCACTGCTACAAAGCGTTCAAGTACCACCTGTAAGGGTGGGAGGGATGTAGCCGGGCTTGAGAGGGACAAGAGGACATCGTCCGCGAACAGGGACATTTTATGTGGCTCCCCTGTGAATGGTAAGCCCTGGATATTGGGATTAACTCGTAACGCTAGCGCTAATGGTTCAATACTGAGAGCAAAAAGCAGGGGCGATAGGGGGCACCCCTGCCTAGTGCCTCTAGAGTGATTAAAGGGAGATGATACAATCCCGTTGACTACCACTCTAGAACTAGGGTGGAGATAATTGGCTCGAATCATAGTGAGAAATTTGGGTGAGAATCCGAATGCCGTGAGTGTGTGGAATAAAAACGACCAGTCAACCCTGTCGAAGACTTTCTCAGCGTCCAGCCCTACTAGTACTGCGGGATGTGTCGTCTGTTAGCCTTCTCTATCAAGTGAATAATCCGACGGGTGTTGTCATGTGTTTGACGGCCTTTAATAAATCCTGATTGGTCAGCATGAATGAGGTCAGGCATGAGATCGTTTAAACGTTTGGCTATTATAGAAGAATATAATTTCGCGTCGATGTTTAGTAGGGCAATGGGTCGGTATGCGGCACAGCGCTGGGGATCCTTCCCTGGCTTTGGTATTACAGAAATTACGGCCTCAGACATAGTGCCAGAGGTCTCCCCGTCCTCAGCCATCTTGTTAAAAAGGCGAGTCATATGGGAGCTGATATCGGGGGCAAACGTCTTATAGAAAAGGGCGGTGTATCCATCCGGCCCCGGGGCTTTATGGGGTTTTAGGGCCTTAATGGCAGAACACACCTCGTCTACAGTTATAGAAGCTGTAAGTAATTCATTCCAGGCAGCCGACACCTTGGGTAAAGGCAGTGACTGGAGATATTCCCTTTGGGCGCTCGTGTCTAGAGTATCACTGGCGTACAGGGATTTGTAATAAGAGCCAAAAGCTCAGCTTTATTCTTATCTTTATGTATAATTTCCCCGGAGGGTCCCTGAAGGCCACCCACGTACTCTCTCTCTCGCTTATCCTTTAATTGCCGGGCACGGTGCTTACCAATCTTATTGCCCTGCGTGTATGATAAGTGCCTTAATTTGAGGAGTGTGAACTCCGCTCTGTTGTTCTAAATCGCCCGAAGTTTACCTCGGACCGCTGTTAGGCTGCGAAGAGTCTGACTTGTGGGGTTCAATTTATGAGCTTGTTCAAGTGTGGCAAGCTCTTTCTCCAATTGCTCTCTCTCCCTAGTGCGCTGTGCATTCAGGGCCGAGTTAAGGGCTATACATCTCCCACTAAAGACCGCCTTAAATGTGTCCCATGTTGTATATTCCGACGTGTCTTCTGGGTTATTAATGGCAAAGAATTCAGTAATGGCTTCCCTCAGACTAGTAAAGGACTCCCTGTGCCGGGCAAGCGACGCTGGAAAATACCACCTAGGTGTAGTCGAGACTTTCCCACCCCAAGAGAGACACATAGAAAGTAAGCTGTGATCTGAAATTGAAAGGGGAATATCTTGGCGTCCCGTAGGGCCCCCTGTAGTGATTGGCTAAGAAAAATGTAATCCAACCGGGAGTATGTATGATGGACATGCGAGTAGAATGTGTAGTCACGGGTCTGTGGATAGAGACTGCGCCAGGCATCTATTAATCCCATGTCGTGTATGCGCCGCTGTGTGTCCGCAGAGAAGGAGCCCAAGTCCAAGCGTTGTGAGTGCGTACTATCAAGCTCTTTTTGCCACGTTAAATTGAAGTCCCCCATGAGGATCAGTGGGCCCTCTGCAAAGTCCGTCAGTCTCCCCAGGAGTGTGTGTAAGAATACCGTCTGTCCTGTATTGGGGGCATATATGGCGACAAAGGTGCACAGTCTGCCTCTCAGACGGCCCTTAACCATGACCCTTGACCTTGCCAGGTAGGTCGCTCCCCCCGCTGCAGCACCACCTGCGTTCCAGCCCCTGCTGTGACCTCCTGCGCTGCCTTGTACCCATTCTGCCGGTCTGATCATCTCCTGCGTCTTTTGGGTCTGTGCCCCCACTGCCCGTTTTCCTTCTGTACCCCTTTTGTGCCTCCAGCCCCTGTTGTTGTCTATTGCGCTCTGTGCTTTGTGCCCCCACTGCCCGTTTTTCATTCTGTACCCTTTTGTGCCTCCAGCCCCTGTTGTTGTCTATTGCGCTCTGTGCTTTGTGCCACCACTGCCTGTTTTTTCATTCTGTACCCCTTTGTGCCTCCAGCCCCTGTTGTTGACCTTGTGCTTGTGCCCATTTCTTCTTCTGTACCCCGTGCCCCCTGCTGTGCCCGCTCGCCCTCCCTCGCCGCTCCCGTTCCCGCCTCTGCATTCCCTGCGGCCCCGCCCCCTCAGTGCCCATTCGCTGCCCCTGCCACCCACCCCCAGCTGCTCCTCCCTCCCACCTCCCCTATATGGCGGCCGCTGTGCGGCCGCGCCTAGGCAAGCCCGTCTGCGCCCATCCGCGCCTGGACCGCGCCCAGCGCCAGAACCCCTGGCCCCCGCACCAGCCACAAAGACCGCCTCCCGATACGACGCCAGCATCCTCATCGCTCTCAACCCAGGACGGACACCCACCTGCTGCAAGGCCGCCCCGAAGCGCACCCACGGTCCCTTCACCTGCCGGAACTGCAGCTTCTCCTGCCTCGAAGACACCAAGACACCCGCCAGGCAGGAACCCAACCAGCTCCGATGCATCCTGCTCACCACCCGCTCCGCACGCAAGCACGCCGTCGAGCTCTGGGACCTACTCGACACCACATCACCGGCCGTCGCCTTCCTGACTGAGACCTGGATGAACGAGTCCTCCTCACCCGACATCGCCATAGCCATCCCCGACGGCTACAAGATCACCCACAGAGACCGCACCAACGGAGTCGGAGGAGGAATCGCGATCGTCCACAAGAACACCATCAGGGTCTCGACCAGCACCAATGACACCCTCAGCACCGCCGAACACATGCACTTCCAGATCCACACGGACCCCAAGACCACCGTAAGAGGCACCCTCGTCTACAGACCACCCGGACCCCGACCACAATTCTGCAACTCCATCACCGACCTCATCAGCACGCACGCGTTGACCTCCACCGACTACATCCTCCTCAGAGACCTGAACTACCACCTGGAGAACAACAACGACAGCAACTCCTCCGCCCTGATCGACAACCTCGCCAACCTCGGATTGAAACAGCTCGTCACGACGCCGACCCACATTGCCGGACACACGCTCGACACCATCTTCTCCTCAAGCCCCCACGTCGCCTTCAGCCATGCCTCCGAACTCACCTGGACCGACCACCGCTGCATCCATTTCACCTTCCGGAAGCCCGCCGCACACCACCGCACCCTACAGATCCCCGCCGCTGCTGGAGCAAAATCAGCGAAGAACAGCTCCAGACAAACCTCGCTCTCAACCCACCGACCGACCCCACCAACCCCGACGATGCAGCACGCAACCTCAGACGCTGGATGGACGACTGCGCCAACACCTTAGCCCCGCTGAAAAACCAACCCACAAAGACACCAGCAAGAGAGCCAGCTGGTTCACCCCGGAAATCTTAGCATCTAAACGCACCTGCCGGAAACTGGAGAACAAATGGCTCAGCGAGAAGACGCCGGACAGCCATGCAGCCCACAAAGACGCCATCCGCAACCACCATCATCTCATCAGGACCGCCAAGAGGACTTCCTTCAAAGACCGCCTTGACAACAACGCACACAACAGGAAGGAGCTCTTCAACATCGTGAAGGAACTCTCCAACCCCAGCGCCAACGCCAACGACATCCCGCTGTCGCAAGCCCTGTGCGATTCCCTTGCCACCTTCTTCCACCGCAAGATCGCCGACATCCACAACAGTTTCGACTCCCGGATGACCCAAACAGGCCCCGACACGCCGGACCCACCGCATCCCATCGACCACGACCCCCTGACAACCTGGGCCAACGTGAGCATCGAGGACACAATCAAGACCATGGGCTCAATCCACTCCGGCTCCCTGTCAGACCCTTTCCCGTACCACATCTTCAACAAAGCCGACAGCTCCATCGCACCCCACCTGCGCAATGTGATCAACCTCTCTTTCGAGACCGCGACCTTCCCTGAGAGCTGGAAACACGCTGAGATCAACGCCCTACTTAAGAAACCCAAGGCGGACCCGAGCGACCTCAAGAACTTCCGGCCCATCTCCATGCTTCCATTCCCAGCAAAGGACATCGAGAAGATCGTCAACTCCCAGCTCACCCACTACCTCGAAGACAACAGCATCCTGGACCCATCCCAGTCAGGATTACGCAGCAACCACAGCACCGAGACCGCCCTCATCGCCGCCATCGACGACATCAGGATCCTGCTGGACAACGGCGAGACGGCGGCCCTCATCCTCCTGGACCTCTCCGCCGCTTTCGACGCCGTCTGCCACCACACACTACGCACCCGCCTCCTTGACGCAGGGATCCGAGACAAGGCCCTGGACTGGACCACCTCCTTCCTCTCCGACAGAACCCAGAGAGTGCGTCTCCCCCGTTTCGATCCGAAGCCTCCAAGATGATCTGTGGCGTCCCCCAGGGATCCTCCCTCAGCCCGACGCTGTTCAACATCTACATGGCCCCACTCGCACGCATCGCCCGACAGCACGACCTCAACATCATCTCCTACGCCGACGACACGCAGCTGATCCTCTCCCTCACCAAGGACCCCATCACCGCCAAACCCAACCTCCACCATGGAATGAAGGCCGTCGCCGACTGGATGGAGAACAGCCGACTCAAGCTGAACACAGACAAGACGGATATCCTCATCCTCGGCCCCAACCCATCAGCATGGGACGACTCATGGTGGCCCTCATCGCTGGGGACCCCCGACTCCAACCGACCACGCACGCAACCTGGGAGTCATCCTCGCCTCGAAACTCTCCATGACCAAACAAGTCAACGCAGTCTCCTCCACCTGCTTCAACACCCTCCGCATGCTACGCAAGATCAACAGATGGATCCCGACAGACACGAGGAAAACTGTCACCCAGGCACTCGTTAGCAGCAGACTCGACTACGGAAACGCCCTCTACGCTGGAGCCCCGACCAAACTCATCAACAGACTGCAAAGAATCCAGAACGCCTCTGCACGCCTGATCCTCGACGTCCCACGCCACAACCACATCACCCCCACTTGAGAAACCTACACTGGCTCCCCGTCGACAAGAGAATCTCCTTCAAGCTCCTGATCCACGCACACAAGGCACTGCACAAACCGGCCCAGCCTACCTCAACAGTCGACTCTCCTTCTACGTTCCCAACAGGAGGCTCCGCTCCGCAGACCTCTCCCTGGCAACCGTTCCACGCATCCAGAGAACCACCACCAGAGGCAGATCCTTCTCCCATCGCGCCGCCAAGACCTGGAACACCCTCCCCTCAACCTACGACAGACCGAAGACCTGCTGACCTTCAGGAGACGACTCAAGACCTGGTTATTCGACCAGTAACAGCAGCACCCCTCCTCTTTCCCCAGCGCCTTGAGACCCTCGCGGGTAAGTAGTGCACTTTACAAATCCTATGATTAATTGATTGATTGACCCAGCGGCCATCTTTATCGGTATGTACTCCTAATGGCTGAAACTGTACAGAAGAGCGAACCAAGATTGCTACTCCCCTATGTTTTGTGTGTGCTGAGGACCTATAAATGAGCGGGTAGTGTTTGTGTCTCAGGCGCGTATCTTCAGTCCTGGCTAAGTGCGTCTCTTGTAGGGCTACTATATCGAGGTGGTGGTCGATAATATACTTCCACACCTTTTGTCGCTTTTGGGACGAGTTAAGACCCTTTACGTTCCATGTTCCAATCGTAACTGGCATTATTCTAGTTATGCAGAACCGCCCCTCTGTAGGAGCCCCAGCCTACCCCTGTACACCGGAACCTCGTGAGTCTCCGAAAAGACGTAGTACGCCAGTGCATGTCAGTTGTGGTGTCGCCACTGTTAGAGGCCTCAACGAAGCGAACATTAAAAGCCACCATCGTGTCCCTCCCGCACCCTCCCTAGCTACCCCCAACAAAAGTAAAACAACAATAAGCAATACAACCGTACTAAAAAGGGAAAAAAAGAAGAAAAAAAGAATACTATTAGATCTCCTGTATGGGACTAGAATGCCCCCTTAGGAACCAGGGGGACGAAAGGTCCGAGGACCCCGTCCACGCTCATCCCGATATGAATCTCACATGTTATCAAAAAAATGTCTCTGGACAGTTAAGGAAACAGAGCACAATGCTAATTTAGGACTGGACCAACTACAGAGGTAGTTTAGCTGCACTGCAGGTCAGACCTATATTGTCTCCCTGGCTAACAGTGTATAACCCACTAAGCAGAGCAGAAACAACACCAACCTCGCCTTATTTGAAGTAATAAGAAAAGGGGATAACATCACCATTCGTAGGTATAGTACCACTCATATCGCAGCTCCCCCATCTCCCATACTGATGAGTGGAACTCTGAGGACAGGGCGAAAGCCAAGTCCAATCATGTGGGGTCGTGGGTTAAAGCAGGACTGTCTCCGCTCGTTATAAGGATCGGTAGACTTCGCAGCCAGTGTCATTGATCAGAAGGCTTTGAGATGCAGTCCCAGCGATGGTGGTAGACCACTTGAACGTCAGGGTGTGTTCAATAATAGATCATCGGCGATTCCTGCGTGAGCTCGTGGACCAGGCGGAGGTGGACGCCGAGCCCCGGGGGACCTCCAGCGGCACCTCCCGTGGGGTCGCTCTCCTCGGATGGAAGGCCCAATAGATCTAGACCCTCTCGCAGATCCGTAATGTGGCGTCGCTTGTTCTGGTATTCAAAGCTGAGTCCAAAGGGGTAGGTCCATCGATATCTGACCTTGTCGTCCCGTAATTTAGTGGTGACTATTCTGAACAGCTGTCTCTGCGCCAGCGTGGATGGCACCACATCCTGGTAGATGGTGCATGGATGACCCTGAAAGGAGATGGAGTCCCTCACCCTGGCAGCCTGAATTACCGCCTCCTTGGTTTTGTACGAGTGGAATTTTGCCAGAATGTCGCGGGGTCGCCTCGTCTCTCCGCTCTGCATGGTTCCCACCCGGTGGACTCTGTCCAATTTTATTTTAAGGATCTGGGGGCTCAGGATCTCAGCGAAGAGCCCCTCCATGAACGCTTCTAAATCAGGGCCCTCTGCACCCTCTTTCAAGTCCCTGATGCGTATATTCTCCCTTCGGGCTCTGTTTTCAAGGTCCTCTGCCTTGAGCTGCACCTGATGAAGCTGCTCCTTGAGGGCCTGGACATCGTCGCGCACTTCGGTGGCGAGCCTTTCTTGCTCCTGGTGTTGCGTCTCCAAGTCCAGCACCCTGGTACCCACAGAGTCCACATCTTGCTGGAGGGAGGTCAGACGCTCCGTGAGATCTGTGCGGAGCTGGTCCATGGAGGCTTTAATATCTTGGCTGAGGTCGTTGCGCAATTCAGCTTTAAAGTCCTTGAACATAGTCAGCAGGTCTGCTTTTGTGAGGGCCATGGCTTCCACTCCTGAATCCCCTTGCAGCGATGGGCCTTTGTCAGAGGGCGCAAAGAAATCCAAGACCTTATTTGGCGTCTTGCTCGTCACCTTCTTCGGCGGCATAAGGATGAGGCCACTCGGACCCCCAAAGCCCCGCACGGAAAGTGGAGAATCTCCGAATCGGGCCACAAGCGGATCGTGAAGGGCCAGGTGTGACGGGTCCACGGGCGATGTAGGGGCTATATCGCCAAGATCATAAGGGACCCACCTCTAGATGCCGTTCAGCTCCTCAGCAGTATCACTGGGTCAGCAGCGCACATGTGTGTCGCATTCGTCGCGTGTCTCAGCTGCAGTAGGCGAGGAGGGAAGAGCGAGTAGCGGGTAGTGGTGCCCCCGTGCAGGATGTCTCGCGACCACCACAGGCCTCAGACGGGAAGGCAGCCGCCGCCGATGAACGATTTAGGGGCCCCCATCATCATTCGCCGATTGGGGGTCCAAGCATGTGAATGAGGGGGAACCAGTACTTCATGACTAGCCCCTGGGTCCCCTGAGGCTACGGGCAGTCAGCAAGCTCGTGGCGTTACCCCAGTGGGAGCCCCGGTCCGCACCCCCATGCGCGCCCCACTCCACGGCCGAGGGTCGCAATCCAGGAGCGCGGACTGCAGCACCCACCTCTGTGTTGGCAGACTCCACCTCCACGCGAAGCCCAGGCACGGGTGAGTCACACCCCAGCAGGCTCCTCTGCTCTCAGCCGGAAGGCCGCCGGCAAGTAGTTTGCTTGTAGAGGAGCCCCCACTCAGGCCCCCAGGGACTCTGTTGTTGCAGCACTACGGTGAGTCAGCTCGCCGCCGCTCCACGGGGCGCTCCCCTCACCAGCGTTTCATCCGCAAGGCAGGCGCAAGGTCAACTGGCCCCAGGACTGAAGCTCCAGCCCTCACCGCCGTAGGCCCGATATCGGCCGCCATGTCAGGGTCAGGCACCCGCGGTGGGAAGCGTTGCAGCGGCCTCCGCTCACGATGCAAGCCGCCCCCAGGCCTGGCCGCCCCGCACTCCTCCAGACAGCCCGCGACTGGATGCAGGTCCCCGCAGCAGGAGCAAATACTCCGATCCGTACCTTTATGGTGCGAGCGAGGACGCCGTGTCCCCTCAGACGGCACAAGGCAGAGCGCCGCCGATTTAGGCAGCGCCGTGGCAAAAGACAGGTCTCAAGTCATGCCCCGCGTACTCCGACAGCCCGGAGAGCTATTTTCAGCGCTCCCAAGCGCCGAGAGCCACCAGAGACAGCTCCGGAATAACGCGTGGACCGGGAGCCGAGACGGTCCACGTCCGATCGGCCATCTTGCCCGGCCACGCCCCGGTGTTAGATTTTTATTATACATTGTGTCTTAATTATTTACTGAATTGGTGTTTTTAAATGCTTTACATACCTGTCTTTGAACTTAAGCCTGCCTGCTCGCAGCCAATCTACCAAGGGTTGAGCATGGGAATAATTTTCTAAGACCTATGCTGAGTCCTATCATGTGTTAGTGGCCTTATTGCCAGTGGCAGATATACATTTGCCCCTACTAATAATCCACTTTCCAACAACTGTTAATGTGGAATGTTAGGGGTCTTAACAGCTGCATTAAATTCAAGCTTACTCAAGGGGATAGGTGATCAATATTGCATGATTTCAGGAAATCAACTTAATCAAGCTGGGAAGTAAAAAATCCCCCAAAGGTGGAGTGGTCATTTGTGTTATTTAGGATATAAATACTACCTAAGGGTGATAAATAGTGATACCACAGGGTACGTTATCTATTGGCTGCGATAAATAGCACCTATTAAGAGTTTATGGGGAATAACATGTGGATTTTGGAGTTTAATGCATCAAACTCTGCATAATATGGTAAATACCAAATGTTTTCCCCTGTTAAATTTTGGCAAGTTTAAACTTCCAAAATGTAATGAATGTTGGGTTACTTAACCCATCCGATAATTATCAGATGCATTAAATAAAACCAAACTCATAATTCTGACTCATGCCTAAACAGGGGTTTACGAATAGGATGGAATTAACTGCCCAACTTGTAATCAGGCCCTTTGCGTTGTACCTGGCCCTTTTTGCAGGATAACCCCAAGATTTTTGCCTTCTGTTGCAGAACCTGTTCTGTTCTGCTAACCAGTCCAACTTGTAATCAGGCCCTTTGCGTTGTACCTGGCCCTTTTTGCAGAATAACCCCAAGATTTTTGCCTTCTGTTGCAGAACCTGTTCTGTTCTGCTAACCAGTGGTACAATGCTTGTGCTCTCTCCTTAAAATATGGTACATTTGGCATGTACCTGATTGGTACATTTAATTTACCTGTAAGTACCTAGTATATGATTCTGTGTGCATCTCTCCCATTGACTAACCCTGGGTTACCCTATTACATTAAATAAGTGCAAACGTTCAACTGGAAGCAGATAGAGATATTCTGTTTACACTGGAATGAATTGTAATCTAAAATCCTCTTTATTGGTAAAGTTGGATTTTAAGCTGGAATTCTGTTAATGCCACTTTTAGAAACTTTGCATTTTCTTGTCCCAACCAATTGTGCCTTCTACCAGTACCCTGGGTCACATGACAGAAAATGGCTCTGCTGTTGGGGTTTGTATATTTCCTCCAGACAGTCACATAAAGGGGACTTAGATGTGACCAGAATGGGTCATCCTGGCATGATAACTAAGAAGTGGCTCTACCCAGTCCCACTTACACTTTGAAAGGCTTTGCCTCATGCATAAACAAAGGAATCTGTCGCAAGGCCTGCCCTGCCTTTTGTTACCCACATACAGTTTAGATCTTGACAGAAGAAGAACTTTCCAGAACCAGATGTAGGGATAGGACAGGGAGTCCCACCCCCACACTAAAGCTGGCACCAGGTATAAATATTGGACCTCCAAAACCACTCATCCTGGACCTGTGGAAGTTACAGCAGAAGGACTAACCTGCTGCCAGAGGACTACCTTGCTGCTTTAAGGACTGCATTGCTGTCTGAGAAGGAAGGCTCGACCTGCTTGCCTTCATCCCAAGCTAACCACAGTGACTCCAAGGGTTGGTTGGCTGAACTCCTGTGTGAGCTACAGGGACACAACTAGCCTCAGAGGCCTCCCTGCACCTGCCCAGCTGACCTGCAAATGGACCTACCTGGGCTCTGCTTGTCTGCTGTAATGAGTCCCTGATCCCAAAAGGTGCCCCCAGGTACTGGACCCTTGGCTGGCATCAGAGTATACTCCTTCTAAAGTAAAGGTGAAAATCCTGAAGGTTGGGCTCCTCACCACCACAAATCGGCCCGTTAGCATGAAGACTGTGCCTTCCATGATGACCGACAAAGCAAAGGTTTGGTGAGACCTTCTCTTTGTGCCGACAGTGATTGCCAGCAGTGACCGTCAATGCAAGAGCTTCATTGCGTGCTAAAGCAACGACAGCCCACGACGACTGTCAATGCAAAGCTACAGCAATGATTGTCCTCGACCCTTGACCAGCTCTTTGTGCTACAGTGACGACTGTCCACGACGCTCAGCCTCCTCCTCGTGGCCTTCTCCACCATACACTGAACTCTTTGCACTGGACTTAGAAGGTAACTTTTCAGTGAGGCTAACTTGGTCTCTGTATCCGAACAGATTTTTTAATTAGAATGCATGGGGGGGCTCCAGCCCCCCATGCAGCCCCGGAGACTGCCACCTCTCCGGGGCTAGTTTTTTTAAATTTGGGGGGCCCATGTGCCCCCCGCAGCCCTGGGGACCGCCACCTCCCTGGGGCTATATGTACAACAATGGGTGGGGGATCCAGCCACCCTCACGCATCCCCGTGGACTACCACCTCCCTGGGGCTATTTTAAAAATGGGATTGTGGGGGCCTTCAGGCTCCCCTGCTGTGTGAATGGATGATTTAGTAGGTGAGTGACTGTCTGTATAAGTGAGTGATTAAACGTGCCTTGCTGAATGCATGATTTAGTGACTAAACTGTGTGAATGTCTGTATCAGTCTGTCAGTTGGTGTGTAAGCGGCTGCATGGGTTGGTGAGTAGCTACATGAGTGTCTATATGGGTTATTGATTGGTTGTGTGAGTATCTGTATGGGTGCCTGGGTGAGTGTGTTGGTGAGTGAATGGATGTCTCAGTGGTACATGTGTGAGTAACTACACATGTAAAAGGCAGTATATGTGAGTGTTGGAGTATATAAATGACTGTATGTGAGAGTGAGTGATTGTGAGAGTGGCTGTATGGATGAGTGTGTGCTTGAATCAGTGATTGTATAAGAGAGTAAGTATGTGTTAGTATCTGTATGAATAAGTGAGGTGGTGTGTGTATAACTGTATAGGTGAGTAAATGGGAGCGTGATTGATTCTTTGCATGACTGACTAGGTGTGTGTGTAACTCTATGGATGAGTGACGGTGTGTGAGTGTCTGTATAGGTGTATGAGTGCAAATGATAGTGCTGTATTGATGTGGGATTGCATGTATGAGTGACTGTATGGGTGAATGAGTGGATGTGTGTGTAGACCTAGGAATCAGTGAGTGGGTATGTAGTAACTGGTATTGGTGTGTCTATGGTTTCAAAAATGGTAGTCTGTATTTTAGAGTGGGTGTATCAAAGGTTATATTAGGGTGTGAGGAGGTGTATCAGATTATCACGTGAATGATGTCATCAGTGATGTCATCAGTGTTGTCATTTGAGATGTCATCAGTGATGTCATCAGTGATGTCACTGACCATGTCATGAATGATGTAATATGTGACGTCATCAGTAGTGCATTGCGGGGCGCGAGTTATAGTTAGCTGAACTAACTATAACGGCCGAATTTCTCTGGTTTTGTATGAGTGAAATGTCCAACTAACTATAACGTCCCTGACACCTTTGGTTTTTTTCAGTGAATTTCAAAGGTTTTTTAAATGCTAATTTCTAACTATAACGTCCCTGAAACCTATGGTTTTTTCAGTTAATTTCAAAGGTTTTTTTAAATGCTAATTACTAACTATAACGTCTCTGAAACCTAAGGTTTTTTCAGTGAATTCCTAAGGTTTTTTAAATGCTAATTTCTAACTATGCCTACAGAGGTAGGACATGTGCAGAAAGAGGAAGAAAGGCGCAGAAAGAAGCAACAGAAATGCAGAAAGAGGCAACAGAAGGCCAGAAAGACAAAGAAAGGTGCAGAAAGAAGCAAGAGATATGCAGAAAGAGACAACAGAAGTCCAGAAAGACGAAGAAAAGTGCAGAAAGAAGCAAGAGATATGCAGAAAGAACCAACAGAGGTAAAGAAAGAGGCCTTGTTGCAAAGTCATCCTGTGCCCCCAACTTTTTGCTGACGGGTACTGGTGGTAACTGACTGACTAACCAGGCCTGGAGCCAGTGCTAAGCTAAAAGACACTTAGAATACAGTGAAAACACCTACATACACTAGAGAACACTATGCGTTGGGGTACCCCTGTAATAGGCATGACCTCCTCTGTAAGGCCCTAGTACATCATAGGGCAGGGGGATTAAAACTACCTCTAAGTCTGAGGTGCAGAAAGATGCTTATATAAGTAGTAGTCACGTTTGCAGAGTGGTAGAGAAAGGGTGCTGGGCCTCCGACCAGCGCTCAGGAATTCTGCTGCGTAGGACTTACAGGAGGTACCAGGAGGGCTTCTTGGCCCCCATTGTCCCTCAGGAGTAAAGTGGACTTCATCCCCCATTCCGTAGTCTGCCATGAGGTGCGTTTGCAGAGTGGAGGAGAAAGGGGGCATGGCCTCCGAAGACGTCTTAGCAATCCTACTGTGTGGGACTTACTGGAGGTAACAAGAGGGATAGTTGGCCCCCAAGGACATCATTGGGGGCCAACTACCCCTCCTATTACCTCCAGTAAGTACCATACAGAAAATTTAGCGAAGATTCGGCAACCGGCGCCAAAGATATTGGCAAAAGAAAAACGCTTTTTGAATAGAAACAAGGTCCTAACTATAACTACCTACTGGCGAGTAGGTAATAATATGTATATATATATATATATACCCCTCCTATTACCTCCAGTAAGTACCACACTGCAGAATTGCTAAATTCTCATAACAGGCCACATCCCCTTTGCCCACCACTCTGCAAACGCTCTCCCTGGCGCGCTCTTGGATGGTGATTGAAGTTCCCTTCACTGCTGGGGGTCCTTAGGAGCCAACTAGCCTACCTCTTACCTCCAGTAAGCCCCACACAGTGGGATTGCTGAGTGATGGACAGAAGCCACGCCCTTTTCTCCACCACTCTGCAAACGCGCCTCCTGGCGCACTCTTGGTTGGGGGATGAAGTCCCCTTTCCTCATGAGGGTATCTGGGGGCCAACTAGCCCACCAGGTACCTCCAGTAAGCCCCACACAGCTGGATTGCTGAGAGTGGTCCGAGGCCATGCCCCCTTTTACACCACTTTGCAAACAGGCCTCCTGGCGCACTGCTGCTCGGGGGATGAAGTCTACTTGTGTCCTAAGCTCCTGCGCTTCATTTTTTCCGCTGGATTCGCGCACCCAGAGCGAATTCGGACGATTTAAAAAAAAATGCTTTCTTTGGCACTGGGGGTCGCCGTGGGACCCCCTGAGCAGGCCTAGGGGTCAGGGTGTTTGTACCCTGCCCCCTTTTCTTGTTTTTTATCTTTGTTTTACTGTTTTCTTGTGACTCAGTTACCGAGTCACAAGATGGCTACCAACACTTCCTGGTTTGGAATGTTGGCAGCCAATCAGAAGTCAGCTCGTGCTCGGGAGGAGTCGCGACTCCTCCTTGGTGCTCAGATATATATATTTTTTATTTCTTGAATTTCTCTGTAACTACCAAACAGATTTACACCATTTAAAAAAAAGGTCGCTTTCTGAACCAAGAGCTACCTTTTTGCCAAATTTGGTGTAATTCCGTTCAGCAGTTTGGGCTGTAGCCTGTCCCAAAATTTCCTATGGAAATTAACATGAGGAAAACGTGTTTTGGGACCCCTCTTTTTTCTTGGCCCCCACTTGATGAATCACCCCGAAACTTTCAAGACAGGAGCTGACTGGAGCGCCCCATTAGTTTTGAAAATTTCGCGAAGATTCGTCAACCGGCGCCAAAGATATTGGCAAAAGAAAAACGCTTTTAAATAGAAACAAGGTCCTAACTATAACTACCTACTGGCGAGTAGGTAATAATATTACATATATATAAATATCACAGCAAAAAACAAGGAGTTCATAATACTCCCAAGGTCCGGTGTACTCATGGGGTGTGTGTCGGCTTTAAAACATCCGCAGACGCGTTTCTGGCTCTTGCCGTCATCAGTGCGGAAAAGCCGTCAATAAAACAAACACAGTCATTTAAAACGGTCCTGCCATATGGTTAGTGGATCCTTGGCCAATGAAGGGCCAGCTGTTTTATAAGCAGTTTCCACTACCGAGGAGATGTACAGGCACAGTTATCACGGCTGCCAATTGATTTTTTTAGCGATGGGAGCGTCATAGAAATTGCATTAGGCAATAAATAATGAAGACGGTGACGCCCCATTGCTGGCCCTTCATTGGCCAAGGATCCACCAACCATATGGCAGGACCGTTTTAAATGACTGTGTTTGTTTTATTGACGGCCTTTCCGCACTGATGACGGCAAGAGCCAGAAACGCGTCTGCGGATGTCTTATAGCCGACACACACCCCGTGAGTGCACCGGACCTTGGGAGTATTATGAACTCCTTGTTTTTGCTGTTTTATAAGCGGTTTCCACCACCGCTTCCCGGTTGCACCCGCCGCGAGTTCGGCTGGCCCCAGGTGGAATACTGCTTTGGATTCAATTTGGGCTGCCTGAACCGCCGCTTACGGACTCTGTTGACCTATTTAGGTCGTGACTTATACAAAGCTAGAGTGTTTCACCATATGTGGGACACTCACAGTGTTTTCGTTTTTAATCCAGCGGCAGGCGAGGGGATGTACAGGCACAGTTATCACGGCTGCCAATTGATTTTTTAGCGATGGGAGCGCCATAGAAATTGCATTAGGCAATAAATAATGAAGACGGTGACGCCCCATTGCTGGCCCTTCATTGGCCAAGGATCCCCAACCATATGGCCGGACCGTTTTAAATGACTGTGTTTGTTTTATTGACGGCTTTTCCGCACTGATGATGGCAAGAGCCAGAAAAGCGTCTGCGGATGTTTTATAGGCGGCACACACCCCGTGAGTGCACCGGACCTTGGGAGTATTATGAACTCCTTGTTTTTTGCTGTTTTATAAGCGGTTTCCACCACCGCTTCCCGGTTGCACCCGCCGCAAGTTCAGCTGGCCCCAGGTGGAATACTGCTTTTGATATATATATATACATATATATATATACATATATATATATTATAGATTAAGGCTGAATGTTCAGCCGAAACGCGTCTGGAAGTAATTAACTGACTGCTGCCCTGCACTATTAAAGCACTTTATTTCCGAAGTCGAGCCTCGGTTGAATTTTCTGTGTTGCTGGGTGCAAGTAGCAGGATGCTCCGTTCCTGCATTTCCGAGGCTGCCTTGCCAGGGTTGGGGGCCCCTGTTAAGGAGAATCTTGTGTTGGAGCTGAACTGAGGGGCATGACCCGCCCGCCTTCAAGTCGGAAAAGAAAGGATTTTTCAGATACAAATACCGCACGGAGGCGAGTAAGGGATGCTTGAGGAGTATTCCACTTCCTCGAGCAGGCTTCGGAGATGGGTGCATTTAATGACATTTCATCTGTGGCAGTATAACGAGCAAAAATGCCTTGGAAGTGCATAATTTTCACCACAAGACTGTGATGCACAGAAACAAATTAACAAAAGAATGAAAATTGCATGGCAGCTTGAAACGTATTTGCATTTCGCTTCCACAGTGCATCCTGGGAAATGGAGGATTTGACACTAAGCAGTGTATCCTCATTGGTTACCAGAGACTGCTCACCAATGATTAAGGCTGAATGTTCAGCCGAAACGCGTCTGGAAGTAATTAACTGACTGCTGCCCTGCACTATTAAAGCACTTTATTTCCGAAGTCGAGCCTCGGTTGAATTTTCTGTGTTGCTGGGTGCAAGTAGCAGGATGCTCCGTTCCTGCATTTCTGTGGCCGCCCTGCCAGGGTTGGGGGCCCCCTGTTACGGAGAATCTTGTGTTGGATATATATATATATATATATTGTGCGAATACAGGCAAGCCACGCGTCTCCTTCTCATTTTTATTCCCGGACCGCGCCGCCACTCTCATTTCTTTCTTTTTTCACTGTCCTCGGAACCTCTCTCTTTTCGTCATCGGATATCTATCCATGACTTGGGGCACTGTCGTGATTGTGTATGTCATGCACTACAGTAAAATTACAGTAAACCACTTTGCACTGTCATTGTACTTTATAGTTACCGTAAAGCATATGCATTCATGACTTTTAACGTAATGCAACTCACCTACCTGCCTATAAAGCTGCTACTTGTACGTGGCATGTTCATGTGATCAAGGTCGCAGGTCGGCGGCCGAAACGCGTTATGTGGACCTGTTTAACTTGTGAATAAATCTCACTATTTCGCCTGCAGCTGTGGTCTGTGCCTGTGTGTTCTTTGCTGCCTGCAACCGCTACGGGACTTGCTGATGATATATATATATATATTTATATATTTTTTTTAATGTATATATACATGTATATATGTGTGTGTGTGTTTATATATGTGTGTGTGCGTGTGTATGTCTATGATTATGACACTTTAAAAGAGTTAACTAAAATGGCACTTACCAGATTGACAAAGGCTGCTTGCGGCAGCTGAAATGCTTCTCTCCTAGCTGCTGGGTCGTGGGAGGCCCTAACTAATAAAGAAGGTGTAAACTCTTAGCCCTTGTGTGCGTGCTCTCTTCCGTTGGGAGTAGGGGTGTGTAAATATTTATTAAGCATCAGCGGTAGATGCTTTACACACACCACTAGTCGTTTCGGGCCGCCTGCATAACCACAACAAGTGGAAGAAGTACGGACAGTGCCGGATTAGCGAGCCCCCAGGGCAGAACTCGGGAAGAGTCAGCAGAGGAGCAGGCCGATGGGGGATGTAAACTCGGCACAGGAAGTTTGAAAACTTTCAGCGCGGGACGATGTTTCCCCATATCAGCTTGCAGACTCATTCAGAATACCGAGTGAGTCCTGGTGACTGGTCACCGTGAAAGCAGCAGCGTAAGCGGTGAGGTCTGTTGTGCTTAACATCATTTTTTTATGTGAAGGCCTCCCCCGACCTTGAAAGTTTATAAATATGGTGCTGCTAAAAGAGTTGGCGATGTGTCACATCCATACATGAGGATTTTTGCAGCAAATTAAATAACATTTTGGACAAGATTGTTCCTTTCTGCGCAGGTCTCAAGTGACATTGTGCACACGCAAAATGGATTTTCTTTGGCCTTTGGACCTTAAAAGTGGTACAAGACCATTAAAGAAACTCTGCTATGTGAATTCATTAATGCCATGCTAGAGGTGGGAGATTTCAACTTATGTCTCAGTGAGGCATTATGGGACTCAGAGTATTATTTCATGTCTGCATGGCTGATGAATCTTTGTGATTTGTATGTTATTAATCGTTTGGTCTTCACATTATTTGTGGGAGGCCCTAACTAATAAAGAAGCTGTAAACTCCCAGCCCTTGTGTGCATGCTCGCTTCCGTTGGGAGTAGGGGGTGTGTCAATATATATATCGCCAGTAGGTAGTTATAGTTAGGACCTAGTTTTGATAGGAAAAGCATTTTTTGACTTGCCTATAACTTTGGCGTCGTTTGACCAATCTTCATGAAATTTTCCGAAAAAGTGTCAAGATAGGTTCTGGTTGTCATGGAAAGTTTGAGGTGATCCATGCAGTGGGGCCTGAGAATTTGGGGCACGAAATAAGGGTGAGTTTGTAATGCTTATTCTCATAGAAACATTCAGCCACAGCTACAGCACAAACCACTGAACAGACTTACACCAAATTTGGCAGGGAGGTAGATGTTGGTTCAAGCAAGTGCCTTTTGCTTATTTGGTGTAAATCCGTTCAGCAGTTGTTGAGAAATTTAACTTTAAAATTATAGTGATATCTCTGGCCGCTATGGTTTCGCGATTAATCACGAATGCACGCACCAACGGTAATGCTCTCATTAGCTAGACGGAACCTGAACAGAAAGTTGCGGCTGCCATTTTATTGCTCGTGTATGGTTCCCGGGGCTCAAAATTTCTGCAAAAGCTAACATAAGGGGTCAGAGTAGAGGTACTCTGAACCCCATGTTTGAGTGATGGGGGTGTTAGTGACACAGGTTATGTGTCTAAAATCGATGTTTTTAATTACGTGCGATATTCGCGATGATGTTGCGACTGCCAGCTCGGGCCCCCGTGTATCATCGCGGGGACTTCGCGACTATCAACATCATCGCGAATATTGGTGGAAATATAAAAAAATATATTAGTGAATCATTATACGCATGGTAATAGAGATATTGAGATTTTGATAAATGATTTTATAGACTTATTTGTATAGTGAGTTATCTACTGTGATGGTTAGAATTAATTATATAGTTATAATTTTTGAATGTGGTGGTGGCTATTGAATTCCTGATTTTGCTTTCCGCTTCGCGACGTGACCGCGGGGATCGCGATGTGATCTCCGGACTTACTGCAAAAACAGAAAATAGGTTATAGAGATGGTTGTTCTAAAAATACATTCGAAAAACATGAGTTTGAAGTGTACAGTAATAAACCCCTAGTGTGTAAAATACTGTAATATGTGTGTATATATGTGTTTTCACTTTTTGGAAAAGGTGCGAAAACAGAAAATAGGTCTGAAAGATGGTTTTTAAAGAAACTGAGTACAAAAATTTGAGTTCAAACATGCTTTGAAAGAAGTATGTATATAGTAATATGTGTAGGGTAATGTTCAAAATGGATTTTTTTACATATTATTTTTGGATGTGTTGGACGTCATTGAATGTCTGCTTTTGTTTTCCGTTTTCGCGACGTGTCCGCGGGCATCACGATTACTGACGTCATCGTGGTCTCCAGAGTCACAGCAAAAAGATAAAATAGGTTCTAGGAATGGTTTTTGTAGAAACTCTCTACTACAACATGACTTTAGAGAATACTGTAGTAAACCCCAAGTGTGTAAAATACTGTAGTATGTGTGGATACATATGTTTTACACTTTATGGAAAAGGCGCTATCATCACGGTTAACGATGCCATCGCGACGTCCCAAATAACTTCAAAACGGAAAATAGGTCTGAAAGATGGATTTTAAAGAAACAGTACAAAAACATGAGTTTAAACATGTTTTTAAAGAAGTATGTACATAGTAATATGTGTAGGGTAATGTTCAGAATGGATTTTTTTACATATAATTTTTTAATGTGTTGGTGATCATTGAATGCCTGCTTAAGTTTTCCGTTTTCGCGACGTGAGCACGAGGATTAGAGACATTGTCACGAATATAAAAAATGTAAAGAAAAAAACAACGCTTATTAATCCACTGAAGAAAATACAAGCTTATAAAAATACCTCTTATAGAGCCATTTTAGATAGAAAATCCAATTTAAAAACCTTAGAAATTCAATAAAAAACTCATAGGTTACATGAACGTTATAGTTGGGAAATAAAATTTGAAAAACCTTAGAAATTCACTGACAAAACCAAGGTTACAGGGACATTATAGTGAGGATATAACATTAAAAAAACCATAGAAATTCAGTGAAAAAAACAAAGATTACAGGGCGTTATAGTTAGGAAATAGAATTAATAAAACCTTAAAAATTCAGTGAAAAAAACAAACGTTACAGGGACGTTATAGTTAGGTTGACATTTCACTTGAACAAAACCAGAGAAATTCAGCAGTTATAGTTAGCTGAGCTAACTATAACTCGTGCTCCGCAATGCACTGCTTATGACCCCACATATTACATCACTGATGACATGGTCAGTGACATCACTGATGACATCTCAAATTACATCACTGATGTCATCATCCACAGAACCACTCACACACCCACTCACACACCCATACAACCTCTCATACGTCAATACACACAGCCACACATCCACTCACATACCCATTCACAGACCCATACAAGTACTCACACACCCACTTAATGATCCTTAGAGTCACAAGACTCACTTTGACAATTTTTGGGGAAAACTTTGTGAAGATTCTTCAAGCGGCACCAAACATATAGGCAAGTCAAACAACGCTTTTCCTGTGGAAACATGGTCCTAACTGTAATATATATTATATTATTCTATTATACTTATGAATTTGTAGTAGTGATCTGGATTTGAAAGATGCCCAAAATTTGTCCAAACAAAGATTTCTATCTAGGGGCAACACTGCCTGCATTATTGATATAGCTGTAGCCAAAAGAGAAGGTGTAAGTAGAGGAAGTCTATTATTTGGTAATAGTGGCAGCAACCCGAATAAGTCTGAAAACAAACGAGAAATGAAAGGAGAAATTAGGTTGATTTTAACCTATAGCAAGCAGGAGGGACAATTGAGAACTATTCTCAGACAAAATTGGCCTCTAATCCTAAGCGATCCTGTCATAGGTCCTAAACTTCCCAAATCACCTAAGATCACCTTTAGGAGAGCCGTTTCCATGAGAAATGCCCTTGTGAAGAGCAGTCCTGAAATCTCAGAAGGGGGCAATTGGCTCACTTCTAGAATAGGATTTTTCAAATGTAATTCTTTCAGGGCTTGCCAATTTGGTGTGAATACCATACTCCTTTCCATGCCAGACCAATTAAGATCAGCAAATTCCTCACTTGTAAAACTGATTTTGCCATCTACATCTTGGAATGCAAATGTGGGCTACTATACATTGGTAGCACTAAGCTAAAGTCCATAAATGGATCTTACAGCACATAAGGGCAATTACTAACTTTGATCCTACATACCCAGTGGCCTGTCATTTCAAAGAATTGCACAGTAGCAATTTGAGCCATCTTAAATACTTTGTGCTAGACACTATACCCAGTCTAAGATGTGGAGGTAACCAGGAATCTGCATTAAGAACATTGGAGACCAGATATATTTAAAATCTAGATACCAAAACTCTGAATGGGCTCAACATCAGTGAGGATATGTTTAGCTGCCTATAATGTCCGCGCTCTACTCTTTAGATATTGATAGAACTGCACTCTATATATAGATGTGGGGCCATCTTTACAACCCTCTAGTTTTAACTGAGCAACCTGAGGTTGGTTTGCAAAATTGCAATCACAGCTCCTGTGGCATAGCTTTGCATTTACATGTTTTTCATTTTTTTAGTGTCCTTTCTTTTATCAGACACTTTGTTGCACTTTGAGCACTTTATCAGACTAGTAAGGTGGCTATAGAACATGACACTGCCCACATGGGCATTAATTTTAGCTTGTTTCAAGATTTATACGTCATATGAACGAGAGAGGAAATCAAATATAGTTTTATAAATATAAAGCTGTTCAGAATAATATATTTGGGGCAAGCTTATTTTGTGTTGTATGTCATTTAATCTGATGCAATAATGGCACATAAATGATAATGAATAGAAATCTAGAAATTAAGCAAAAAGTTATCTATTGTCTGTATGTGTGTATGGGTGCATATATCAGAGGCTGTATTGATGAGTGACTGCGTGTATGAGTAACTGTATCGGTGAGTGAGTGGATGTGTGTAGACCTATGAATCAGTCAGTGGGTATGTACTAACTGGTATTGTTGTGTCTATGGTTTCGAGAATGGTAGTCTGCATTTTAGAGTGGGTGTATGAAAGGTTATTTTAGGGTGTGAGGGGGTGCATCAAGTATTAACTGGAAGATTTTATCAGTGATGTCATCTGAGATGTCATCAGGGATGTCACTGACCATGTCATGAGTGATGTAATATGTGACGTCATCAGCAGTGCATTGCGGGGGCGCGAGTTATAGTAAGCTTAATATTTGATGTAAGTAGCCATATGTCTTCTAAATAACGGACTGTTGTGATTTACACTTGATCCTGTATTCACTTTCTTACCCTCACTTGAACCACAATCACTTCACTTTTCCCCTCTTCCCTTTCCTTCCTAGGGGCACTTTATATGTAACAGTGTTTAAATGATGATACAAATTGATTTATGCCCAGTGTGATTAAATAACACTGCGTACAACAAATATAAAAATAGCTGCAGGATTTTCCAAGGGTAGTTTATTCGCGGGTACCTGTTCTATGAGTAAAAACACCGACTGGAAAGTCGTGGACTGGAGAGGGAAAATTTATACCCGCTTCAGTTCAAAGGAATGTGTAAGGTGTGCAGGGGCTCAACATGTTTCATGCCTTATACAATCCGAATGGTTCTAGGCATTTCATCAGGACCGAAGTATCCTCATCTACTCCTAGGGTGTGACGTGTATTGTGTGTAAAAGAAGAAAGTCACGTCCCCTATAGTCTGGACTCAACTGTAATCCTTTTAAGTGCTGAAAACAAGAGGTTAAATCTTATACCCTCTGGAAAAATGCACCTTCTGGAAAAATGCACCTAAATAGGGGGTTGATTAGCCCCAGCTGGGACATGCCAGGCTGCTCGCTGGAGTTGTGAGAGAGACTGAACTCCGTCAGAGTGTCTGCTAACACGTGACCTACCTGTGTCCGGCCATCCAAGGACGGCCGGACGCGAGTAGGTCAAGGAAAGAGGAGGCCCCTTGCCAAGTCGGTCTCTGGCTTTTGGTTCTAGGAAGTGGTCAGGTAACAGCCTGTTGAGTTCACTGGTTCACTGGTTGCACTTTTGTGTTTCTGGTATTGGCCACATTCATAGAAGCAACTGTTGCCTTGTTGCCCTACAATTGCACTCATTTGAACGTGTGGATTAATACGCTGCTGCAAATCCCGCTCGGTGGCGGCCAGGCAGCAGCATTTTAACTTTTATAAGGCTAAGTGCTAAGTTGGACAAGTCGGACAAGTTGGCCCCTGGGGTGAGTGGAAGCGGTAGGCTGGTGCGGCTTGTTTTACCTGTGGCAACTTGTGGAAACCTATGGAGTCCCTGTGCTGTCCTGTGATTTGGAGTCCTGCTGCTTTGCTGTGATCCTGCTGCTCGAATACTGTATTTTATATTTTAAAGCATTGATATTTTATCTCTATTGAATTACGCCAGTCACACCACGATTGCCTTTTTACTAGACTTCACTCACACCTCCCAACTTTTCTTATGGGGGAGCTTCAAAGCTTTATGGCTCTCTTTTGGGAATTTCTGTTGTTTTGGAGTTTTTGGGATTCTGGAGCTTTGGACATCTGTTAGCCACTCCAGATTCTTTAAACGCCCCAGTCTTAGCCTACTTACTGCACCATGTAAAGGCCTGGACTGTGGGAAGTAATAAGAAAGGAAAGTGCTCCAGCAGGTCCTTAATAGGATTACAGCTGTGGTGAGGTGTGTCATCTTGTTGCTCTCTTGTTGCTTTTCCGAGGTAAAATCTTCTCACTATGAGAACAGGTCAACCGAGGGGATCAATACAGCTTTTGTTACAAGCTCAACCACAAAAAAGGCAGAAGACTGTCAAGAGAATCCAAACCTGTTCGCAAAAGTATACAGTACATGGCAATGAGATGCAACTTGAGGAATTGATAGACCATCCTAGGGCATCATCAAGTTCGGACCGTGGGCTAACTGTCGTTGACAAGTATCTCATTCAATCACCACTGGTGGGATTCAGTTCTTTCAGCACTGTATCATGGAGTATTTTAAACAACCAGATAAATCCCATTGTGTGGATGTGATATCTTTATCTACTCCTGCTTTAGCAAACATGTGCTCACCAATAGTCCAGACTGTACGCGTTGGTGTTCTATCTCAGGGCAAAGAGAGCATCAGTCTGTTGCTACTACTCCTTTATGTTTAAATGTATCTACTGTAAAAAATACCCCCTATGAAATGGGGAACTCTCTTGTAATAGTTGCTAAAGCCCAAGTCCATCATGTGGCCGTCCCCGAAGTTTCTCTATCTAACAAGTTGTCAGCTCAAATCACGCTGCTGTCACAAAAGACCTGCGCTTCACAGGTGGAAGATAAATCCTGGGTCACAACCAACTGAAACAACTGTAAAAAGGATTCAAGCGAATGTGAATGTGATGTATCTTTTATTTGTTTGGGCGACATTCAATTTGATCGTAGTTTTCTTAAATCTCCTGTGTCTATGACTAAGACTGAGGGGTCGATTCCGATTCTGGCCGGAAATCTCTCCGACCGAGCCGGACCCGGAGAGATTTCCGACCGAATCGGACCCGTGCAGTCCGACCGAACGAGTACGATGCGCACGTATGCCATCGGACACGAGTCGGTCGGACTCCCATTGAAGTCAATGGGAGCCTGTCGTACAACGCGTACGCGGGCTCCCATTGACTCAATGGGTGCGATGCGGACAAGTGCGCCCCCTACAGCGGGTACGCGTCGATGCGATTCGCGCCGTACACGCACAGGTAGGGGGACCCATGGGTCCCCCTGTGTGCGACTCGCGCGGCTACGTGTACAGGGGGGTCCGACACGGACCCCCAAAGTACGGCTCCGACAGCTCTTTTAAGCCGGAGTGCGCGGCTCGGTCGGACTGCTCGCGGCGCGCATCGTACTTACCCGGCCGGGGAACGTCTCCATTGCGCGGTGCGAGTCGAGTCCGAGCGAGTCGGTCGGTGCGGTTAGACCCGGGAGCAAGTCGGTCGGAGCGGTCGGGACGCCCGGACGAGTCGGTCGGCGATTTCGCATCGTACTTGCTCGTTCGGTGTACTGTACGGATTGGTCGGGAAACAGGCTTTCGCATGGCTTTTTCCCGACCGAATGGTATTGGGTGCGCCTCCGACCGAGATCGGAATCGGCCCCTGAGTGTGTCTGTGAGAGTCTAGGGGAATCCATAATTCAGTCACCAAACAGCATGAATGGCTTAAATACATTCCGTCCTGGAATATGTGATAGTGAACAAGTTCCTGACAACCATCCAAACTTAACCCCTCAAAAGATTAAATCCACAAGTTTTGATCAGGGACCAAAGAATTTAGTTCAAGTAGATAACTCCTTGAACTCTGCAGACCTCTCATTTTTGGAAAAATATAATGCTCCTACTTTAGCGGATGAGTGCCCCCAAACATCAATATTTTGATAACAATGGAGTGTGGCGAAATTTTTTAATACAATGGACGCAATAAAGACAGCGTTAAATTTTCACTCCAATAAGCTTGATATACAGGTGGAACTATTAAATACTTTAGCAGGTTATGTGGTGGGTACAGATACAAAATTACATAATTTAACCAACTTGGTGGTAAGAGCCCAGACCGATGTTAACAACCAATTAATCAAATGCTGTGTTCACATATTTTAGATAAAGTATCTGATCTCCCGACCATAGTAGGATCTCTCATTGAAGAAGTTAAGAAACTAGTTGTGCAACCAAATATAGAACAATCCCTAATTCACCATAACGAACCAGGACTAGGAGTAGCAAATGTGAGCACAAAGTTCTTTTTTTATTTTTTTTATTTAGCCCAAGGTACAAAAATATAAATACATCACAGTTCCGTTACTTTCTTCAGTAAGTTCATTGAAAACAGATTGCAGCTTTACCAATATCATACTTGTCAAAACTGTCCAATTTAATGAGAGGTACAATGATGAAAGAGAAAAAAAAAGAAAAAGAAACAGAAAAACACAGCAAGAAAACAAACTGATTTCAATTCTGTCATCAAAAAAAATTATATCAATCCTCTGTGGGGAGCCGGTGTTTCTCTCAATATATTATAACAAATTATATTTAAGACGGCTGCTCCTCCTGTCTATTACTAAGCCTCATGACCATGGGTGCCCAGATCTTGCAACCTTTCTCCCTAGCCCGCAAGCCCTTGTTCTTATATAGTGCCATTTCCTGGATATGGATGCTTAACAAGCGATGGAGCCATGCTGTGTACGTGGGAGGTTCAGGGTCTTTCCATGCCGTGGCCATCAGTAACCTAGCTACAGCAATTGTAATAAATACAAAATCTCTCTGTGGTATTGGCAGCCCGGCTCGGCTATCGTACCCAAGTAACATCAGCGCTGGGCTGAGAGTAATTACCCTGTTTGTAGCTTGTTTCCAAAAGTTTTCTATGCCAATTTTCAGGGGCGTCAATTTGCTGCACGCATAGAACATATGTATGCTATCCGCAGGGCCATTTTGGCACCTTGAGCATTTATCATTTTCCTGTTTCCCCCATTCAAAGAGTTTTGCGGGGGTATAGTACAAATTAAACCAGGTCTTGTAATGTTGAGCCTTTAAGTTTGCCGATAGAAAGATTTTTTTTCCCAATTCCATTGACATATCTAAGTCAATCTCCTCATCCCCCATTTTTTCTGCCCATTTCGCCTCCGTTTTCTCCATGTCATCGGGGAGGGTTGCCATCAATGTCTGGTAGTAATCCCTAATCCGCCCATCCCCTCGATATACCATAGCCTATAACGGTATTGCCCCAAGATTGAAAGACCCTTTAGTCAAATTTTTTACACAGCCCCTGACCTGGACGTATTTGAATTGTGTTCTATTATCTATCCCCCATTTTTGGACTAATTCCGAAAAAGATATGATCTCTGAATTGTTATTATATAGGCTCGCAATCTTTTCTATACCGGCTCGCTCCCACCCTCTACCCATGCCATCATATATATCTGCTGGAAGGAATGGGGAGCCCCATAAAGGCGTATATCTATTATATTTTGGGATTTTCAGTATTCTGCTGACTTTGCTCCAGATCTTCCGGGCTGCCTTTAGACATTTAAATCGATTTTTTTTAATAATACCTGGGCTCCGGCTGTCTGAGAAAAAGCCCCATAGCTTCTTCGCCAACAGCGAGATGATAGAAGGTAAATCATTCTCCCTCCTCGGCCTGCCTGTCATCAGAAGGGCGCCCATCTGCTGTAGGGCAGCTGCCCAGTAGTAGAACAACAAATTGGGAGCAGCCCACCCTACCCTATCCCGCGGAAGTGTTAACGTTTTCAGGGCTTGTCTAGTTTTTTGATAATGCCATATCAAATTTGAGAACATTGAGTTCATTTTCTGTATTGCAGTATAGGTCAATTCTAAGGGGATAGAGAGAAACAGATATAGCACTCTAGGAAAAACTTTCATTTTTCAGCACATTGACCCTGCCTACTATTGTTAAGTGCAGTTTGTCCAGCCGCCTCAGCTCTGTACCTATATCGTCCAGCACTGGGTCAAGGTTGTTTTGCTATAGTACATCCATGTCAGATCCTATCCAGACCCCCAGGTACATTCCCATTCAGTCTGGTGCTGATCTTGTATAGTACATTGTCGTGAGCTGATTATCTGTGTCTTCCCCTTGTTCAACAGATAACCCGACCTGCTCCCAAATTCCTCCGCCATGTTCTCAATTTCTTTAATTGCCATCTCTGGCTCAGATGTAATAATGGTGATGTCGTCCGCATAGGCCAACACCTTGGTCTCATACCCATTAGTTGTTATTGGTTTGATTGCGGAGTTCAAAATTATCTGGTTTATGAAGGGATCTAGATATAAGGCAAAGAGAATTGGGGCGCACGGACATCCCTGTCTTGTCCCCCTGGCCACCTCGATTGCCCCCGTCATGTTCCCCATCACCTGCAACCTTGCATAGGGTCTATAGTACATTGCGCGAATAGCTGTAATTAATTGTGGGCCCAACCCTCTCTCTGATAAGGCTTCCCAGAGATATTGCCATGCCACACGGTCGAAAGAGGATCACAGCCATTTCGTCTCCAGTTACCTCAGCAATATCCAATAGCGAGATCACCCATCTTATATGCTCTGTGGTTCCCCTGCCGGGTATAAAGCCATGTTGCCATGGCGAGACTAATTTGGCTATGACCCTCTGCAACCGGTTTGCTAAGGCTTTGAAATAGATTTTGGCATCAGAATTTATCAGAGAGATGGGGCGATACGAGCCGGGCAGCTCCGGTGGTTTCCCCTTCTTGGCGAATATTACTATATCTGTTTCTTGCCATGAAGTAAGTGGAATTCCTCGGTACTGTACATCTAGAAAAAGATCATGCAATAATGGGGCCAAATCGTGTTAAAGTATCTTATATAGCTCAATTGGAATTTTATCCGGCCCAGATCCCTTCCCAGAAGATAAAGAGCTTAGAGCCGTCACTATCTCATCAAGGGTAAATTCTGCTTCCATTGCCAGGCGTGTGGTTTTGTTGATTTTACTCATCGTCGGATACCTATTTCCAGTAGCCATTTGGGCAGAGTCAGTGGAGCCTAGTTGGTATAGTTTTTGATAAAATTGCTCGAAAACCCCTATAATCTTCATAGGTTTAGTTTCATAGTGCCCTTCGCTGTTCTTTATTTTAGTTATGTTGTTTCGAGATAACTTCTGCCTAGTCCGAAGGGCCAATAATCTGCCAGCCGTTTCCCCATATTCATACATCTTCCTTTGATGTGCCTGATATGTCTGGGCCACTTGTACCTGAAAATAGCTATTTATTTCTGACTTAGTTATAGCTATTTTCACCATAACCTCACTTGATGTCTCCTGCCCCCCCTGACAGATCAGTTTTGTATGCTGTAGCTCCAGTTGTGTCAGCCGTGCAATTAGGGAGTTGACCGCATTTCTTTGCGCCTTACGCCGCTGTCCAACATAGCTTATCACTTCCCCCCTCAGACCAGCTTTAAAAGCATCCCACACTATGGTAGGTGAGGCGCTATATCGATTCATATTAAAAAACTCTCTTACCCACTTTTTAATATAGCAGAGGAATTCCTCGTCTGTTAGTAGTTTTTTATCGAAAGACCAGCAGCGCCGCTTCCCCTCTATTCCCTGTTGTGTTATTTCCAACAGCAGTGGGTTGTGATCCGAAAAAAGTGGGGCAAGCTTAGTTATCTCTACCTCATCGAGATTCCTAGTAGGGATCAAAAAATAATCTAGGCGAACATATTTTAGGAGGGGGTTTGAGAAATAAGTATATCCGGGGTCTATTGCATTCTTATGTACCCAGACATCCGAGAGCCCGTGGCTCTCCTTGAAGGTATTTAATGCCCTATATACCTGTGGTTTTCTCCCGTTGTACTGCAGCCCACCATCTCGAGAGAGTCCCAGATGGATGTTAAAATCCCCACATACTATTAGTGGAGTCGGCCAAGAGGCGAGCTCCACCTCGAGATCCTCCCAGATTTTGGGGTCATCTTGATTTGAGCCATATATAGTTCCAATCGTCACCCCCGAACTTAATGTAGCTATTGCCCATCGTCCCCACTTATCCGCCATTCTAAGCTTAACAATCCCAGCATGTTGTCTTATTAATATAGCAACTCGCCTTATCATTGAGGTTTGTGAAGAGCAAACTACCAGCTCGTAGCCCCTTAGCTGAAGGGCATCTTTGTTACTCCATGGGATATGCGTCTCCTGGAGACAGATAACCTCTGGATTCATAAATCGCAAAATTTCATATACCTTGGCCCTTTTCCTTTTATCTTTTAGCCCTCCCACATTCACTGAGCAAATCCGCAACTTATCCATAACGAGCTAACGGGAACATCCACCTATATTGTATAATTCTCAGATTTCCATCTGTTCTCTCCATTTCTATGTACCTTGTCTGGCTTTTTCCCCCTTAGTGCCCCTCCTAGCACCTTCTGGAGCCATGCTCCCCCTCCCCCATCCCTCACCCCCGCCGACCCCCTAACCCTCCCCTCCTACCCCTCCTTCTCCCTTCCCCCGGAAGCTACCAGACCGATGTCTGGTAAGAGATGAGGCAGCACTGTGCCATGATCAGTGAGCACCCCCCCTTTCCTTAAGTCGGTTAGATCCCTTAGCCTTAAAACACAATACACCAGAAAAAGAGTTCCTCGAAAAGCAGTAACCTGTCCAGTTTATATACTAGTAGAAGAGGAAAATAGAAGGGAAAAAAAAAAAACACTGTGCGGAGAAGAAAAAGTAGAAAGGTTGAAAGAACCGTAAACACTATATTAAGCCATTCCACGGTAAGTCTCTCTCCCCCCCCTTTTTCTTTTTCCTTACCCGCTGGTCCCATTCTATTCCCAAATCACATCTCTCATCATCATCATCATCATCATCAAACTGACTCAGGCCTATCTTAAGTCCTACATTCCCAAAGTCCTTCCACTAAGTTCATCCAAAAATTCTTTGGCTTTGATCTCTGATCTCTGATGTTAAGTAGCGGGACCTGTCACCGACTACAACCTTTAATTTGGCTGGATTCATCAGGTAAGCCTGTGCACCTTTTGCCTGGAACGGATTAATCATCTGCCGTTACCTCCAGAATCTTTCAAAGGTTACAAGGCAAAAGTCTGGTCGGGTAAAAAACTCAGTACCATCTGCCTTACGTCTGCTTTCTGGTCTGGCTTTCTCAAAGATAATCTGCCTGAGAAGATAGTTCCCAAAGTAGACTAGCACGGCTCTAGGTCTTGCATCCGCTCCAGCAGGGTGTTTCAGTGTCATAGGGACCCGATGGGACCGTTGAACTTCTTGAGCCCAGTTCCATCCTTCTACTTCAGGAAATGCCTTCATTAATAACTCCACCATGTAGAGGCGCATGTCCGCACCTCCTTTATCCTCTGGGATACCCAGGAATCGCAAATTGTTCCTGCGCTGGCGATTTTCCTGGTTCTCCAGCTTCCATTGCACATCTACTAATCTAGCCTCGTGCGATTCAGTCTGGAGCTGGGTTGTTGCAATATCCGTCTCGAAATTCATAGTTCTTGACTCCAATTCGGTCAGTCGGTCCAAGATCTCACTACATACTTTAGCAACCTTCCGTACTGACCCCTGCACCTTTCGAATAGCCGCCTGGGAGCACCTGTTATCTTGCCTAGTTTCTTCCCGGTGAGCCAAGACGGATTGCAAGATAGCATCCAAAGTTGTAGTAGGTGTACTTTCAGAGTCTGGTTCGGTGTCTCTTATAAGTTGATTTGATGGTGTATAGTCCCGATTGAGATCTTGTCCTTTTCTTCCCCTAGCTTGGCCAGAGAGATCTTTTGCCCTGTTAGCTTGGCGCATGGTTGCGGTAGAATCCATTCCGCTAGCGTCCGGTAAACTTTCACTCTCGTCTCCACTCAAGCTTATCAAGGATACGGAACCCGTCATTGACCCCGTATCATCTGATAGCGAATAGAAGTAATACGTTACCTCTAAATCAGTATCTTTTGTGTGTTGCCTCTTTTCCAGGTTAGTTTTAGACATCTGGTGACTTATTTGCCCCACTTTTTTGCCCAGTACTTTCTTAGAGCTACTTTGCTGAGAATCTCCGGAGGGGTTTTTTATATGGCCTGACTGCACTTCTCCTTCCCCTCCTGCGTTCCTCTCAATCGTGCTTGCCAAGTCTCTATTGCCACTAGAATGGGTGTTCATATCCCTGGCTTGATCTTCCCTACCCCTTTCTGTTTCTGTTTCTGCCCCCCCGTGCATGGCACCAGTATTCACAATGCTTGCCTCGCCTTCCCCTACGCGGTCACCCCATGTCAGTGGACCCGTCTCTCCTGAGCCAAGCGCTGCATGATCGATTACTGGCAATGACGATAAACCTGCCCCCACATTTCCATTTTTCTGCAGGCTCGGTGGCGTTGTGGAATTCCTCTTTTCCGCGTCCTCCATTTCTCCTTGCTCCGGCGTTCTGACACCGGCGTCCGGTCCTGCTTGTCCTACTTGGCCTGCAGGTATCTTGGAGCCACCAAGTAGCTCCACAATCGTCGGTCTGGGTAATCGTTGTTGGGGTGCTGGCTGTCCCTTCCCTTTCCTGTCCGGAGCCTCGCCCTTCCGGGTCCCAGTCTGCCCTCGGCGCCCGGGCTGTCGAGACGTTCCTCCTGTTACAATGGAGAGCTCCGACGCGGAGCACGTAGCTGACGGGGCCGGCCCCAGCACCGGGCTTCCACTTGTCGAAATCACCGTCTTCCCTCGGGCTGCTGGTGGTCCTTTCGGCTTCATCCTGTCCCAGTGCTGTGCTTACGATCGGCAGCAGCAGCCGGAGCCATTCAGTGTCCCATAGATCCGCTGGCAGGTCAGTGCAATTTCCTGCTGTTTGATCGCTATCGTACAGGTAGGGGTACAGTTATTGGTCCTCTCCTTCAACAATTCCAACAGGACTTTTAGGGTCACCAACAGCATCCTAATTATACTACTGGGGGGGCATTTCAGGGGGTCTCACTGCATCAGGGCAACTTGTGCAGCGAGCGGTAGCCTAGCCAACCGCCAACTCTGAGCACAAAGTTCCAATAGACTCAGCGAGATGTGCCCCCTGAGATATATATAGGGCATCAGTGGTGGACGTTGGGAAGCCGCTTCTGCCATCGCACCGGAACTACGACGCACCGTCAATGCCACCTACGAAACCTGTACATTCCCTGATGACTGGAAACGCGCAGAAGTCAAGCCCCTACTCAAGAAGCCCTCAGCAGACCTCACGGACCTCATGAACTACCGACCCATCTCCCTCCTCCCTTTCGTGGCCCTAGTCACTGAGAAGACCGTCAACGTCCAACTAACAAAATTCATCGAAGAGAACTCCATCCTCGACCCCTCCCAATCCGGATTCTGCAGCAACTACAGCACGGAGACCGCTCTACTCGCCGCTAGAGATGACATTCACACCCTCCTCGACCAAGGACACACCGCGGCCCTGATCCTACTCAACCTCTCTGCAGCCTTCGACACCGTCTCCCACTGCACACTCACCGCCAGACTCCATGACGATGGCATACAGGGTACTGCCCTCGACTGGCTCCGTTCCTTCCTCACCGGCAGAACCCAAAGAATCAGACTTCCACCCTTCCTCTCCAAACCCACAGAGATCAACTGCGGAGTACCCCAAGGATCATCGCTCAGCCCTTATCTCTTCAACATCGAAATGGCCCACCTTGCCGCCATCGTCAGACAGCATGGACTCAGCATAGTATCCTACGCCGACGACACCCAGCTCATCCTCTCCCTCACCAAGGACCCCATCGCCACCAGAAGGAATGAAAGACGTTGCATCCTGGATGAGCAGCAGCTGCCTGAAGCTTAACTCGGAGAAGACAGAGGTCCTTATTCTCAGCCCCTCCCCTGCTGCATGGGACAACACCTGCTGGCCCACTGCCCTTGGCAGCCGCACCACCCCCACAGACCATGCCCGGAACCTCAGCATCATACTCAACTCCTCCCTCTCCATGACCCGACAGATCAATGCTGTCGCCTCCACCTGTTTCAACACCCTATGCATCCTTCGTAAGACCTTCAAATGGATCCCCGCTGAATCAAGAAAGACCGTCACCCATGCACTCATAACCAGCAGACGCCGGGATCTGCAAGTCTCTGCTCCGCAAACTCCAGACCATACAAAACACCGCAGCCAGACTCGCCCTCAACATCCCTCGACACGACCACATCACCCAATACCTGTGAAACCTCCACTGGCTCCCCATCGAGAAGAGAGTAACTTTCAAGATACTCACCCACGCCTACAAATGCCTCGACAACACCGGACCCCAATATCTCAATGAAAGAATCTCCTTCCACGTACCCAACAGAAACCTCCGACCTCGCCGAACCCCCGCGCATCAGCAGAGCAAGAACGGGTGGAAGAACCTTTTTCCTACATCGCGGCTAAGACCTGGAACGAGCTCCCGGTCAACATCACACGTGCCCCCACTCTGCACATCTTCAGGAAGACCCTTAAGATCTGGCTCTGCAACTGACCGGAGCTGCTCCCCCCCCCCGGTGCCTTGAGACCCTCACGGGTGAGTAGCTGCACTTCAAAATCCCCTGATTGTTTGGGAAGCCAGAAGTATGTTTGGGTTCTGCTACTGTAATGGATGAAAGCCTAATTTCACAAGGAAATGTTAATATAGAGATAAGACAGGTTGCTAATACTACTGGTTCAGGTGATGGCCTTAGTGGTGTTCCCCCATTGACAAAAAGGGCCAGGAAATGGTTGCATAAGGCTCAGAACAAAGCTAAGAAATCTATTGTCTCAGTGGTCTCAGTGGCCAAACCTAGGGACTGCTTCCCTATTTTTAATCCAGCAATCAGAACATCTCAGGGCCAGGATAATTTTAATAAGGGTGCAGAACCACCCTCTGATTCTATTGAACTTATATGTAAGATCCCTGAATTGAGCTGCGAGGTAGGACACCCTTTAAGGGGTAGTAAAAAAGTGTATTCGACTTCTGCCGACACGGCAGCTTCTGATATAGTCAGCCTTAATAATGGAGCTAAGTTTAAGCAAATTAGTAGGTCTCTGATTTGCAGTGGGAGTAAGCAGACCCTCGGAAACTTTAGTAGAGAAATAGTCTGTAATCCGCAATCTAAGACTGAATTAATAGTACATAATGAGGCTATGCCCCTGCCTCAAGATCATGTAACCCAGATCATGCATGTGGCCTGCTGAGCCGACATGATAAAGTCCTGTGCATCTCCGAGTCCGCAGCTTTCTGTAGAACATCAAATTCATCATTTAGTCAATGATAGCAAACCAGGCCCAACAATATCTTTAAGAGTTATGCCTGAAAATCAAACACCTAATAGTGTGAAATGAGTTTTTCATCCTTTATATGAATCCAGGGGCATTCAGGATAGTCTTAATTGGAGCCTAATCATAAAACTTATTTCAACCATCCCTGATTTATGATTGAAACTACTGATCTTCTTTCCGATCAGTTCAAACAAATACATTTTAATTAATCTTGTGAGTCCACCATAATAACTTTTAATGAAATTGTGAATACAATTTTAGATTCAAGTTCTTATTTTAAGGAATGTGGCATTGAGGTTATTAATTGCACCCCCTTAAAATATCCTCGATTTTAGAGGTATTAGCCCCAAAAGTTGAACAAATAGAAACAAGGTTAAAGGTAAAAAGTTAAATCCACTACTGAGCGGTGCAACTGGTCCATTGCATAAATCATCTTGCAATACAGGCTTGCTGATTACTAATACTCTAAAAGGAGTTTGCACCTGTGAATTTCTACCTAAAAGCAATACCAACTGGAGGACTATTCTCGGATTCCAGCTACCCTCGCAAATGTGCATCCAGGAGATGAGAATTGAATCTTGCCTGTTATAAATGGGAAATATTTGCATCTGAGGTTTATTTCCTAGAATGTGCATTCTATTGGCCGACCCAGATACTATTTTATTTTTAAATTCTTTTGCAATTTTATTTTCCAAGAAACATGGAGAGAAAAAGCCACGCCTCTGCTTGGGTTTAATGAGTTCAATCTCCTGGCAGCATGCACTAATAAATTAGGCCGTGCAAAGTGCGGTCTTTCATGTTATATTGTGGCCGGATTCAATCTAATGGTAGAAGTAGTCAACTTGCGGTTGGATTGGTTACAATGCCTTATATTACAGTACAACTGCCTCAAGATGATAATACTTAGGGGCCGATTCCGATCTCGGTCGGAGGCGCACCCAATACCATTCGGTCGGGAAAAAAGCCATGCGAATGCCTGTTTCCTGACCGATCCGTACATCATACCGAACGAGTAAGTACGATGCGCACAACAGCACAGAATACGGCCGAGTCGTACTCACCCAATCCAGGTCCTGTTCTCCGACCGAGGCGAATCCGGAAACGCAGAATCGAGTCGCACGGAAGGGAAAATGCAGCCCCGTCCGGCCGAACAAGTACGATGCGCTTTCCGTACGCGCCGAACCCGTCGCTACGTCCGGCACGTCAAAGCTTCCGGGAGAGGCGCACATAAGCTCCGATTCGCGCCACAACACGATCCACGGCTACGAGGCGAACACGCCAGCGACGAGGACGACGCGAAGCAACGAGAAAGACGAACGACACGAACCAACCATGAATCCCTTCGTCCCGATCCTACCAATATTCTACATTTACCACCGGAACAGGCACGGACGCGTACGGCGCAGAAGGTAAGTCAGACACCAACCACAAAAACATACAACACGTACACGACACATCACACACACACAGAGGGATGCAGAATTTACTTACACCAGCAACAGCAATACCAAAGGGGCGGGATGCCCATCACCAATGCCACATATGCACACAGGGGCCTGGATGCGCACCACCACTACCACCCCTACCCAGGGGGGCTGGATGCCTACCACTACTACCACCCTTAGCCAGGGGGTGCCAGGTGCCCACCACTACTACCACCCTTACCCAGGGGGCTGGATGCCTACCACTACTATCACCCTAAGCCAGGGGGTGCCAGATGCCTACCACTACTACCACCCTTAGCCAGGGGGTGCCAGGTGCCCACCACTACTACCACCCTTACCCAGGGGGGCTGGATGCCTACCACTACTATCACCCTAAGCCAGGGGGTGCCAGATGCCTACCACTACTACCACCCTTAGCCAGGGGGTGCCAGATGCCCACCACTACTACCACCCTTACCCAGGGGGGCTGGATAACTACCACTACTACCACCCTTAGCCAGGGGGTGCCAGATGCCCACCACCACTACCACCCTTACCCAGGGGGTGCCAGATGCCCACCACTACTACCACCCTTACCCAGGGGGCTGGATAACTACCACTACTACCACCCTTAGCCAGGGGGTGCCAGATGCCCACCACTACTACCACCCTTACCCAGGGGGCTGGATGCCTACCACAACTACCACCCTTACCCAGGGGGGCTGGATGCCTACCACTACTACCACCCTTAGCCAGGGGGTGCCAGATGCCCACCACCACTACCACCCTTACCCAGGGGGCTGGATGCCTACCACAACTACCACCCTTACCCAGGGGGGCTGGATGCCTACCACTACTACCACCCTTAGCCAGGGGGTGCCAGATGCCCCCACCACTACCACCCTTACCCAGGGGGGCTGGATGCCTACCACTACTATCACCCTAAGCCAGGGGGCTGGATGCCTACCACTACTACCACCCTTAGCCAGGGGGTGCCAGATGCCCACCACTACTACCACCCTTACCCAGGGGGCTGGATGCCTACCACTACTACCACCCTAAGCCAGGGGGTGCCAGATGCCTACCACTACTATCACCCTTAGCCAGGGGGCTGGATGCCTACCACTACTATCACCCTAAGCCAGGGGGTGCCAGATGCCTACCACTACTACCACCCTTAGCCAGGGGGTGCCAGATGCCCACCACCACTACCACCCTTACCCAGGGGGGCTGGATGCCTACCACTACTACCACCCTTAGCCAGGGGGCTGGATGCCTACCACTACTACCACCCTTAGCCTGGGGGTGCCAGATGCCCACCACTACTACCACCCTTACCCAGGGGGCTGGATGCCTACCACAACTACCACCCTTACCCAGGGGGGCTGGATGCCTACCACTACTACCACCCTTAGCCAGGGGGTGCCAGATGCCCACCACCACTACCACCCTTACCCAGGGGGGCTGGATGCCTACCACTACTATCACCTCTACCCATGGGGGCTGGATGCCTACCACCAACACCACCCCCACTCATAGGATGGACAATGCATGACACAACCAGCACACCACAACCTAGGGAATGCAAGAAAAAGACATCCCCCCAACACCATGACAAGCGTGTGTAGACTGTCAAATGCCTACAACACTGAACATGACTTTGAACATACAATGTGACCCCCTATCACATGTGCCACACATATATGTGTGTGGCCCCCACAATGCAAGCAGGCCATGACCATTGTGGCAATGGGGTCCAAACTCCCATCATCACAGTGACCAAAATGTAAGTGTGGGGTCCATAGCTGAAGCACATTTTGAACATTGTGGCAAAGGGGTCCAAACCCCAATCATCACAGTGACCAAAATGTAAGTGTGGGGTCCATAGCTGAAGCACATTTTGAACATTGTGGCAATGGGGTCCAAACACCCATCATCACAGTGACCAAAATGTAAGTGTGGGGTCCATAGCTGAAGCACATTTTGAACATTGTGGCAATGGGGTCCAAACCCCCATCATCACAGTGACCAAAATGTAAGTGTTGGCAAAGAAAAAGCTGCAACTGCCAAACTGCATGGATGATTTCTGGTCACAGAACATAAAACACATCAGTGGCAAAGTAGTGCATGTGTCCCATTGCAACATAGATTGGGGGAGGCAAATACTGCAGTGCAAATAAGACATACCTTTGGCCATGTGCAGACAAACAACACCCATGGGGGCTGACACAGTCAACATTCATCAATGACACAATGACAGAAGTGACCATCAGAATGCAGACCCACATATTTGCACCAATGGGCACACAAATGCAGATACCCTGTGGAGACTGTAGATGTGAGGTGAACAGATACCATACCATGGCAGCAATGGGACACACAAACCATGATCATTGTGCTGACTGATGACCTAGGAGTCCCAGGGACAGCAGGGGAAACCCACCAAACTACATACAGCCAATGGCACACCTAAGATATGCCAATGCAGTGGTGCAGATGCACAAACACAAACAGGCAGACCCACACTGCACATCAAACACAACAGGTGAGGGGGAGGGGTGCCAGTGTCCCCAGGCAACCACACAACACATGAGGAGGCCTGAATACCAATCATACAGATGTGCATACAGTGCCACACAAAGGTAACTCATGGATCCAAATCCCCTATGTGGGCAATCAGGCATTGTCAGATGAGAGGGAGCACAAATCACACATGTCACACAGGCACGTAGGAACAGCAACTGACACAGCAAGACACAGACACACCACAGCACTACCCCCAGGGCCCCCACAATGTGGTGACCCTGGGCTGCATTACAATCCCACTGTGATGACAAAGCTAAATGTCGTTCACACTGTGAACCACAGTCATGTGTCCTGAGCAACAAACTACCATCACACCTACACAAGCACAAATCAATCAGCACAGCCAGTAAGCCAAGGCCAACATGGAGGCAGGGGTCTAGCCGGGCAACAACTCTCATCTGCACACACTCAACACCACACACCTCGACCTCCAACAATGTGCAGCAGTGAAGCACACATGCACTGGTGACATTGCACATGCACCCATGACAATTCCAGGGTGGTGGGTGGGAACCAAGGTGCAGAAACACATCACACATGGCCACTCAACAAGACTCCTGAATGTCTGACACACTGCACACTACGCTGTACATGGACATTACGGCAATACCACACCAACCAATGGGATCCCAGCCACAGTCACACACCAATGAAGAAGCCAAGGTCACCCACAAAGAACACACATAGACAACAACCAACATTGCAGCCCGGACCCTGAGGAGTGCCAGCAGTCACACACACAACGTGTCACAATCACTGAAAGATAACACAAACTGGAAATCACATGACAGGTGCAAACAACAAGTGCCAAGGGGAAACCTGACTGTGACCCATCTGCGTCTGCACACAAACTCAGCCCTGACAGCAAACACACCTATGGGTGACACCCTGATGACCAGTAATGTGCCATGCACCCACATCACAGAGAACCCAGGGAGAAGACATTGGGGGAACATAGGTCAACTCAGCAAGCATCACAAACAGGTACAACACTAGGGATCACAGCATGCACAGCTAAACGGAAGTGAACACACAGACATGCTCATACAACACACACCTTGGGCGCAGGCAATGTCACAGGAGTACACACTGCCATGAGGGGACTCCACTCCTGTGTGAGGAAAGCTGTGCCATATGTTGCCTCAGTAGGGCCCCATCATGTCAGCTGAGCACTTGGTCACACAATCAACAATTAGCACCAAATGAAGGCTCTTGTCACATCAGCCTGGTCATGGAAGTGCCAACGAAATCATCAGCACAGATCCAACACAATTGTATAGAAATGTTGCACTGACAACACAGATGAGTCCTTCCCCATTGATGCCCAAACCTGCATGTCCAGTGGAGATGGCCACACGGTCAGGGAAGTAGACGAATTGAACAATGGCAGGCACAACAGATGTGCAGGGGTGGAAGCCACAGATGTGAATTTGCTAATGTAAGTAGGAAATCCCATTGCCAAATACTGAACACATGACACCCTCAGATGCTGCTATGGATGACATGGATACACCACAGGATAGGACACATTCCCCCTGGACCACATGGGTTCCTGCACAGTAACACTTCATTATCATGAGACCAAATATCACCATCACTGCAGCAAGGGCATGGTTAGCATCATCAACAACATGTACATCAGAAGCATAAGCACTAGAGAACAGAAAGTTGCTTTATTCAGCATATGTGTGTATTGAAAAGTGAAAGTCCAGAAAAACACAAAGGCCAATGGCCAGTCCATTGTCAAAGTCCAAACAGGGTGACAGTGGCAGATGTCACCCTACGCATGCCTGCACTGCACAAAACCAGGGACAATCCACTAGGAGGGGCAACCGGGGGGCAGGCCAGGCACCGCAGGGACAGGATCAGGGCTCACCAGGAGGAGGCAGGGAAGGGGTGGTGGGTGCTGGAGAGCCACTGACAACTGCAGTGGAGGTGTCTGACATGGTGTGTGCCGGCACAACTGGGGGCATGACTCAGATGTTGTGGGTGCCGGCACGACTGCAGTGGACCCTGCAGATGGAGTGGACAGGTCTGCCACTGCAGTGCCCAAGTCAGACAGGGTGGTAGTGGACTCCACTGCAGTGCCTACCACCAGGGGAGGAGAATGGGGAACAGGCAAGGTGGGCTGGACAGAGGGGAGGACACCCTCACCACATCAGTGGCACAGACAAGCGCAGCGGGGGGTGTGGTGCCGGGAGAGCAAGTGGCAGGGGAGAAGGCCGGATCCTCTTGGGGATGGTATATCTGTGGGTGGGGGAACCTGGGGCAGGGTGTGGTGGGGGCACCTGTGGAGTGGGGGCCTGAGGGATGGAGGAAGGAGACCTGGTGCCTGAGCTGCAGGGCGGCGGCGGGGTCTTGCTCTTACGACTCCGGGGGACTTGCGGGTGGGGGCCTCAGTCTGTCTGTGCCTGGGGGAGGGTGTCCGGGGGCGAGGGGCACTCTGCTCCGTGTGGGTGGGCTTCCTCTTCCCCCTGAATGCTGTATCAGCTGGATCGGAGGGGAAGAGGCCGAGGTCACTGAGGAAGAGCCGCTGGGTCTTTGGGGTTGCAGGTGAGGCAAGGGAGGGTGCTTTGGAGGGAGAGGCAACTGAGGACTGCGCAGTGCTCATGGATGCGTGTGTGTGTTCCAGGGCCCAATCCCCTGTGAGTCTGGTTTCAGTCCCCTGACTGTGCGTGCGTGTGCGTTTTGTTTGTGGCGTGTGTGTCTGTGTGCTGGACGTGTGTGTGCTGGTGTGTGCCTGTGCCGGTGTGTGTGTGTGCTTGGGACGGGTAAGGTGCTGGGGAGTGTGGATGGAGCAGAGGCAGGAGGGGTGAGGGACTGTCTGAGGAGGGACACTGCTGCCGTCAGGGAGGAGTCCATGGACCTATTGCCCCTCTGTAGGTCAGACATGCCCGATGAGATGCCCTCCATGAACGACACCAGCTGAGTCAACAGAGCGGTGTGCGCATGGAGGACACTCAGCATGGCTGTCTGCCCTACATGGAGCTGGCGAAGGAGGTACACAGACTCCTCACTCAGGGCAGCAGGGAACACAGGGGCAGGGGGTGCGGTGCCTGGCCCAAAGGAGACACGCTCCCGAACATGGGAGCCTCCACGGACCTGGGGAATGGGAGCCGATGGGAGGGCGGTGGTGGTGCTGGTGGTGGCAGGGACAGCAACACTAGCTGGGGTGTGGTGGCTGCTGACACCCGCCTCCATAAGGGAGTCATCCTCCGAGCTGCTGTGGTCCTCAGCTGAGGTGGATGGTGCTGAGGACTCCTCGGTGTGGCTCCCCTCGCCTTCCGTACCATTGGGTCCCTCCGACCACTCCTCGGCTGCTGACCCAGTCTGGCTCTCCGGCTCCTCCTGGTCCGTGGAGCTGTCCCCTTCCGTGGCCGTGGATGTATCTGCAAACAATGGGGAAATAGACAGACATCAGTCACCTGCACCAAACGCACACACCACTGTGAGCACAGCACATTACAGAGCAAGCCCTGGCATCATTAGTTGAACATTGCTAAAAGTGCCCTAACTGAACAGGAGAAGCCAATTGTCAGTCTGATGCCAACCATGGCACTCACATCCCACATGGCCTTGCACCCTCTGTCTGGTGTCTGTTGGATAGCAACACCCCAGTGTGGACACATGCACCACCTACACAGTAGTTGGACAGTGCAGAGGACACGGTGTAGCATGTGGACATGCACACATCACAACTCTTGCCACTGAGTCAGTACAGGTTTCCGGATGAAAGGGATGCCCAGAGTCAAATAGGAAATGCATGTGATGCATACCAGCGACAGACACCATGATGCACCCATGTCCTGATAGCCATCGCCACAATGGTGTGCATGTAGCACATGTCACTCCCCTGCAGGATCACCAATAAGTAGACACATGCCATGGCGGAGGCATGACTGCTAAGTCATACATCACTGTCTCAGTGATGTATGACTTGGCAGCCAGACAACAACACTCTGCACTGTGTCACAATAGTAGGTCATGGGGAATGCAAGTCCTGGAGCTGCACAAGTGCACATGTACATCCCCCACACAACACATCATCTTAACCCTCATCTGTCCAGGTCATACCGATTGGACATATGGGAGACCTGTGACACTACCCTCTGAACCTGAGCCCCTCACAATCTGCTGTGAATGGGAAACAGCTGCCTGAACTTCACATTCGCATACCCCAGTCTGCACGGGCAGCTGATCAAACACCTATGTGACACACAAGTATCGTCTCCTATGGTCACATCTCCAGTGGCATGCTGAGCCCCTACCAAGAAACACCCCAGCAGTCCTGGCAACAAATCCACAGCACACTGACACAGAGGCAGACACCTGAGGGGTCAAATCACTGCGCACAACGTGTCAGCTGATACCCGGGAGTGGGAGTACAGGTGTATTGGATGGGCTGGAGTAGGCATGACTGTCCTGCCCCACATGAATGAGGGATGAGCCCTGGACAGTGGATAGCTGGCTATGTATGTGTGACACACATAATCTGCACACTCCTGGGGCCCAAACATTGTTCCCACCCGCTGCATGGGTGTGTGCCAGATACCCCAGGCACATGTGGTGGCTCAGCTCAGCAAGTGGACCGCATATGAAAGCAACACGCAGATTACATGTCCAAACACAGGCATTGTGTGAACAATGGACCCACCCATGATGCCCACAACAGAGTTAGGGAAACAGATGCTGTCCCCCACCTTGAGTGAAGCAAACTGCAAGGACACAGTCCCAAGTGACACAATTCCCTGAATGTAAGGGCCACACCTGGGTATCAGATGAGGAGTGGGCAGTGCACAATAGAGGGACATGGCTCCTGGACAACATGACTGCTGTACTGTGGCAGTTTAACCAGGCCAGAGGAGGGCACATAGCATGTAATACAGAGTTCACAGTGCAGTCTTTGACTCACCCCTCCTTGCTGCTGTCTGGCCTTCAGCTGCCCATACAGGTCTGGAAACACCACCGCCAGGATCGCGAGCATGTGGGGGGTCAGGGTCCGTGTTCCACCCCTCCTGCAAGGAGGCGACAGCTTCAGCTGGACCCGTGCAATCCTCCGGGTCCAGCCCCGAAGGTCCTGCCACCTCTTCTGGCAGTTGCGGATCCGGCGCTTGTAGACCCCCACGGACCGGACAGCCCGGACGATGTCCTTCCAGATCTCCTGCTTCCGATGGGCATTAACCTGTGAGGATGACAAAGTGAAAAGGCCATTACTACACATGCAACATATCCGTGCATGACACAGTTGTATATACATGTCTCAATCACAGGGGCACATGATGTACACAGGCAGTGCAACGCTGCCCATGGACAGTTTGCCAGAAGTCATTACATGGTATCATTGCATGGGAAGTAAAACCTTGTTCAAATGCACTGTCACTGCACCATACCTGTCCAGTGCATGTCACTACACACTATGGGGGGTGACAACTACTCAGTGAGCCTGCTAGCCAGTGGCGTGCAGACTTTCAGCCTTGCTAGTCAGACAAAATGCACATTCAGAAAGGCAGTGCACAGAACACTCACCTGCTCCCCTGGTGTCCCATACAGCTTGCTGTACTGTGGAAGTAGGCTGTCCAGCAGGGCCTGGTTCTCCTCAAGGCTGAAGGCTGGGGCTGTCTCCACAGTACGTGCCATTGCAGGGTCCAGAGGGGGCAGAGACAGCAGCAGTGCAGTGGCAGATGTCGTCCTGGAGCATGTAGTGCAGGCAAGTGAGCTCTCAGGGGAACAGCCAGCAATATATATGTGCTGCAGAGGCAGATACTGTCCCATGTGTCCAAAGTGATAGGTCCAAGTCGTTTGCATCTTCTGAATCTGGCCAATGCATGGAATAGCAGCACCAATACACGCCCACAGCATCCTTCAAATCTTCAACTTCATGACATACATGATTTTGCAACATTGTTGTGGGTGACCAACTGAATTTCCAGCAACCGACTCGTTCGAATTTCGAAAACGCGTCCGTTGCCAGGCTAGGCCATTGACAATGGGTGCGCACCGATCGGTCCATTGCTGTTCAACGCGTACAGGGGTACAACGCGTACCCGCACACATTGAATGCAATGGGCCGGCCGGGCGCACTGATCGGTCCATTGCTGTTCAACGCGTACAGGGGTACAACGCGTACCCGCACACATTGAATGCAATGGGCCGGCCGGGCGCACCGATCGGTCCATTGCGGTACAACGCGTACAGGGATACAACTCGTACCCGCACACATTGAATGCAATGGGCCGGCCGGGTGCACCGATCGGTCCAATGCTGTTCAACGCGTACAGGGGTACAACGCGTACCCGCACACATTGAGTGCAATGGGCCGGCCGGGTGCACCGATCGGTCCATTGCTGTTCAACGCGCATAGGGGTACAACGCGTACCCGCACACATTGAATGCAATGGGCCGGCCGGGTGCACCGATCGGTCCATTGCTGTTCAACGCGTACAGGGGTACAACGCGTACCGCGCACATTGAATGCAATGGGCCGGCCGGGTGCACCGATCGGTCCATTGCTGTTCAATGCGTACAGGGGACAACGCTGCACCCACACACATTGAATGCAATGGGCCGGCCGGTGCATCGATCGGTCCATTGCTGTTCAACGCGTACAGGGGTACAACGCGTACCCGCACACATTGAATGCAATGGGCCGGCCGGGCGCACCGATCGGTCCATTGCTGTTCAACGCGTACAGGGGTACAACGCGTACCCGCACACATTGAATGCAATGGGCCGGCCGGGTGCACCGATCGGTCCATTGCTGTTCAACGCGTACAGGGGTACAACACGTACCCGCACACATTGAATGCAATGGGCCGGCCGGGCGCACCGATCGGTCCATTGCTGTTCAATGCGTACAGGGGTACAACGCGTACCCGCACACATTGAATGCAATGGGCCGGCCGGGTGCACCGATCGGTCCATTGCTGTTCAACGCATCCCTGTACAAGTGACTGGCATATGTCACCATGCCTATCTCAGATGAACATATGCCAGCCACAGATAGCTCCCAGGGAGTGAGGGGCACACCTACAACACCACAGCCTGTCCAAACTGTATCATAAGGCATGTAAGGCTGCATTTCCTATTGTGTGTATGTTGGTGTTCATGTTGTCCTGTGGGTGTCACCTGGGGGCAGCCACCCCCAGGCTGTGCACGTGTTCATGGGGACAGGATCCTGGGTGTTACGTGTACATGACCACTGTGATGTGCAACTGTTCATATCTGTGCATGTGCCATGGTCACATTTCACAGTGGTGTATGTGTATGTCATGTAACATACCCCGTGAGTCCCATGTGGGACGGTATGTTTGAGCCAGGGTGTCCCAGTGGCACAATAGTGATGGTCCTCCACAGTCTGTGTGCATGTAGTGTTTACAATGTCTCTGATTTCATGTGCACAATGGGAGACAGTCTCCACATCCATGTTGTGTGTGCATGGACTTTGATGTTGTGCGTGTGTGTATCACAGACGTCCATGTCTGTCCTGCAGTGGCAAGTGGGACCACTACCTGTGGGGGTCATGGTTGTTTTGCTGTGGTGTATACACGATACTCCATGTAATGCCAGTGTCCATGTGGCAATACAGGGTCCCTGGGAATGTACCTGTCGTTGAGCTGTGATGCCTGGGGCACATCTGTCCTCACATGTCACTGTGGGGGGTCATTGTGACATGGCAGCAGGAGATGGGAACTGTGACACAGCCTCATGATATCTAATGGGCCAACCTGGGACTTATTGATGCCACTTGTTGAACCGTGATGACAGATGTTGGCCATGTATGTACCATACATGTCCTTACGGAACTGCACACTTCATGTAGTTGTGCCTCATAATGATGTATGATGTGATATTGAGTGTGTTCAATGCCGCATATGTGGGGTGACTGACAATCTTGCTTTCTTCTCCTCTGCACTGCAGGGCTCCTGCTGTCCATAGACCATTCCCAGACCTGGCAACGATGGTGGAACGGGACAGCATCCGACGGTACCGCTTCACCAGGCAGCTGATTGAGGATTTGGCAGTGCAGTTGGCCCCACATTTGCAGCCTGGCCGGCCGTATCCTACAGCGCTGACCCCCAAGGTGAAGGTGATGGCAGCCCTACACTTCTTTGCCACCGGTACCTTCCAACATACTGTGGCGACTGCTGGTGGGATGTCACAGACCATGTTGAGCCGTGTGCTCCGCGATGTTTTGGAGGCAATGTTCCTATACCTGAACCGGTACATCTATTTCCCTAGACTGCAACGACTCACTGACGTGAAGAGTGACTTCTATGCCCTGGGGAGGATGCCGCATGTCATTGGCTCCATTGATGGGACACATGTGGCTTTGGTACCACCACAGGCCCAGGAGCAGGCCTACCGTGAACCGCAAGCACTACCACTCGGTCAATGCACTGGTGGTGTGTCTTGCAGATATGACCATCACACACGTGTGTGCCCGTTTCCCTGGTTCAGCACACGATGCCTTTGTGATGAGGAGTAGTCGCATCCCCAGGATGATGGCACAGATGCAGAACCAGCGTGCCTGGCTTGTCGGTGTGTACTGACTTTGTGCCATTGTGTGTGATCTGATCTGTAGTATTCCGCCCACTTTTCCAAGTCAGCTAATGTGCACTTGTCTGTTCGTAGGTGACTCGGGATACCCCAACATGCCGTGGTTGCTGACACCCCTCAGGAAACCTGTGACACCAGCCCAGATGCGCTACAATGAGGCACATGGTCGGACCAGGAGAGTGATTGAGCGGACATTAGGTCTCCTGAAGAGCCGCTTCCGCTGCCTTGACAAGACAGGAGGGTCCCTCCCATATGCCCCAGCGAAGGTGTGCAAGATTATCATCATCTGCTGCATGCTCCACAACCTGGCAGTGCGGAAGGAGTTGCCTCTCATCCAGGATGACAATGACCAACATCCGCCACCTGTGGAGGATCCTGGCCTGGACCACGATGCCAGTGATGATGATGATGATGATGAGGGTGATGTCCGCACACAGCTCATCACCAACTTCTTTAGCTGAATGTGAGTATCCTGAGGTGTCATGTCAATGATGTGAGTTGGCATGATATGTGTAGGTGGTGCTCTGGTGCTGTTGGAGTGTGTCCATGGGCTACTTGACTGGATGTGTGTAGCGATGTGTGCTTACAGGTGGTCTGTACTCCCCAACAGTGTTGACATGCTAACTTGGTTCTGGGTGGGTATCTTGTAACATGTATTGTGCATGGGTTTTGCTGTTCTGTCCTGTTCTCCATTGCTTTTGACTGTGTGTCATTTCTGTCCTTCACAGGGTACTTTCAGATTCGTTTGGTCAACTGTGTCCACCGACGACGTGATTGTACTTCCAGGGTGGTAGCTGTTGTGTCCCTACAGGTGATGTGCGCCACACCCATGGACTTCCTTCCTTCTACAGTTGTTGACTGTGTGCCCGCTGCCAGGTGGGATTACCTTGCATCTGTAGTGGTTACGACATGTTGCAACTGTGTAATAAACCTGTGCTTCACTTTGTGATGTGCGTTGTCTGTGGTCACACATTTGACTGCCATTTGCTTACTGCACCTGTGGGCTACTTGACTACAACTGGGAATAGGTGTGGTGTCTGTGCATTGCACCGTCTTTCCTGGCAACATCAGTGTAGGCAATGAGTCAGATGGCCTAGGTGTGTATGTGTTGTGTTGCCCTGGTGGTGTGTCTCCCTCATATGTGTCACGTTGCCTTTACTCACATGCCTGTGTTGTACTTGCTGTTGCAGTCCGCATACACAGTGTAATTTTGCAGTTCATCATCCCCATGACAGCACCCACGTTGGAATCACAACAGAGGCAAGTATGGTGTATTAGTGTGTTTATTGTGATACATTTGTGTGAATAGTGCATAGGATTGTTAGTGCTGTACATTTATATTGCAATCAGAAGTTCCTAGGTGAATTGAAAGTCCTGGTAGACAAAATCCCCAGTATCGGGGCCACAGTTGTCTGAGACATTGGTCCAACTTGTACTCCCCATGTCATGTGTGGGAGTTGTGTTGCCGTCAACAGGGTGAACAGTCTGTGCACAAAGGTGAACATCCAGAACAGGTTCAGGCTTCCTGGGGGTTACACTTGGCCATCGGCCTCTCACTTTCCCCTCCTCGGACGACCCCTCTTCTTTGGGGGGGGGCACTCAAGTACAGGCTGCTGCGGTGCAGGGGACTCTCCGCCAGAGTCATCCTCCCTCCCTGTGGCAGTTGCAGTTTGTTCAGCACCAGATGTTGTTGGCACACAGGGAGGTGTAGACTGGTTACTGTTCATCTGGCGGAGGCATTGTAATATGTCCCTGTGCACCGCCGTCATCTCTTGCAGTGCGTCCCACTTGAACTCCACGCGGGACATGTGAGAGTCCAAGCGGGCATGATGGGCAGCCTGCTGCTGTTTCATGTCTCTGAGGAGCCCCACTACCTGGCTGAGATCTCCGGTGCTGGACTGGTACGCATCGGCTATGCGTACCAGTTGTGGGTCGTCATGCACACCAGACACCTCTGCAAGCAGCGACCTCTGTCTCCCACCCCTCCCACCACCCCTGCCGACATGTGCAGTGCGTGCAGTGGCATGCACAGATGACCCTGGTCCCCCTTGGGGGTTGGTGGTGGTGTCCATGGCCCCACGTTGGTCCAGGGTTCCTGTGCTGGTGGTGCTCCTTGTTCTGTCCATGTCGGCAGGGATGGTATTTGTGGTGACAGTCGTTGGAGGGGTGGGTGCAGGGGGTGCAGCTGGTGGTCCTGCTGGTGCTGCAGCTGGTGGTCCTGCTGGTGCTGCATGTTGACTTGCACCGGAGGTGCCAGGTTGGTCTTCTTCGTCCGAGGAGGGCAGAGGCTGTACGACACCAGTGAGCTCTGTATCCTCTTGAGCCTGGGACTGGGACTCCTCAGCGTCTGCTGCTGTGTCCCCATCATCACCTGTTTTTGGGAGACACACACAATGTATGTTATGTTTCTGCAGGCATCAATGGTTGACACACCTGACAGTTGTGACTGTGCCTCTGGGTGCGGGCCTGTACATTGCATTGTCCTAAGTTGTCACAGTCAGGGGTTGATATTGGTGTAGCACATTGTCCTGCATTATTTGGGCATTTCTATGTATTTGTTGGGGTGTGAACATGGTCTGCATTGGTTGTATTTGGTTGACAGCCGGCCCTCCTTCCCACCCAGCCAGTCAGTTCTCCCACCATGGACTGTGCTTGCTTTGCAGGGAGTGAAAATTGTCTTTCAGGATGTCAGTCAGTGGTGTCCTGCTGTTGGTTGTTGCACAGTTGCCAGCAGGGCCTTGTGCTCCCCACAGCAGTAGCCAGTGTCAGCCATCTTGTCAGTTGTTTTCCACTCCCTGTGATGTGAGCATGGTTCAGGGTGGTGTTGATGGGACAGTTGTGGGGGTGAGCTATGTCTGTGACTATGACTCCCATCATGCTATTGCCTCCACCCCACTTCCCAGCATGCCCATACTTCCTTCCTTTTGAGTGGACTTCACTGTGTGTGAGTGTGACAGCAATGGCAAGATGGCTGGCAGTGTGGTCCTGTTGTTTGTTGGTGCCCAGTTCCCAGCAGGGCCTTGTGCTCCCCACAGCTGTGGCCCGTGTCAGACATCTTTGAAGTGGCTTTTGACTCCCTGTGAGGTGTGCATGCTTCAGTGCTAACTTGCTGGGCCATGTGGGTGTGAGATGTTGATCTGTGACTACCACTCCCTTCATGCTATTGCCTCCACCCCCCTTCCCAGCATGACCATCCTTCCTTCCTTTTGACTCTGCTTCCCTGTGGGGTGGGGTGCCTGTGCTGACAGGATGGCTGGGAGTGTTGTCCTGGCAGTTGTTTGGCTAAAAGTCCAAAGAGTGTCCCTGTGCTTCACACAACATAACCCAGGGTGGAGGTTCTTTGTGGGATCTTGAGTTAGGATGTGTGGCATTGCATTCTCCCAGGTGGGTTATGTGGAGTATGTGTTGAGGGGGTGTGTGAGGGGAGGTGCTTGTGACTATGGTCAGTGCTGCAAGTCCTCCTTCCCACCCAGCCAGATATCCCACCATGGAACGTGCTTGCATTGCAGGGAGTGGAAGTTGTCTTTCAGGATGTCAGTCAGTGGTGTCCTGCTGTTTGTTGGTGCACAGTTGCCAGCAGGGCCTTGTGCTCCCCACAGCAGTAGCCAGTGTCAGCCATCTTGTCAGTTGTTTTCCACTCCCTGTGATGTGAGCATGGTTCAGGGTGGTGTTGATGGGACAGTTGTGGGGGTGAGCTATGTCTGTGACTATGACTCCCATCATGCTATTGCCTCCACCCCACTTCCCAGCATTCCCATACTTACTTGCTTTTGTGGGGAGTTCAGTGTGTGTGGGTGTGAGAGCAATGGCAAGATGGCTGACAGTGGTGTCCTGCTGTTGGTTGGTGTGCAGTTCCCAGCATGCCCTTGTGCTCCCCACGACACAGCAACAGTGTCAGACATCTTTGATGGGCCTTTCCACTCTCTGTGGGATGTGCATGTGTGAGTGTGAGCTTGCTGGGCCATGTGGTGGGGGATGTAGAGCTGTGACTACGACTCCCATCATGCTATTGCCTCCACCCCCTTCCCAGCATGCCAATCCTTCCTTCCTTTTGACTCTGCTTCCCTGTGGGGTGGGCTGCCTGTGCTGACAGGATGGCTGGGAGTGTTGTCCTGGCAGTTGTTTGGCTAAAAGTCCCAAGAGTGTACCTGTGCTTCACACAACATAACCCAGGGTGGAGGTTCTTTGTGGGATCTTGAGTTAGGATGTGTGGCATTGCATTCTCCCAGGTGGGTTATGTGGAGTATGTGTTGAGGGGGTGTGTGAGGGGAGGTGCTTGTGACTATGGTCAGTGCTGCAAGTCCTCCTTCCCACCCAGCCAGATATCCCACCATAGAACGTGCTTTCATTGCAGGGAGTGGAAGTTGTCTTTCAGGATGTCAGTCAGTGGTGTCCTGCTGTTTGTCGTTGCACAGTTGCCAGCAGGGCCTTGTGCTCCCCACAGCAGTAGCCAGTGTCAGCCATCTTGTCAGTCCTTATCCACTCCCTGTGATGTGAGCATGGTTCAGGGTGGTGTTGATGGGCCAGTTGTGAGGCTGAGCAATATCTGTGCCTACTACTCCCATCATGCTATTGCCTCCACCCCCCTTCCCAGCATGCCCATGCTTCCTTCCTTTTGACTCTGCTTCCCTGTGGGGTGGGCTGCCTGTGCTGACAGGATGGCTGGGAGTGTTGTCCTGGCAGTTGTTTGGCTAAAAGTCCCAAGAGTGTCCCTGTGCTTCACACAACATAACCCAGGGTGGAGGTTCTTTGTGGGATCTTGAGTTAGGATATGAGGCATTGCATTCTCCCAGGTGGGTTATGTGGAGTATGTGTTGAGGGGGTGTGTGAGGGGAGGTGCTTGTGACTATGCTCAGTGCTGCAAGTCCTCCTTCCCACCGAGCCAGATATCCCACCATGGAACGTGCTTGCATTGCAGGGAGTGGAAGTTGTCTCTCAGGATGTCAGTCAGTGGTGTCCTGCTGTTGGTTGTTGCACAGTTGCCGGCAGGGCCTTGTGCTCCCCACAGCAGTAGCCAGTGTCAGCCATCTTGTGAGTCCTTTTCCACTCCCTGTGATGTGCGCATGGTTCATGGTGGTGTTGATGGGACAGTTGTGGGGGTGAGCAATATCTGTGACTACGACTCCCATGATGCTATTGGCTACACTGACTTGCCCAGCATACACATAATTCCTTTCTTTCAGTGGTCTTCACTGTGTGTTGGTGTTGTAGTGGTGGCTACATGTCTGGATGTGTTTGTTAGTTATATTTGTGCCACTGCCTAGCTGTAGTTGTAGTTGTGTTTGTACATGTGATGACACGGTTAAATGTAACTTTGAGATGGCATGTGTTGTGTTTATCTGACTGACATACACATTTTGGGATGATTCTGTACTGGTTGCTGTGTAATTGCTATGAGTGCATGGTTTGACTCTCCCCTTGACAGTGATGTGTGTGTGTATTGTGGCAGAATATTGTGTACATTTGTTGTGTACTCACCAGGCTCTGGGATGTTCTCTAGTCCATAGACGCTCACTGGCGGAAGGATGGCCCGCACCTTCTCCTCCCAGGGCCTGAGGTATACTGGCTTGGCAGGAGGGCCACTGCCGGTGTATTGGCTCAGGAGGTAGTCCTTCTTGGGCAGCTCCCGCACCCTCCTGCGCACGTCATACCACCTGTTCTGGATGTCAGTCTTTGTGCGCAGACATGGTGATTGTGCGTTCACCCTGTTGATGATCCTCTCCCACATCTTGGTTTTCTGGGAGATGGGTATCTGTTGGACCAGTGTGCCAAACAGCTGTGGCTCTACCCTGAGGATCTCGTCTACCATGACTTCCAATTCACAATCTAGGAACTTGTGATTCTTCTTGGGGGCATGGTGATGGGTGGTGATGGTGAGTGATGTGTGTGTTGGTGTGCAGGTGAGGGTGTGTGAGTGTGTGTTTTGCTGGGTGTATGTGAGGTAGGTATTTGTTGGTGTGCTGATGGTGTGTGGCTTGTGTGAGGGATGAGCTGTGGGTGTGTGGTTGCTGTCTGTTGAGTGCTGGCAGTAGAATAGCATTTGCAAAGGATCATGGTTGGGATTTGTGTCCTTTATATGGGTGGAGTTGTGGGTGTGTCTTTGTTCTCTGTCCCCACCCCCCAGTATTTATTGGCTTTGTAATTGCTTGTTTGGCCTTTTTTTGTGTATTTTTCCTTAGTACTTTCTGTGCATGTTGGAAACGTTCTTGTGACCGAGTCGGACCCTGCAGTTGTCTCGTACGGTCTTCTCCGTTTCGTTCACGCTGTGTTTGTGCAGTTTTCTATGCTGCGTACGCGTCGGTCGCGGTGTTTTGTGTTACTTCGGCTCGGTTTTGTATGCGTGTCGGTCGTACGGCTTGTCCTCCGTACGACTCGGTCGTGTTTTTCGCGCCTTGCATCGTACTTTGCGGTTTGGAGTTTGCGTGTACGTTTCGGTTGGATTTGTTCCGGGTGCGTGTCGGTCGGTTCGATTCGCGTGTTTTTCCGGCCGGATTGCTGTTTTCCGTGCGGCTCAGTCGTTCGGCTTGGGTTCAGTACGTGTCGGTCGGATTTTGCACGCCTTGCATCGTACTTGGCGTGTCGGGCACCACAGGTACGTGTTGGTCGGAATTAATTCTGGCTCTGAGTCGGTCGGTGCTTTTTCCGGCCCGAATCGGAATCGACCTCTTAATGTCTATTTAAGTGCGAGGACAAATTAGGTGACCCAGCTGTATACCCTACGGGATATATTAAGCTCATTAATAATCCTGCACCCATATGCTGGTCTTATTGGTTTCTGGTGACTTTAAATTACATCTGTGCGCTTTAAACTCCTTAAACGGAAAGAGTAATGGTATTGAAAAAGAGTGCTGTGATAATATGTACCAGCTCAGGTTAATCCTGTTAAAAGAAAAATCCTTGAGCAAATTGAAGTCAGTTCCAATTTTTAAACTTCCTAAGCACGGCTCAATTATTGACTACACCTTTATTTCAGGAAGCTTAAGCCCAAAATTGGTCGAATACATGGTGACCCCTTGACTCGAGAGTGACCACAACCCTCAGACAGTTATATTACAATTGCCAATAAGTTGTAATCCTAGATCTAATGAGCTTCCCAACACGGTCCATTCTTCATACAATCTGAAGAGACTGGTATGGCATTCGGATAAACATGAAGAAATAATACAGGCTGCTGAAGCAATAATAGAGGATAGTGAACAGTGCCAGGTGGGGGCAGGTTCCATGATCAATAAATGGAATTATATTACATCATCCGTGGTGAGAAAATTTACAATACAAAATCAAAAGAAAATAAATTTAACATCAATCTTCCCGAATAAATGGTACACATTCCAGTTACTTAAACTGAAACGATCTCTCAATAGAGCTGTACGGGATGCCTTCTCTCATAGATTTCAGCAATCGTATCATGTTTATAAATATAAAAGGAGGGCATTAAGAAGATCTTATAGACGAGAAGTGTGGGTGGCTAAATCATGTTACCAATCTGGACTATGGCACAGATTACTTCACGTTTCTAGACAAAATAATGTAAAACAAATTTTGGGAAATAATTAACGAACTTGAAAGCGGAGGTAATAGGGCCTACAGTATTAATAATATCGATAAACTTTATTACTAGCCTGTATGGCATGGGCGATCTAGCTAAGCAAGACCTGAGTTTAAATGGTGATAAAATTAGTAAACCAAATACAGTGATAGTTAGCGGCATGAACTTGGATACAAACAATATTGTGAAGCCATGTGAGCCACATTCTGAGCAAGTCAGCAGCTCTGATTTGAATAGTGATTTGGCTTGAATAAGCATTAATGAAATAGCTATTCTTTTACGCCGCCTTCGGTCAAATGGTGCTCCTGGCCCTAATGCCTTATTCCGTGCCAATATTGATATGATGGCCAACGTATTGACTCCAGTGTACTACGAGGTACTGGTATTAATAATTGTACACGTTTCATGGCAAGATAGCATTCTGCAGCACATCTATAAAAGCGGCCCTGTTGACAACCCTGCTAATTATCGGTTAATCGCCTTAACTGACGTTGACTCTAAGATTTTTGCCTCACATCTACTGATTGACCTGGAAAATTGAGCAGCACATCAAGGTATAATTTCACTCAATCAAACAGGTTTTCGTAAGGGCCAATCTACTATTACCAACATGTTGGCCCTCACTTTATTAGCCGAACGGGCAGTTTTAAAAAAACAAAATCTGTATTTTGTTTTTATAGATTTAAAGGCAGCCTTTGATCCAGTTCCTTGAGCCTTATTGTGAATAAAACCGGTCGGCTGGGCCATTCATCGGAATTTGCCAGATGCTATCATTCTTCTTTACAACAATACTTGGGTCCAGGACAAGCTAGGTGTCAGTGATACCCTATCACAAAAAAATAAAACCCATAATGGCCCAAAGCAAGGCTGTGCCCTTGCTCCTTGCCTTTTTAATCTATTTTTGTCAGATCTTCTCCAGCACTTGGAATAATTTAACGCCTATTCCCCAAAACTAGGTGAGGTGCAATTTAGCTATTTACAATACGCAGATGATACTATTTTGTTGAGCCAAACCCTGATAGGTTTACAAAGATTGATAAATGCTTTTGATGATTATATCTCAACGAATGGCTTAGAACTGAATGTTAAAAAAACGAAAATCATGAAAATCGGCCCGGCTAAACCAAAGACCAACTCATGGAGGGCCAATTTAAGTGGTAAAAAACATATAAATATCTAGGCATTTTATTTGATGAGAGTTTCGTTAAAAAATCATTTTAAAGATTTAAGGGCAAAAACTGTAACTCTTATTCATGCTTTTAAATGTCTGTATAAATCGTTGAGATGCCAATCATATGATCATCTTCTTAAAGTTATGAGAGCAAAGCTACAGCCATCTATTACATATGACTTGCCTATCATCAGGGAGAAAGACGTGAAACTATTAGATCTACTAGTAATCAAGGCATACAAAATAATTTTTGGGATCCCCAGGTCAGTTGGCCAAGCAGAAATAAAATTGGAGTTTGGTCTCCAAAGACAGTCTATTATATCGCAAGGATCATTTTTGAAATGCATGTACACTATGTGTACATCTGACCCTGTTTCTATAGCAAACATTTGTTGGCTTGAAATAATTAACTCTGCCTATACTGTTTCCTGGTGATCCGATATTTCATCTTGCCTTCAGAGTTTCTGTCTGCAGATAGGGCTAATTGAATTGAAAATGCCTAATTTTAAATAAATCATAAAAAAACAAACCAAAGTCAACTCCCTTAATGTGGATAAAACAGCTTTAGTGGCAAAAACATATGCATGGTCTGTGATTAACTCACATCAGTCTCTGCGAATACAACCATACCTGAATGCCTCTTTCTCTGCTCAAATAAAAAAAACATTTCTAAAAATTAGGTATACCCAACTAAGGAAGGTACACCGACCTGGATTCAGCAATGGCCAAGTACTAATTGTAGACTGTGTGGATGGCCACGTGAAACCCTATTGCACATAGTATGTGTGTGTCCTAAACTGCTCAAAATATGCCACACTTTTTTAAAACCCCTATTTCTTAAGGCTGGGGTAAGATAGGCTCGCCAGGCCCTTATTTTATGTCTATCCGGTGAGTCGATTCCACTGCTATGCCAATTGATAACGTTTTTAGCCATTGCTGAAAAATCTTTGCCTTCTGCTATTTAAGGGTTTCCTTAATGACTCAAGAATAGAATCATTGAGGATGTTTTAAGGTTTTTGACATTTCTGCTGCTATGGTAATTAGTTCCAAAAGTGATTGTGAAATAGATGTACTCTCACAGCTTATTTTTACAATGTGGACATCCTGAACGATTTAGTGCCTATGCTGCGACGGTAATTTGAGAAATTATGAAAAAGCTGATGCACTTTCATAGCTTGTTTGCACAATGGAATTCGTTCCGCATAAATTCTTTTAAAAAATATCCTGAGACACCACTTCGCTCATTTGCACTTTGAATCATAATGATACAGCTGGTGTTCATATGTATTTCATAGCATATTTGTACAGTGTTATATACTTTTAACTATTTTTATTGTATACTCTTCAGTGAATTTACAATTTGTTAATAGATTTTATTACGTTTGTTTTAGAAGAAGATTTCAAGTGGTTTCAATGTAAGGGTACGGCATGTAACCTTAGATCTCTTCTCTTTGTACAGGCGCTTATTGTCTAATGAAACTGGAATAGTGTTTCTTTTATATTATCCTGTTTTAAAAGTTTTAACTGCAATGATTTTTGTTAATCAAGCAATAAAGAACCAATAACCAATAATTTGTTGTTAATTTATTATTACTTAACTTCCCACTGTATACCCCTACAAATCTAACAGTGCACAAATAATACATAATGAAAATAAATCAGTATTACATAAATGATATAATAAATATCTATCATATAATGAAATAAAATTTGTTGAATAATTCTTAATTATTTATTATCTAATTAACTTCCCACCCTATCCTCCTGAAAACTCAACAACCCACTACACTATAAATCACTATCAAAAATTAATTTTAAAGCCCTTAAAATTATATTTTAAAAACACTTAATAACGTTTATATTAACAATAGTAGCACATAAAATTAATATATCGACTAAAACACATTCAAATAATTTAAAAACAACATTTTTAATCATTATATTAGTGTAAACGATTTTTAAAAAATCAATATTATTTACAACGATATTACCGCAAAAACTTGTATTCTTGTCAAAGATATTTCTGCATTACGTTATTTGTGTCACAATATATAATTTCCAATTATTCTGTCTCACAATATTTTTTAATTTATATTTTGCCCGAACACCAAAGAGAAGTGTAGCAAATGCATGAGAAATCTAACATCAGTTGGTGTGGTGTGGATTTGCCAGCATGTCAACTGGACCAGTACATCAGCAAATTCGAAATGTACATCTACCCTGTGGGAATATAATGGATGTGTCAGATGAAAGCTGGGACAGTGAGCTTTATTAACCCTTTACATGCGTCGGACAGCCGGGAGCCGTCCGACATCATGGTGGACTTGTGCGTCGGACAGCTCCCGGCTGTCCTAGCACCCACCCACGGGGGAAGCGCTGGCGCTCCCCCGTGGGCCACCCTTCATGCTGCCCCCCGCACCCACTCTCCACGTCATCTAATGATGTCAGCATGTGCCACGTGCCGACATCATTAGGTGAAACCAGACGTGCTGGAAGCCATTTGCTTCCACCATGTCCAAGGATGAGCTGGTAAGTTTCTCCTCAGGGAGGGTGGGGGGATTTAAAAAGAGTCATTGGAGGAAAGGAAAGGGTTTTCCTTTCCTCCGATGTCTCTTTTCAGCATTCCTGCTGCACTATTGCGCATGGGGCACGATCGTGCAGCAGAAATGCCCACTAGACCCCAGGGATTTTTGTTTTTTTAAATGGCCTTTGTGTGAGGGAGTGACCCCTTGGGAAAGGGTCGTGCCCCTTTGGGGAGCAATTTGTTTGCCCGATTTTGCCCCCCTTTGGGGGGCAGATCGGCACAAAAAAATAATGAATTTAATAGTGTGCCCACTAGACCACCAGGGATTTTTGGGGGGGAAATATGTATTGGGGAGCAGCCCCTTAGGCAAGGGTCGCTCCCCTTTGGGGGGGTGAATATCTTCACTGTTTCTGCCCCCTTTGGCCACCAGGGATTTTTTTTTAAGTAGGTTTGTGGGAAGCGGCCCCTTAGGCAAGGGTCGCTCCTCTTGGGGGAGCATTTATTTTGGCTGTTTCTGCCCCTCTTGGGGGCAGATCAGCCTTATGATTTTAAGCCCATCTGCCCCAAGGGGGGCAGAAGCCATTAGACAGCAGGGATTGTTTTAGTGTTGTTGAGGAGCGACCCCTTGGGCAAGGGTCACTCCCCTTTATGGGGGTGAATATCTTCACTGTTTCTGCCCCCTTTGGGGGCAGATTGACCTTATGAATTTAGGCCCATCTGCCTCCAAGGGGGGCAGAACCCATTAGACACCAGGGATTGTTTTTGTGTTGTTGGGGAGCGGCCCATTGGGCAAGGGTTGCTCCCATTTATAGGGTGATTATTGTGGCCGTTTCTGCCCCCTTTGGGGCAGATCAGCCATATGTTTTAACCCCTTGACCGTGATCGGAATTCCGCTCGTGTGCTGGACATTCCGATCGCGGGTGCGGCCGTGACGAGCTCAGCTTGTCATGCGCACAGCGCTACCGCGCAGCATGACGAGCTGAGCTCGTCACGCGCATCGAAGGGGTTAAGGCCCATCTGTCTCCACGGGGGGCAGAAGCCACTAGACACCAGGGTTTTTTAAATGTTGGTGTTGGGGACTGGCTCTTTGGGCAAGGGTCACTCCCCTTTTATGGGGGTGAATATTTTGGCTGTTTCTGCCCCCCTTGGGGGCAGATTGGCCTTATGCTTTTAGGCCCACCTACCCCCCAGCTTGGCTGGTGGATTGTGTGTGGACTAGTGCATTATTTGCATATGTGATTGTAATGTTTTATTTCTCCTTTTTATTCTAGTGCAAAGCTTTTGATTCTTGTTTGCGGTTTCGGCATTGTTTGATCTGCAGTTTTGCGTAGTTGCATTTATTTGGTAAGAAAAACATTTTTGTTATGTTTACTCCAAATGAGTATTATTGTCATGCATGAATGTATTTTTTGTAAGTGGTGTCATAATAGCAGCATATTTAGACAGTGTTTTGAGCATGAAATTCTTTGTGATGTGTTTTGCGTTGTCTTATGTGTAATTTTCTTTTCTTTTTCTTTTTTAGTGGGATATCGTTAGTCCTTACTGTGTCTGTGCAGAGTAGGTGGTGGTGAGTCTAGCTGCTTCTGGCAAGTGAGTGGTATAGTTTTGGAGTATATAAGTCTTTGTGATAAAGCCACATTTTGTTTATTACTTATTTTACAAAGTGTTTGTTGTTGTTGACTTGTTTGACTAGTTACTTTTATTAGTAAGTATTATGGCAAGCCACAGAATTACTGCTCAGCAGGTGGTTGGTATGCTTTTTGAATCTTCCTCTGACCATGATTATGAGACTGACAGTGCGTCTGAGGGAGAGGTGGGAGTGCAAGATTCTGGCAGTGAGTTTTCTGTCCATGAGGAATTATCTGATGATGAAGCTACTCTCAGTGAGGATGAAGCTACTCTCAGTGCGGATGAAGTGCCTGTTTTAGAGGAGCACACTGAGGTGTCGATGGTGCAGCAAGAGGCATCTAGATTGCAGCCTTTTTTTTTTATTATATTTTTTTTAAAATTTTATATAGTGCGAACTAGACTCGAAGATTTCGGGTATCAGAGCGCTTTACATAGCACCAGTTTCATTACATGAGAAACACCTTCATTTTTGTTAGGCACGGGGAGATTAAGTGATTTGCCCAGAATCACAGGATGTTGAGCGTTGTTGCCAAGACTCGAACCCGATTTCCCGGCGTCGACCTCAACCGCTCTAGCCGTAAGGCTACATCCTCTCCCCAGCCTTAGGCTGCAAGGCTTCCTACTGGAAGTGCTGGACTCTGGGTTGGTCTAAACATGGTGCAGCCGGTGTTGCCTGCCTTTAGTGGTGATGCAGGGTGCAGAGTGGATTGTGAAAATTTCGTACCTATACAGTTTTTTCAGTTGTTTATGGATGATGTGTTTTTGGCTGACATTGTTGAGCAGACTAATTTGTATGCTGAACAGTATTTGAGGGACAACAGTGCCAGACTGAGGCCCCGCTCTAGAAAGACCCAGTGGACTCCCACAAATCTGGATGAGATGAAGACGTTTTTGGGTGTGACTTTTTTGATGGGCTTGATTAGGAAGCCATCCCTGGCTTCATATTGGACTACTAGTCCATTGATGGCAACGGCCATATTTCTTGCAATTATGAGTCTTGATTGGTATTTACTTTTGCTCGAATGCTGCATTTTGTTGCTAATGCTTTGGCGTTGCCACGAGATCACCCTGACTGTGACCGTCTTTTTAAGGTTCGGCCTGTTCTTGATCACTTTGTAGATCAATTTTCAGAGATCTATACTCCAGGGAAAGAAATAGCTATTGATGAGTCTTTGGTCCTGTTCAAGGGCCGTTTGGTTTTTAGGCATTACATTCCTAGCAAGAGGGCACGTTATGGAATTAAGATTTATATGTTGTCTGAGAGTAGGACAGGATATGTGTATAATTTCCGGGTGTACACTGGTAGGGATTCCACTATTGACCCCCCTGGTTGTCCGTCCACTTTTGGAGTTTCAGAGAACATTATGTGGGAACTTGCTAGAGCACTGTTTAACAAAGGTCACCATTTGTACCTTGATAACTTCTACACTGCTGTGCAATTGATTAAGGAATTGTTTAAAGTGGACACTCTTGCTTGTGGCACAATCCGCTCTAACTGTATAGGTTACCCAAAAGAGCTTGTTTTCAAAAAGCTTCAGAGGGGACAGTGCAGTGCCTTGCATAGTTAGGAACTGCTAGATGAGAAATTTGTGGACAGGAGGGATGTGTACATGCTGACTACCATCCATGATGACAGTACTTCACCTGTGACTGTTTGGGGTCAGGTGGCTGAAGTGCGCAAACCTATGTGCATTGTAGACTACAATAAGCATATGGGTGGTGTCAATAGAGTAGATCAGAGGTTGGAACCTAACACTGTTGTTCGTAAGGCTTACATTTGGTATAAGAAGTTGGCCACCCATCTCTTCAAATTAGCAACTTTTAATGCTTTTGTTGTGTTCATGGAGTGTTCTCCAGCGTCAAAGATGACTTTTGTTCAGTTTCAGGATTTTGTGATAAGCAGCCTTGTTGTAGTGGAACAGGCAAGTGTTCCTAGAGTTGGAGTGGTGGAGGATGTTGCTAAATGGAAAGATCACCACTTTCCCAATTTAATTCCTCACATGCCCAAAAAAAACAATCCCGGTAAGAGATGTAGAGTCTGTTTGCGAAGAGGTATGAGGAAGGAGAGTCGTATGCACTCTGCTGATTGTTCTTCTAATCCTGGGCTGTGTGTGCCCACATGTTTCAGATAGTATCACACTCAAAAGAGTTTTTGGGAGCAACCGTGAGTCTAATAGTGTACTGCCTGGTCTGTATGGTTTTATATTTGTTGTTCAGTTTCACGGTTGCCATTAGAATGATGTCTTTAGTTACCGCTGTTGTGTTTGTAGTTATAGTTTTGTATCTAGTTCCAATTGGTTTGTGTTTTCTCTCCTGTTAAAATAAAATTGATGACGGTGTGCGTGGACTAGTGCTTGGCTGGCGGTGAGTGTGGACTGGCGCTTGGCTGGCGGTGTGCGTGGACTGGCACATGGCTGGCGGTGTGCGTGGACTGGTGCTTGGCTGGCGGTGTGCGTGGACTGGCACTTGGCTGGCGGCGTGTGTGGGCTGGTGCTTGGCTGGTGGTGTGTGTGGTTTGGCACTTGGCTGGTGGTGTGCGTGGGTTGGCCCTTGGCTGGCGGTGTGGGTGGGCTGGCGCTTGGCTGGCGGTGTGGGTGGACTGCCGTTTTGCGGGCGGTGTAGGTAGACTGGCGTTTGGCTGGCGGTGTGGGTGGACTGGCATTTGACTGGCAGTGTTGGTGGACTGGCGTTTGGCTGGCGGTGTGTGAGTAGTGACTTGCTGCTGGTCATTACACACTCTGCTAGCCAAATGCCACTGCACACACTATGTCAACCACCAGCCGGTGTGATTGCTGTGTCAGTCATGTGGGCATATGAAAATGAAGGGCCCTTGAATGGCGCTGTCTGTTGATGTGAATGTTGTAAATGTTGTAATATGCTTGGCCCGCAGATGGCGGTATGAATGGTGTTGTGTGTCATGTATGAAAGGTGAGTGAATGGCCTGTAAAGAGGTTGGTGCCTTGCCGTGGCTTTACAGCTCACGAGCTGCGAGTCATTGTTTCAGGTTTTTAACCTTTTAATTATTAACTGTGCATTTCATTTTTGTGAAATCTCTTGTTAATAAACTTTTACGCTCTGAACCTTCACTCACCCTCATGCCAAATCCAACCAGTATGTGTGTGTATTAAGGAATAGTTCTTTTGAAGTAATATATGTCTTTTCTATCTGCCAGGGTGTACATTGTCTCTACATTGCAAACACATAGAGATGATGGACGGAGCGCTGAAACTTTTCAGACACTCACCCCCAGTCACAGATCTGGGTTGAAGCCATCATCGTTCTTTAGCTAGCTTCGCCACCCCAGTTCAGACCCAGCTATATGCAAATCAGCCTTGACCCTGTGCCTCATGGGAACAGTCCAGCCCGAACTGCCAAGCCAGGTCTTCCCTGGACCAGAAACAAGCATCCTGGGACCGGTTTCGGGGTAACACCCCTCATAAGCCAGGCTAGCTTGAATCCAGTGGCAAAGTGAGCAAGGGACCCACGACTGGGCCTACCCTGCCAACTTAGGGCAAACAAAGCAAACACAAGCACATGATGGACGGAGTGCTCTAACTTTTCTGACACTCACCCCCAGTCACAGATCTGGGTTGAATCCATCATCGTTCTTTAGCTCACTTCGCCACCCCAGTTCAGACCTAGCTATATGCAAATCAGCCTTGACCCTGTGTCTCATGGGAACAGTCCAGCCCGAACTGCCAAGCCAGGTCTTCCCTGGACAGGAAACATGCATCCTGCGACCAGTTTTGGGGTAACACCCATCATCAGCCAGGCTAGCTTGAATCCAGTGGCAAAGTGAGAAAGGGACCCACGTCTGGGCATACCCTGCCAACTTATGGCAAACAAAGCAAACACAAGCAGATGATGGACAGAGCGCTGAAACCTTTCCGGCACTCACCCCCAGTCACAGATCTTGGTTGAATCCATCATTGTTCTTTAGCTCACTTTGCCACCCAAGTTCAGACCCAGCTATATGCAAATCAGTCTTGACCCTGTGACTCATGGGTACAGTCCAGCCCAAACTGCCAATCCAGGTCTTCCCTGGACCAGAAACAAGCATCCTGGGACCGGTTTCGGGGTAACACCCCTCATCAGCCAGGCTAGCTTGAATACAGTGGCAAAGTGAGCAAGGGACCTATGTCTGGGCATACCCTGCCAACTTAGGGTGAACAAAGCAAACACAAGAAGATGATGGACGGAGCGCTGAAACTTTTCAGACGTTCACCCCCAGTCACAGATCTGGGTTGAATCCATCACCGTTCTTTAGCTCAATTCGCCACCCCAGTTCAGACCCAGCTATATGCAAATCAGTCTTGACCCTGTGCCTCATGGGAAAGTCCAGCCCGAACTGCCAAGCCTGGTCTCTCCTGGGTCCGAAACAAGCATCCTGGGACTGGTATGCCTAGACGTGGGTCCCTTGCTCAATTTGCCACTGGATTCAAGCTAGCCTGGCTGATGAGGGGTGTTACACCGAAACCGGTCCCAGGATGCTTGCATGTTCAGGGAAGTCCTGGCTTGGCAGTTGAGGCTGGACTGTTCCCATGAGGCACAGGGTCAAGACTGATTGAGAAAAAAGTAATTTTTTTCAGCTAAATTTGAGGTTTGCAGGGGGTTCTGGGTAGGAACACGTTGGGGGGTCCATGCAAGCCATACCTCCCTGGACTCCCCCGTGTGGGTTTGGTAGGTTTCCCTAGATGGCGGCCGAGCCCGGGGCCAAAAACCCAGGTGTTCCAACTTGCAAAACCAGGTCATTTTGTGGTAGGTAATTTTGCTGTCTCCTCAATATGTTTTGGGCCCTTGCCTGTCGTGGGTACTTGGACCACCCACACAAGTGAGGTACCATTTAAATCGGGAGACTTTGGAGAATGTGGGATGGGTGAAAGTTTGTGGATCCATGCAGATTCTAGAACTTTCCATCACAGAAATGTGAGGAAAATGTGTTTTTTTTAGAAAGTTTGAGGTTTGCAAGGGATTCTGGGTAACATAACCTGGTGAGAGCCACACAAGTCACCGCATCCTGGATTCCCCTGCGTGTCTAATTTGAAAAAATTTATAGGTTTGCTAGGTTTCCCTAGGTGCCAGCAGATCTAGGGTTTAAAATCCACAGCTAGGCACTTTGCAAAAAAAAGGGTCAGTTTTCAGTGTAAAAATGTGATGTGTCCATGTTGCATTTTGGGCCGTTTCCTGTCGCGGAAGGAACAAGTGTTATTACCAATTGACTTTCTTTGCATTTCTGCCTTCCAAATGTAAGATAATTTGTAAAAAAAGAAGTCATTTTGAAAAATGACCTCTAATTCACATGCTTGTATCGGTGCCCACAATTTTGGAGATGAGCAAAAAACCACTGCTTCTAAACTCTGTATTTTGTTCCCATTTCAGAAATATATTGGTTTTTTTGGTACCTATTTTTCACTTTTATATTTTACCAAATGAATTGCATATACCCGGTACACAATGAATAACCATTGCAAGACGCAGCTCAGTTATTGGCTCTGTGCTCCTCGGGTTCTTGGTGAACCTACATATCCTATATATCCCCACAACCGGAAGGGTCCTGCGGCTGTAACGGTATATTGCTTTAAAAAATCTGTCATACTTAGAAGATGTTACAGGTGAAAACGTTGGCACAAATGGCTGTTTTTTTTGGCTTAGTTTCAATATTTTCTATTTTCAACTGTTAATGTCTATAGGAAAACCTCGAAGGATCTACAGAAATGACCCCTTGCTGAATTCAGAATTTTGTCTAGTTTTTAGAAATGTATAGCTTTCTGGGATTTATTATTGATTTCACATCCATTTCTACCACTAACTGGAAGGAGGATGAAAGCACAAAAAATTGGAAAAATAGGCTATGCCCCAGTAAAAAGACAACACTGTATAGAAAATATTGGTTTTCTGACAAAAGTCTACCTGTCCCTGAAAGCTGAGAAGATAGTGATTTCAACACCACAAACCCTTTGTTGATGCCATTTGCAGGGAACAAACCAGACGCTTTCTTCTGCAGCAATTGTTTCCTATTTTTTTTTAACAAAAAAACAAAAATTTGCTGTATTTTGGCTAATTTCTGGGTCCTCCCCAGGGAAATCCACAAACCCTAGGTACCTTTAGAATCCACGGGGTGTTGGAAAAAAAGGGCGCAAATTTCACATTGATACACTATGTGAACAAAAAGTTACAGGGGCCTAAGCGCAAACTACCCCAAATAGCCAAAAAAGGCTTAGCTCAGGGAGGGGAAAGGCCTAGCAGCGTAGGGGTTACAGCAGTAGCGGTCGGTGGTGGGAGTGCTGCCGGGCGCTGACGTGGGGTGGGGGAGGGGCAGGGTGGGGGGTAGTAAACTAAGGATTACGGCCGATTACAGGTAAGTACACATATGAATAAATAAAACGAATTTCGTTTCTCGCGCTGCATCGCCAAATGCGATGCAGCGCGCGCAACGAAATTCGTTTTATTCATTTATATGTGTATTTACCTGTAATCGGCCGTAATCCGTAGTTTACTACCCCCCACCCTGCCCCTCCCCCGCCAGCACCCGGCGGCACTCCCACCACCGACCGCTACTGGGTTACAGCCAATCTGTTGTTTAAACTGTGCTGCCAACAGAGGATCAGTGAAAGACGGATCAGCTGTTTGAAGCTTAAAGTCTACCTATCACTGCAGGGTCTCTGGGCAACCTTTTTCTCCTTCCAAGGTGTGCCTTCAGGGGCACGCACTGACTGCGAGCCACCTCTATGTGGCACACAATGAGTACACATCATGCTTTTGCCCATACCTGTAATATAGTCTGTAGCAATGGCAGAGTTTTCCCTCTCTTACTTAAGGCCATGTAGCATCTTTTCCTGGCCCCGCCAATGGAACTTTACCCTTCGAATAATGTAAACAGAGGGAATTATGGGGTTGTATCAGGAACGGGTGCAGTAATGCACATACACTTGAACTAGAAATTCTCAGAGTGCATAAATAGCAGGCAGCACAGCTTGGAAACGCAAAGGCAACCACTGCTTCCTGTTTCCGAGCAGTGTTGTCTGCAGCTCATACAGTACCCAAGCAAATTTCCACATAAGTGTATGAGCTTTCAACACTGCACCGTTCATAATAGGGCCCTAACTATTTAGAAATTGGCTAATTCTGATCAGGGCTGTACTGGGGAATCCTGGCAAGAATGCTCAAAACAGCCGGGCTCCCTTCGTCTCCTTGCACTAACACTCTCTTTCCATCCATCCTCTACTCTCCCTCTCCCTCTCATTCCTTTCCCTCTATCTTCTCCCTCCCACTCTTTCCCGCTCTGTGCCTGCTGCAATTAACCTCGGGCAGCTAGGAACAGTGATAGAGGCACCAGAAGCAGCCATGGGCTTTCAAAAAGGCCTCCAAGTGCTTCCACCCACTGGGGAAATGCCCGGTGGAATAAAAGGCCTGTCTGGCCCTAATTCTGATCATTTAAGCACAGCCCGTTTAGTTAGTTAAGAAACTTTCTTACCTCACAGTAAAACAGCATACTTCTGAAGGAATGTCTTGGAGAAGTGTTAATAAGTCCCTTGAGGGAAAACTACAATATGCTGCATTTTTCAAATTGCATTTCTTAAAGCGGGTAAATAGACTGTTGATCTCCGCTCACAGAGCCGAGTATTCTACATTACTGTTTGTGTACTTGTCATCTCGGTCGGTTTATGGTGATATCTGTATTATCCCATGATGATGAACTAAAATTACTCAGACATGTCTGGAGGCAGTATTGAATCATCTAATAGTGCATACTTTTTAAACTGGACCTTTTTTTTAGAACTGTCTGCTATTTTCATATGCATGTGAATATATATATGAACGCAGACCTTCATCTTGCCCTGTGCGTTTGGGTAATTCCATTGAAATTATACTGTACGCATTTTCTGTGTGGCTAATTGTCCAGATGCAAATGAATAATGGATATGTTACTCACACACTCTGCGCACTTTGATTCAATTCAATCCTCTGTGATTGTAGCCTTCCTTTTATTTCCTAAGCTCGCAGTGTGTGTCATCAAGCGTTTTGTGTTGCTCTAATTGTTTTTGCTAATTGTATTGAAATTTTTATGCATTGGATGTAATTGTTTTACCAGACATAGTTTAATAATAAATGTATGTTTGAGGATGATGAGGGGGTTGACGTGTATATGCAAGTAGTTCAGAAAGAAACTGAAGTCACCTTACTACTGCAAAGAGCACTGCCATCCAACCGCACAGACACCCACATTTCACCTGCCTAACTGTAAAGGGTATTGAATAGTTTCACCCTGCTCTTATCAGTCCCGTGCTAGGGTCGTGTAATATAAATACCTCTACGTACACAGGTGTGTGTTTAGTTTGATACCTTTCTTTTGTTTGGCACTGACAGCTGCATTGTCGCTGGTATTTTTTTCATCTTTTGTTTTCCTTGCTCTTGCCTCTGCACTGGTTTAGATGACAGACACCAGTCCATGATATGATATCCCTGCCATCTCTACTTAAAGTTCCAAGCTGAGAATCTATTATAGTAGCACAGTTTACAAGCTCTATTGTAATTTCATATTAAGGTGTTTATCATTGTCCAAGGGTGAGGTAGGTTGTTCAGGGTTACAGTGGAAGGTAATCGTGTTGAGGGCCAGCTCTGAAACAGAACTGCTGAAACACTCAACAGGGTTTTTTCGAGTCTTTTGAAAAAAAGTATTTGATAATTTTCTGTGTACAACCTCTAACTCATAAGTAATTATTGAATCTTTAATGGGTCTGTATAAGTTCTGTGCATTAAGTTATCCTCTTTTCTGCCTGTCTTTTCCACCATCAATCATCGTCAAAGAAGTATAAGCAGGAGCGCGTTATCCACCTCAAGGCTGAGGAGCTTTTGGGATGTAGTCTATTTGTCGTTTCTGGGATTCTTTGCGAATCCTAACAATTTGGAAATCTACCCCAAAAGAAAGAAAAACCATTTAGGAGAAGTTTTGCAAATTTTATGGCAGGGCTTTTTAAAAACGACCCTGATGGACTTTCCAAAACTGCATTTCTCCGAATAATATCAGGAAATTGTTCTGGATTTGGAAGCAGGATTAGAACCGTCCCAGTTATAAAACTAGAAAGTGTGCATCACTGTAACAGGTCCCTTTGCAATACTGGAGCAGGCTATTATTTCAGTGAGAAGCATAGTTCTAACTTTGTTGAACACGAGAGTCCAGGGAGAACAGAACACATTCTTGCTCCCCTCTTGATTTCTAGTGAAATACAGCAGCAGAAAATGCTGCATCTCGTTTGCTTTTCCCTTCACTGAAACATTGCATAGGATAACACCCAATTCATTTAGAAATACTGAAACATGGAACAATTGGTAGATTTTTTATGTATTGCACTATTGACGTCTTGCTATTTCTATAAAAAGAGAAGGACATGAGCCGGAACAGCTGAAACATGTAAACATATTATTTCTGAATGGATTTTTATACGACTTTTTCAAGCTTTGGGCAAAAGTCCAAGTAATGGAATCTAATTCGGATTACCGGTCATAAACAACAAAGTATGAAATGGAAATGTGCTGGACAGTTGTAGATTTAAGAAATACATAAACTATGTCTGGTATATTATGTTTACACGCCGTGCAAAATAGGGCCTTGGAGCAGCGTGCTGTTAACATAATTTTCCCTGTTTTTGTAATGCAATAGAAGACAATAATAGCATTGATTTCAGTGCTACATTATATTTCTATGACACTATGCAATATAAATCTATATAGACCAGTTATATAGATATTTACACTATCGAATATTAACGTAATTTTGCATTTGGCAGTACCTGGTTGATTGGAGCTATATTTTATGCCCTGTGCTGATTTACACTGAGGTGTCAATGAACATTCCACTATATAATACTTTATTATTTTGCTCTATTTCTTTATATGCCATTCAGAGTATTTTGCAGCATCAAAATACAGGGGCATATTCTCAAGAACGTGTGATAATCATTGCAAATTTAGCTTAACGCAACTTTGCATATCGCAGTCCATCGCGAGAAAATAACACCATCTTAACGTCCAATTCCCAAGCCCTCGGCACCATGCGATAGCAGCATGATAACCCGCCAAATGACCGCGTAAAAACCAACGCGAGAAACAAAAAATGCGAAAGACGATCGCCCAAAAAGTTGCGATACCATAAAGCGCGATACCAAAATCAGCGAAAACCAGCGACAGGCCTGCAATACCCACGCGTCATGCGTGAAAATGCACTATAAAAGCAAAAAAACAAACAAACCCCAAAACCAATCCAAACTGCGTAGCACCATGGATGCACCCGGACCGAGTGCAGAGGACAAGCCTAACTCCACAAGCCCCACGGAGGACCAGCATGGAACCCCTTGTTCGGGGGATGGCAAGGAGAAGAGGAAGAGGAAGACGGGGTTCAGTCCGCAGGAAGACCGGATCACCGTCACGGAGGTGATAGAACACTACCAACAACTGTTCGTCACCCCCACTGCGTCATTGGCAACACGAACGGAAATATGGCAGTCCATCGTCATCAAAGTGAATGCAGTCGGAGTGTCGAGGAGGTCAATGGAGGAGGTCAAGAGGCGCTGGCATGAAGTGCACAGCCAAACCAAACAGAAACTTGCTGCCAACATGAAGGCAGCAAAGGCGACTGGAGGTGGGAGTCCTGCGCCACAGGAGGAGCTGGATGAGCTGGAGGAAATGGTGGCCACAGTCATCAGTGTGGAGACGGTGCAAGGAGTTGGGGCTCTGGACGCAACAGGGTGAGTAACCACCAGGGACTGGGGGGACGGGGCAGATGGGCACAATGGTACACATGCACATTTATGTGCAGCACACTGCACACCAGCAATGAGTGTGGAACATGTCCCTGATACCCTTGGCACACTGCAGCACACATAGAAACACCTAGTAGGCCCCCATCCACAATGTGCACAAATAGGCCCCCCTCCATATCACCAATGCCACAACCTACCCATGCACATGTGCTGAATCCAGAAAAGCAGCGGCTCTGTGAGCCACACTGACAATGCAAGTGACACTGCATGACAGATAGCATGGCTGAAGTCACAATACATGACATGGTGCGCGAGATGACACTGAGGTGGCTGAGTGTGGCCGACATCCGTAAAGGAGCCGGTCACACTCTGACACATCCACGTGCACCTACGACCCATGACGTCAAGAACACATCTGCAGACAAACAATGCACAAGAGTACCAAATATCTCCAGTAGCACAAATGACCCAAGTCGCAAACATCCCAGCACCCGAAAAGCACACAAGTCAAATGCACACCGACTCAAAGGGATAAGGGTCCGCCAATGCAGAGCTGCAGGGGCAAATCGCCAACAATGCAGCACACACACATGGCAATCACAGTACATCAACATTGACGACAATGTGGGACAGAGTGCAACCCCTACACCACAGGACAGAGGACACAACTGGTGCCTCTCGTGCGTAGAAACTGGCCAATCACATCTGGCAATGCATGACACTGTGAGATGATAATGTACGAGTACAACCACACATCCGTCATGTAGTCAAAATGTCCACTGACTCCCATCAAATAGCCAGCTTCACCAAAACAGTCACAATATACATCGTCATGCAGTCTGAATGTAAACATCTACAATGCGTCAACATACATGGAACACACTGTTAACCTGCATCTCCCCTTCACATTGCAGAGGGACAATCAACAGCTCCTGCAGAGCAGACCACACATCTCTTCAGTGATGATGAAGAGGACACCCTGCCCATTTGCCCAGACACACTCCAACGGCTCGTGGCACCGGCACTCCTCTGACCAGCGGAGGTTCAGTGGACGATATGCCTCAGCTCTGGGCAATGAGTCGTATGTGTGTGCAAAGTTTGGACGTATGGGTAGTTTTTGACCAATGTGTCAAGGGCATCCCTTGCAGGTGTAGGTCGTGCAGGGACAAGTGTGTGTGGGGTGTGGGCACGTTGGTGTTTCATTAGCGCAGTTCGTGGTGTGGGAGTCGTCGGAGGCTGGTATGGTATCTCACGCAGGGTGTGCCAGCCGCATTCAGGACCAAGGTCGGGGGCTTGGTTGGCCTTCGGCCTTGTGTGTTGTGACAAAGGAGCTTTCATTCCCAATTTTCGTCTGACTGCTGCTTGCATGTCTTAATTGTGATGTGGACTTCACGCTGACTTTGATGCCAGGCCTGTGATTTGGGGTGCGCAGATTTCGAGACACACGCAGCTGTTGGCATGTTTGCATGAGCCAAGGGCCCGATTGGCCTTGCGCTCCTTGTTCAGTCTCTCTCTTTCTCTCTCTTTCTTTCTCTCTCTCTTTCTCTCTCTCCCTGTCCTTTGATGGGTGCCTGACACACCTTCTTATCTTGGATATTGTCTTGCAGGCTGTGAGTCACAGATTGTCCAGGGATGCCCCGCCATGTCTCCTCAGAATAGTTGTTTGGTGACAAATTAGAATGTGACATTTTGTTTGGTCTTTCAATGGTGTATGTATGAATCAGGATTTCAGTGCTCACATGTATGTTGATTGTTGCAATTGTGCGACATCAGGCGGGTGCTTGGGTTCATGTATCCGTGCAGTTAATGTGCTGTGTCTTGGTCCGGGGGAAGTGGGGGGTGCCCAGGGTGGGGCCTGGAGGGGGTGGGGGGTGGTGTGGTCCTGGGGGTGGTGGTGGTGGGTGTTGTGGCCCTCTTGGGTGTCCGGCATGAATGTTCAGTGGCTCCATGGCATCTGTTGTTCTTCAGGTGTGGCTCTGGGCTGGGCTCTCTTTTGTGGTGCAGGCTGTCGTCCGACGTTGCACCAGGTCAGAGCAGGTGTTAGTTTCCTGCTGCTAACGCGCCTTATCGCATGTTTTGTGATCTTATCGCAGATCTGGCTGGTCGTTGTGAATGTTGAGGAGTGGTGTTGTCGCGGCTTTTTGCACGGGAACGCCTACTCTGCATCTCATTAGAAATAGTTGCCGGGGTCATCTGTGGCGAGGTTTTTTGAGACTGCTTTCGCGGGTAAACTGGTGTTATGGGCTGTTGACACCAGCTTGTGAATGGGGCGATGAATTTATCGCAACTTTGGCTGCGATAAAGTGCCATTAACTCAGCGATAAGTCCTTGAGAATATGCCCCACAGTGTTAGTAATTTTTTGTGTTGCATACCAAGCAGAAATGGCCGGCACAAAATAGTCTCAAAGGAAACGCTTACGAAAATGAGAAAGGAATATCCTACCTGATTACATTCGAGCTTTTTATTTGACGTTCAAAGCTTTTATTTCATTGTGTTCTCATCGCTGATGTTCTTTGATGGTGCTTGATTTTACTTCACATTTCTCTTGTTGAATTGCATGATTCAATAAACAGGTATAAGAAAGAAGAAGTTGAATACTTCTACACGTTGATTTTCAAGGGGACATAAAAAGTCAGAACAGAAATGTTCTTCTGTCGTAATAAAGAACCTGAGATGTATAAAAAAAACATTGGGGGATAGTCTCAAGAACGTGTGATAATTATCGCAAAATTAGCTTAACGCAACTTTGCGCATCGCAGTCCATCACGGGAAAATAACACCGTGTTAACGTTGTATTCTCAACCCGGCGGCACCATGCGATAGTCTCACGATAACGCGCCAAATGACCACGTTAAAATTAACGCGACGCCGAAAAAATGCAAAACACGAACGCGAAAAAAGTTGCAATGCCCCAAATCGCGATACAAAAATCAGCGATAACCAGCAACAGGCCTGCAATTCCCACGCGTCATGCGGGAAAATGCACTATAAAAGCAGAAGAAAAAAAAAGACAAAAAAAAAAAACTGCGTAGCACCATGGATGCACCCGGACCGAGTGCAGAGGACAACGCGAACCCCACAAGCCCCACAGACGACCAGCAAGGAACCTCGGGGTCGGGGAAGGCCAAGGAGAAGAGGAAGAGGAAGACGCGGTTCAGTCCGCAGGAAAACAGGATCATCATTACGGAGGTGATAGAACACTACCAACAACTGTTCGTCACAACCAACGTGTCATTGGCAACAAAGACGCAAACATGGCAGACTATCTTGGACCATGTGAATGCAGTTGCAGAGTTGAGGAGGACAATGGAAGAGGTCAAGAGGCGCTGGAATGATGTGAAGGGCAAAACCAAGAAGAAACTCGATGCCAACATGAAAGCAGCAACGCAGATTGGAGGTGGGGGTCCAGCGGCACACCAGGAGCTGGATGACATGGAGAAAATGGTGGCCACAGTCATCAGTCGGGATACGGTGCCAGGAGTAGTGGATCCGGAACTGCTCAACATGACCAGACACAACATCAACAGGGTGAGTACCGGCCAGGGACTGGGGGGACAAGGGGAGATGGGCACAATGGCACACATGTACAATTAAGTAGAGCACACTGCACACCCACAATGACTCTGGATCATGTCCCTGATCTCCTTGGCATACTGCAGCACACATAGAAACAGCAAGTAGGCCCCCGTCGACAATGTGCCCGGAGGGGGCCCTCCCCACACATCACTAATCTCACAACAAACCCATACACATGTGTTGAACCCAGCAAAGCTGCGGGTCCGTGAGCCACACTGACAATGCAAGTGACACTGCATGACAAATAGCATGGCTGCAGTCCAATTATCATGACATGGTGCACGCCACAACACTGAGGTGACTGAGTGTGGACCACATCCGGAAAGGAGCAGGTCACACTCTGACACATCCACGTGCAGAAACAACCTCTGACGTCAACAACACATCTGCGGACAAACTATGCCCAAGAGCCACAACTCGACCAAGAGCCCAATGTACCCAAGTCCGCAACATCTCAGGACTGCAGAAGCACAGAAGTCAAAGGCACACCGCCTGAAAGGGATAAGGGGCAGCCAAATCAGAGCTGCAGGGGTGACTCACCCACAATGCAGCACACACACATAAGAATAAGAGCACCTCAACATTGACAACAATGTCGTACAAACTGCAACACTTTCACAACAGAACACAGGGCACAACTGGTGCCGCATGTGTGTACAAAATGGCCAATCATATCTGGCATAGCAGGAAACTGTGAGATGACAATGTACGAGTACAACCTCACATCCGTGATGTAGTACAAATGTCCACTGTCCCGCATCAAATAGGCATCTCCTCACAAACAGTCACAATGTACATTGTTATGCAGTCTGCATGTAAACTCCGCCAATGCGTCAACATACATGGAACTCACTGTGAAACTGCATCTCCCCTTTACATTGCAGAGGGACAATCAACACCTTCTGCAGAGCATCCCCTACATCACGTCAGTGATGATGGAGACGACCCCCAGGACATCGACTACGATGAACTCCAACGATTCATGGGCAACCTCCGCACCCCACCTCCAGTAGCAGGACAGCCCAGCACCATCGAGGTGATTCAACCCCCTGCACAGACCACACAGCAGGAAGCACCCACCACCACGTCTGGCTCCCAGCACCTCACCGAAAAACACATGGCGTTCCAACACTGTGTGTTAGAATGCCAGAAGGAGCTGGCTGAACAGGTGCGGGTGGGGTTCGACCTCATGGCAGCCAAACTAGATGCCGTACGTGGGTGTCTAAGCCCCGTCAGGGACCACTTACACTCCCTAACGGACACCCACAGTCTGCCCCATGCCCTCCAACAATCCATGGCTGGCGTCGCTGGAGTCATGACTCGGAGACAACAACAACTGTCTAGTCAGAGTGGCTACAGTGATGTCATCCGTGATTTGGGAAACATGAGGAGGGTCATGGAGAACATGGAGCGGATGCAGGCGCAAAGAATGGATACCACGGCTGCACACGAGAAAGCTGTAGATGGGATCTTCCATGCCCTGCAGATCCTCATCATGGGAGTGATGCCACAAGACATTGCGCAGATGAATTCTGCTGCTACTTCTACATCCACATCTCCGGCCCCTGATGTGTCAGTGTCACACAGTGCTGCAAACCAAACACCACCACCCACATGTGAGGCACATGAAACGTCAGAGGACGAAGATGAGGATGAATCTGCCTCAGTGGTAAGGAGGAAGCAGTAGCATTCATCTCCGCCATATGGCTTGTTTCTGCTTGGGTCTGCCCTCTGCATCATGCCCTGGAATAACACATTCCACTGTCCCCCGACACACTCTGCGACACTAACCTTGGACCTCGACATGGACTGCCATATTTTGTATGCTCAACAATGACACAGCAATCAGCCTGCGGACTGGACTCTTCCCCTTCCACGTAGTAGTAAAAATACTTTATTGCATTAATCATTTGATTACAATAATAGAGTATAGGCAAGCATAAAAATAGAATAAAAAAAATCACATAATTTCCATGCGTGGTATCCTATAAAAGAAAACATACATAGATCGTGATACCTGTTTTGCATCTATATACATATCCAATAGTCGTTTAATATTTTATAGGCATGTTCTAAAAACAGAACCATCCTTCTAATTGCACTTTCCCCTGCGAGCCTAAAACAATAACGTATAGCCTCCGTAGTTGTTCTTATTTTGGCATTATTAAACATGGGGCGTAAATAGGTCCTCCGTGTAGGCAACAGCCTCGGGCAAATGCATATTAAATGTTCAAGAGTTTCCTTGCCGATTCCACAAAGCCGACATACCTGTGTATCTTTAAGAGCCTGATTCCAAGTCCCTTCGAACTCCCTATCGGAATATAAAATTGTCTGAACCTTAGGTATTTCCATTTAATATAACTGGTCAGATTCCATCCCAAGTATTCTTGAGCCTGCAAGGTATATGTGTCAATTATTAAGCCCGTATGTTTATATTTCCCGGCTTGTAGAAGACCTAAATTCCACTGTGTTAACTTTAGTGTTTTACATATTAAATATTTCCGCACATCCCTGGTCATTCGCCCCATCTCCTGTATATCAGGAGATGTATACAAGTAACTTGTCAATCCCTAACGGACTCTGGCTGGCCCTCCACGGGGCAACATTGTAAAGTGTTGTCTGCATGGCCCAGTACTAAGACAGCTTCAACACTCCACTGAACGTGAATAATACATTCTAATACACACAGATGTGTCATGTCGATGATTAATCAAGTATGAAAGCATGGATGAATGTAGGGGCAGTGATTCCCCCTTACGTCCATGTAGCTCATGTTGTGGGACTTGAGTCACAGGGTGCATCCCTGCATCATGGTGGTACATATTTGACCCCAAAAGAAGCCCTGTTGTCAATTGTAGGTCACAAATGACAGCCTATATGTAATGATTTGGGACACATGTGAAAAGCTGATGAGTGGGATTCCGTACTATCTTTGACACACAGAAATGGCATTTCGATTACGTGACACCCTAAACAGCCTCTCTGTACAGAGGTGACACACCCACCATCTATTTCAAATTTATGAGATTGTCAGCACTACATGTTGCACTTACACTTGTCAGAGTGATGTGCTTGTACAGAGGAGTAACATGCACACAGGGAATGTGTATTGTAATGAATTAATTTGCACATGCTGTGCCTGTGGTCATTTTGTACTGTCCCATGATTGCTAAGGACTGTGACAATGTGACGTGCTCATCTGAAGAAATTGTCAATGATGGTGTTCCTACGGGCTATTCCTGCTGCTGCTGCAGTGGGGTGTGGTCCACCTGCCTCATCTTCCTCATCATCGTCCGGTGCATCTGGCACTTGTAGCCATGGGGCATTTGTGCATACACATATTTTGTGCAACACACAACATGGAACGATCATCTTGCACACGATGCCTGGGCTGTACAGGAGCCTTCCACCTGTGATGAACAGGCACCTGAAACGTGACTTCAAAACACCAAATGTACTTTCCACGATGCCCCTGGTGTGTTGTGGGCCGCATTGTACTGCCTCTGGGCCTGTGTGTTCGGGGCTCGGAGGGGTGTCATCATCCAAGGGCAGAGTGCATATCCTTGATCACCTGTGACAGTGCAGAGAGACACGAGTCAAAAGTTGGTTCTGCATGATGTGTTGGCAGGCTCACTAGTTCATTGGTGTGTGATATGTGTGACTTAGTGATTCCTGTTTGACAGGTACTGCTTGTAGCAAATGAGCGGCATCAATGTGTATTACATAGCCTCACTCCTGCTCCTCCCTCCCCCGAGCCTATTTACTAGTGTGCGCAGCGTGGTTGCATCACTTGCACTCCTACGGCACACCATTGTCATGCCTGTCTGCGCATGTCCACAAGCCTGACAACGACACTGTGATGTTGTGCGTTGAAGGTGGGCGGCCACGTGTGTGTAGGCCTGCGGTAAGGATAGGGCAGACACAGATGTAGAGTTCATGGCTGGCTGAACTCGCGATGCGGTTGAGGGTAGACCTTTGGCCTATGCTGCGGTAATAGCGACACACACAACAGTTGGCATGTATGATCCTGGACCCCGAGCGGGCTTGCGCTCCTTCATTTATCCCTTCGGCCGAGCCCGCACTCCGTGGGCATGCTACATCACAACATTGTCCATTGCGGGACGGGTGGCGCCGACACTACAACAGAGACACACGCATTAGTTACTTCCTTGGCAAGGCCAACACTTGGCAACCCCCAGAGCCCCGGGCTGATTATCCACACCCCTACGCTGGACTGTCGTACGCCAGCCCACTTCGCTTACGCTTACAGGGGGGTACGACACAGCTACATGTCCCAGGCCTTCCCCACTGCCTGAGGTTACATGGTTGCGTCCGCTGTAAACAGCACAATGTAATGTGGTAGGGCCCGGGGCCCTCATGCATACCTAATGACCACACGGACACACTTAGATAGTTTGTGGAACTGGCTACGGGCACGTGCGCCCGGCCCCTTTTATTGCCAGGGTCACATGTCCAGTGATGCCTGTGCTGGATGGATGTGGGGTAAGTGTAAGCCAGCCCTCAGGGAGTAGTTAGTGCTGGCAACAACTAGAACAGTGATCAACGTTTCACACTCACAAGACTCAAACAGGAAGGGTCCATGACTTGAGCTGCACAGGCACACCGCCACGGGACGGTGACTTGCGGTGCACTGAGGTAGGGCCACGAGAGCTGAGCGGGTCCTCGTCGATGTCGAAGGTGAATGTCGCGGAGTGTTTCGGGGGACAGTGGAAGGTGTTCTTCCAGAGAATGATGAAGAGGGCAGAACCAAGCAGAAACAGGCAATATGGAGGAGTTGAATGCTACAGACTCATTTTTAACACCAAGTCAGTATCAGTTACATGATGATGAAGACAACCCCCATGCCATAGACTCAGACACCACCAAAGTTCAACCAGATAGTGTCCATGAATTTTGGGGCACAGAGTTAATGGCACCAGAGCTGAAAGGGGATGCAGTCTGCGATGAGGCCTGTACAATGGTATGAACACTGCCATAAAAAAATCAAGACTCAGTTCCAAATGTGTGACCTACTTGACCGCAGTGTAGGCCGGAGGCAGCGGCCCACAGCCACGTGTCGTTGGCTTGCGATGCACAGAGTTAGTGGCACCAGAGCAGTTGTTGGTAGTGTTCCTTCACCTCCATAACGATGATCCTTTTTTCCTCCGGACTGAACCGCGTCTTCCTTTTACTCCTCTCCTTGCGTACAATGATATGAACTCGGCCATTAAATAATCAAGACTCAGTTCCAAATGTGTGACCTACTTGACCGCAGTGTAGGCCGAAGGCAGTAGTCAGAAAGGGCCCACAGACACGTGTTGTTGGCTTGCGATGCACAGAGTTGGTGGCACCAGATCGAAGGGAGTACAGTGATATAAATGCTGCCATTAACATATGAACTCGGCCATCATGAAATCAAGACTCAGTTCCAATTGTGTGACCTACTGGACCGCAGTGTAGGCCGGAGGCAGCGGTGGAGTACGTCAACGAGAAAGGAGTGCTGGGGGCCTGTGTCGCGGAGGCCGTAATGGTCTGAGGAGGCTGCCAAGGTCGCGGGCCTCAGGCTTGGAGCTTGCACCGGCATGTGGTGGGCCCTCTTTGACACACGCCGGTGTTGGCAGGTGAGCAGTGAGGCCAGGTTGCGTAGGGGTGGCCAAGACGGGTCTGGGGACCAGCGGCCTGGGGTGCAGCAGGCGCACAGGATCGCAGGCACCGCCGCTCACGGCATTGGCCTCGTGACGGGCTGAGAGGCGCCACCCTGGCAGACACATTGGCCATTCCGGAAGAGAACCACGCCCAGGGCAATGGGCTTTTTATTCACACCCCTACGCTGGCCTGGCGTACGCCGGGCCAGCCCACTCCGCTCACGCTTACAGGGGGGGACGTAACAAGCTACATTTCCGCGATCTTCCCCACTGCCTGGGGTGACATGGTTGCGTCCACTGTCCACTACACTCCAAACACCAGCAGTATATGTCGACATGGACATGTCTGTGGTCTGCATACTGCAGTCTGGCCAGCACATCCACGCCACACTTGGCATTGTGTACATTCTCATTCATGGGTCACTTGCCTCTTCGCATATGCCTGGTTCCCACCTCTCCCCACATTCTGCTATTGTGTGGCTGAGGTGCCATGCCGTTGATGGCTTGTGTACATGGCTAGCCGAGGTTACCACAGTAAGTTGTGCTGTCGTGTCTGTAGGTGGGCATGTTGTTTGGCATGTTGTATGTGAGTTTGTAACATGGGCATTCCCAGAGTGGTGAGTTGCATGACTGTGGAGTTGAGGTGTGTGGTGTGTTCATTTGGTACTTACCAACGAGCAATGCATTCCCATAGGTGCCAGCCTCAAAGCGCTGGTTGATGATGGACTGTCAGAAGATGAAGGAATCATGCACACTGCCTGGGAAGTTGGCGACGACATTGGTGAAGAGTCCCAGGTGGTCCACTATTGCCTGCACATTGATGGAATGCGTGTGCTTCCTGTTGCGGTAATTGTGTGCAGTGGCGGCAGGGGGCACGAGGAGTACATGTGTGCAGTCGATTGCCCCCAACAAGTGCGGGAAGCCAGCTATGGCGTAGAAGCCTTGCTTGGTCTCCAGCTGTTCCTGCACAGTGTGGGGGAAGTGAAGGTACTGGGGTACCAAGCTGATGATGGCATCCAAGACAGGTGTGACGAACTTGGATAGGGCTGGCTGTGAGACTCCTCCGACTCTGGCAGTTGTTGGTTGGAAGGTACCAGAGGCCAACAGGTACAGCACAGCCAGCAGCTTTGTCTGCGGAGGGATGTTGGTTGTCCGCTGTGTTGGTACCTTCAGCCTGTGGGCAATCATGGTCAGGATGCAGAGGATGGTTGTCCTTTTGAGCCTGTAGTGGGCAATGACATCCTCTGGTGTTAAGTCTGTGAGGCTGGTGCGTTTTCTGAAGGTCCGCTGTCTTAGTCTGCGCTGCCTCTGTGGTAGTCCGGGGTGGGGAAGGGGGGATCCGGGGGGGGGTGGCGGGCCTGGGTGTGGTGGCGGTGGGTGTTGTGGCCCTCTTGGGGCTCCGAGCTGCATGATCAGTAGCTCCATGGCATCTGTTGTTCTTCAGGTGTGGCTCTGGGCTGGGCTCCCTTTTGTGGTGCAGGTTGTCGTCCGACTTAACACCAAGTAAGAGCAGGTGTTAAATCCCTGCTGCTAACGCACCTTATCGCCTGTTTTTGGATCTTATCGCCAATTTGGCTGGTTGTTGAGAATGTTGCGAAGTGGTGTTGTCGCGGGTTTTTGCATGGGAACGCCTACTCTGCATCTCATTAGCGTTAGTTGCCGGTGTCATCCGTGGCGATGTTTTTTGCGGCTGCTATCGCAGGTAAACTGGCGATATCGGCTGTTAGCTCCAGCTTGTGAATAGGGCGGTAAATCTATCGCCACTTTGGCTGCGATAAAGTGCCGCTAACTGGGCGATAAGTCCTTGATAATATGCGCCATTGAGCTATATTTACGAGCTTAGGGGCGCAGGGCAGCGCAGCAAGGTGACTTGCTGGGCTGCCCTGCGTCACGGGGAAAGGGTAGGTATGCGAAGTATTTATTCAATACTGTGCATTCCTGTCCTTTCCCCCAGCGCAGACACCTTTTTTGTAGCCTAGCGCTACCCTCGTTATAGGCAGAATTGTTTTTGTTCAGGAAGGGGCACCTTCCTGCACTGAAACAATCCTAAGAGGCTTTTTTTCTCTAGAAAGAGGAAAAATGAGGTGAAATAAACAGGCTATCTTTTTGGTGCATTGTGAGGTTTACAAGGTCTAGTACACCCATGCAATGCCCATGGATTGCCTACCCAAGGCAGAATAACGCAATGCAGGGATTTGCACTGCGCTGCGTTACTCCATATTTTGGGAGCCACTCAAAGCCTTGCAAAGTGACTTTGCGTGGCTTCAAAAATATGACTTAAGGTTTACGTCACTCTTGCACCATGTTGCGTGGTGCAAGAGTGATGCAAACTGGGTCATAGATATGGCCTATTGTTTATTACATCAACCTTTGAAGTGGATTCCCTTGTACGGAGGTGTGCTTTGAAACTGCAAGATGAAATGTTAATTTCCAAGCTAAGTGAGGTCGAGATGATTGCTAGAGGAGCAGTATACTATGCAGGGTATATTATCCTAAAAATAGGAAACAAACAAGCCAGCGATGAAAAGGATTATTCACAGCATTTGATATTTAGACATTCTCATAGCTTTCATTCAATCTACTCTACCATGTGAAGAAAATAAGCAGTTTTTCTACTTTTAAGTTTAAGTGGCTATACTACAGAACAACTGAGCAGCTTAGAGGAAATCCACCAAGTGCTCATTCTGCAAGGATAAACAACAAATATAGCCCATTTCCCTGAGCCTGAGGTGTATACAGAATGCAGGGTTGTGAAAATAGTTGTAATTCAAGAAGTTGGATACTTTATTTTAGACAAAATTGTGCTCTGGGTTGATAAATCAGAAGTAACAACCTTAGTGCAAGCAGCAGCAAATTTACGCAGTGTTCAACAAAGCAAGTAATCACCCTTTTCTGAAACGTTCAAAGAAAAATGGCAAGAAAAATCAATCCCTTCTACACTTCTGACTGTGACAACTATGATAATATAAATGCCAGGAATACAAAGTGAGAGAACTCATGAATCCTACCCTAGCACAGCTAACTGCTTTGAATACCCTTAAGAAACGGCATCACTCCTCAGATATGAGACACATTCAGGTACACAAATGTCAGAAACTGGGTTGTTCATTGCAAAGGATTTGAGTCCCTCACAAATAATAAGCAGACTAACACAATGTTCACCCAAGCTCACATTCCAGCATTCATGCTAACAAATACCCTGTATGATGGGGCCATGTTTAATACTCACAGGCACCGAATCTTGACTGCTTTGAGAGAAATATTCCATGACCACCCAGATGTAGGAGACCATGAAGCCAGAGGAAAGCACAAACAAGATCCTGAATAGAATAAGGGAAAGATGTGGACAAAAAACCGGACAGCCGTGGACCGATACCAGCCCACAAGTCACATTTTTCTACAATATTTTGAAGAAATGGTTACCAACTGAGATACAGAGGGGGCTAGACAGTGTAGTCCGGTTAGATACCAAACCCTGGCAGGCGATACAAGCTCATATACTCCGCTACCATAAAAAAAGGAATAGAGAGAAGTAGGAGCAGACCCAAAGAGACACAGCAAAATTAGTTCAGCATCTGTTGGAAAAGACTGCCCTCCAGGGGGCAGAGATGGCCACAACCGTGTAGATGGCACAAGTCACATCGGTGGCTGTTAGACCCGGGATCCCTGGTTGGCTGAGGTAGGTACCTTAGGCCAAATAGGGACCCTCGCTCTCACGTCAGGGAAAGGAAGGACAGCTTCTCAGATAGCCCCCGCTCACCCCCTTGGTAGCTTGGCACGAGCAGCCAGGCTTATCTTCAATGCAAATGTGTAAAGTATTTGCAACCACGCTCACAGCAACCCAATGATGACACCACAAATGGACTCCACACGAGTTTCATAAAAACGAGTATAAATTTATATAAAAAGATATACGATAAGACCACACGATATAAATCCAACATATGCGTATTTGTAATATTCTTCCTGGCCGGTTGTTAGGCCAGCCAGCCCTTGTAAGTTCTGGCGATATTAATGAGCACTTCTAAACGTTCTACTGCAGTCCTAATGCAATGCTATGCAGTTCGTAATGCTAGAATCAGGCACTTTGCAATGTAGAAATAATGCAGTTTGTAATGCTCGAATCAGGCACTTTGTAATGTAGAAATAATGCAGTTCGTAATGCTAGCATCAGGCACTTTGCAATGTAAAAATAATGCAATGCGTAATGCAACAATCAGGTATTTCGTTATGCAGAAATAATGCAATGCGTAATACGACAATCAGGTAGTTCGTTATGCAGAAATAATGCAATGCATAATACGACAATCAGGTAGTTCATTATGCAGAAACAATGCAATGCGTAATACACTAATCAGGTAGTTCGTTATGCAGAAACAATGCAATGCGTAATACACTAATCAGGTAGTTCGTTATGCAGAAACAATGCAATGCGTAATACACTAATCAGGTAGTTTGTTATGCAGAAACAATGCAATGCGTAATACACTCCAGCACCGATCACGGTGCCTCAGGCGGTCTCTCCGCCACTCATACTGACTCGCAGTCAGCCTCTGTCAACAGTTGCCCCCACACGGGTATGGTGTAAACAGAAAGTGCAGCTCCGCACTCTGGCCCCGGTACTGCCACTCCGTTGGCAAGTACGGGCCGCGATACGAGCCGAAGCAGAGGCTCGCACTGCTGGAATGGGAGAGGCCGAGAGCGTCTCTTCCGAGCCCGCACCCCGCCCCAGGCATCGACACACGTTACCTGGGGGGTGCGACCTTGCTCTCCTCTCCTCTTCCCGCGACTTGGGCCTCCGATGCAATCTTTGTGAATTCCGGGCAGTGGGAATCGGGCCCTTCCTCGACGAGGTTGGTTCGAGGTCCCGCTCTGGCAACAGCGGGCTCGGGCCGACGGCTCGCCTCCTCCGGGGCTGCCGGTCCGGGCCGCTGATGCTACGAAGATCTCAGGCTGCAACAGGGCACACGCACACAGCGTCGCTGAGACTCACTTGAGCTTCGGGTGCACGATCACAGGGCACTCCTCACAAAGGTCTCAGGCTGCACGAAGCACACAGCGTCGCTGAGACTGACTTGAACTCCGGGTGCACGATAACAAGGCAATCCTCACGAAGGTCTCAGACTGCACAAAGCACATGCACACAGCGTCGCTGAGACTCACTTGGACTCCGGGTGTGCACGATAACAGGGCAATCCTCACGAAGGTCTCAGGCTGCACAAAGCACACGCACACAGTGTCACTGAGACTCACTTGGACTCCGGTGCACACGATCACAGGACAATCCTCACGAAGGGCTCAGGCTGCAAAAAGCACACGCACACAGCGTCGCTGAGACTCGCTTGGACTCCAGATGCCCACGATCACAGGGCAATTCTTACGAGGGTCTCGGGCTGCAAAAAGCACACGCACACAGCGTCGCTGAGACTCTCCTGGAAACTTTTGTGTTCTTGAGTTTCCGTAACAGGGAGCCAGCTCAACTCGGGCCCTTGGGGATAAGTTACTTCCGGACACAGCACACAGCAAAGTCCTTTCAAGCAGGGGTACACAGCACACAGCAAAGTCCCTTTAGCCTCTCCTTGGTTAAAGCAGCAAACTGCAGGCCAGCCCCAGAACACACAGCAAGGGTCAGTCCTTTCCTTCAGTCTCTTCAGCTGTTTCTTCCTTGGCAAAGGTTCCTTTTGACCACAAAGTAGCTTCAGTCTTGTTCAATCTTGATCAATCCATTTCTCCAAAGTTCAGGGGCTTCAGCTCTCATAGTTATACCCCTAAATGTCTTTGAAGTCTTTGTGTTCAGGGGGCACTGACCCCTGTTCAAACCAGTTCTGGGTGCCTCCCTGCCAGTGACACCTTATTCCTTTGATAGTGGGGGTCTGGATCCTCAATCACTCAGCAGGGGACGGAGCCATTGGTTTATGGCTGCCGCCCAGGCCTCTTCACCTCTAGGGGCTACTCCTCCCCCTTCACTCCAGATGCAGGTAAGCCTGTTGCTGTCTCACCTCCTCCCCTGGGTCAAGACATTCCCCAGATCCTATCACTTTCAAATCCAGACAGTCAATCCACAACCAGGCAGAGACACACAGAAATGTTAGAGCACAAAAACCCAGCCACTTCTAAAAGAGTGGCTTCTAAACACACAATGCAAAAACCACCTTCATAAAAAGATGTGTTATTACATTGTGAGTTCAGGCACACTAAACTTCACCTCTCCATCTTAAGCCTTTGGGAAGATAGGCTGGAAAACATATTACACAGCCTCCCCATTTTATCCTATGGGCAAGATGGCCTTTCCACAATGAAAAACGAAATGGAGATTATTTCACTGTCAGGACAGGGTACACACTTTAGTACATCTCCTACCTTTCACATGCACTGAATCCTGCCCAGGGGGTACCTTGGACCTACCATAGGTGTGTCTGATGTGCATAGAAAGGGAAGGGTAAGGTCTGGCAAGTGGGTGCACTTGTCAGAACAACATGGCAGTTTAACAAACTGCGCGCAGGCACTGCAGTGGCAGGCCTGATTTCCTCTTTGAGGCTACTTGTGTGGGTGGCACAATTCGTGCTGCAGGCCCACTAGTAGCATTTGCATTACCAGCCCTGGCACACATAGTGCACTTTACTAGGGACTTTACTAGTAAGGCAAACATACCAATCATGGACAACCAATTACCATTACACTTTATACAGGGAGCAAGTGCACTTTGACACTGATTAACAGTGGCAAAGTGTCCAAAGCATCTAAGTTGGCAAAACAAAATCCATCACAGCACCAAAAATAGAGGAGGCAGAGGCAAAAAGTCAGGGGTAACCACGCAAAGAAATGCCAGGTCTAACAGTGGCTCAACTGCAAAACTTTAGAGGGTTCCAAACAGGCAGTCCAGGAGCACAAACAGGTTATGGTAGTGGAGACCAGGATGGCTGGTCACAACCAGGCTTTAGAGAGTGCTACTATTGCCCTAGGCGGGTTCACCTGGTAGTGAGGTGATGGACAAAGGCATACCATGAGCAGCAAAAGCAGCAGAGGTTAGTGAGCCAGGGCTAGCCACCACAAAACCCCACAAATGTCCCTCTTCAGTATCAAGCACAGGGTAATCAGAACATATCATACACTCAGCCGCAGGTAGGTCTGCCGGTTGCCACACAACCGCAGCAGGGATCAAGTAATAAGGTGAGCACATGGCAGCAGCAACTACAGACAGGGAATCTAGCACAACAGGGGCCGGTGCACAACCCAAGCAAGGAGGGGTGACAGTGTGGAGAGGTAGCGCCTTCACGCTGTTGAAAAGTGGATTATTGGTAGGGGCAAATGTAGGGGCAATAAGGCCACTAACGCAGGGTAGGGCTCAGAATAGGTCTTAGAAAATTAGTCCTATGCTCCACCCTTGGTAGCTTGTCTGCGAGCAGGCAGGCTTAACTTCACAGACAGGAATGTAAAGCATTTAAAAACACCAATTCAGTAAATAATTAAGACACAATGTGCAATAAAAATACAACACCAATTTATAAAAATAGGAGAAAAAAAATTCATCTTTAAAATGACACCAAAACAACAAAAATCCAATGTAGGGAACCGGAGATATGAATTTTCAAAGATTTAGCATTATCTAGCACATCGAAACCTATAGCGCCTTATCAGGACATTTGGTCTCGATAGACCGGGTCAAAGTCAAAGTTTCAGGCCAACCGCGTTGGAGCCCTGGGCGGCTACCCCTCGCAGTAGGTCTCGGTCAAAGTTTTTACCTTCTGACTTAGAAACTTTTCTGGACCTTTTCTTCCCGGGGTCTCTCGAAGCTCTCAGCCAGTCCGGATTCGGTGAGGGTTCGCCTGATTGCCTTGCAACGAGCTCCCAGTCAAAGTTATGGAAGTCCGACCTCCTAAGCATTCCAGTGGGACGAACCAAGGCTCCAGGCCCACTCGCGGTTGAAAGCAGGCAGCTTGGCTCTCGCGGTTGCTCCCGGTAACCTTTTCTTTGTTCGGACTTAGAAACTTTTACAGAGCTTTTTCTTGCGGGTCCCTCAATGCTCTTCACCAGGCGGGATTTGGTGAAGGCTCCCCAGCCTCGGATTTCGCCTACTCCCGGTCAAACTCTGGAAGTCGGACCTATGGAGCTTTTCAGCAGGACGAACCTGGACTGCAGGCCGACTCGCGGTTGAAGGCAGGCAGCTTGGCTGGCCAGGTTGAGTCTGTCCACTTATGGAGCTTTTTCCCAAAGTTCCTCCAAACTTCTGGAACTTCTTGAAATTCCCCAAAGGGTCCCAAAGTGTCTCAAACTCACTCCAAGGGTCTGGAAGCTCCAAGATGGTCCTTGAAAGTTGAGAACTTCAGTTCCCACAATCCACTTGGACAAAACCCTTACAAATCCACTGGTAGTGCTCCAGGTTGAGGATTCTTGGTGGTGATGTTCCAGGTGAGTTCTGTTAACCTGTAGCTTGCAGGGAGTCCACTCTTTAGTCCTTTTTCAGCAAGGTAGTCCACAGGGCTGTAGTTCCAGATGGTGCAGAAGGCACAATCTTCAGAGTGCATGCCTTGGTGATTGCACATCAAACTTCTCAGCATGGCCCTTCTTGCTCTCTTAGGTTTCAAGAAGCAGATCTGAGAGGCTCTGCCCCTCTCAATCAATCAATCAATCAATCACGGCATTTATAGAGCGCGCTACTCACCCGGGAGGGTCTCAAGGCGCTGGGGGAGGGGGTAAGTTACTGCTCGAACAGCCAGGTCTTGAGCTGCTTCCTGAAGGAGAGATGGTCCTGGGTTCGCCGAAGGTGAGTGGGGAGGGAGTTCCAGGTCTTGGCTGCCAGGTAGGAGAAGGATCTTCCTCCGGCGGTGGTTCTGCGGATGCGTGGTACGGTGGCGAGGGCGTGGCTGGTTGATCGTAGCTGGCGGGTGGGCGTGTAGAAGGTCATGCGGTCGTTGAGGTACTTTGGGCCCAGGTCGTGGAGGGCCTTGTGTGCGTGGGTGAGGAGTCTGAACGTGATTCTCTTGCTGACGGGGAGCCAGTGCAGGTCTTTCAGGTGTCCGGTGATGTGGCTGTGTCGGGGGATGTCCAGGATGAGTTGTGCGGAGGCGTTCTGGATGCGCTGGAGTCTTTTTGAAGTTTGGCTGTGGTTCCGGCGTAGAGGGTGTTCCCATAGTCCAGTCGGCTGGTGACGAGTGCCTGGGTGACGGTCTTCCTGGTTTCAGTGGGGATCCATCTGAAGATCTTGCGGAGCATGCGCAGGGTGTTGAAGCACGAGGATGAGACGGCGTTGACTTGTCTGGTCATCGATAGGGAGGAGTCCAGGATGAAGCCCAGGTTGCGTGCGTGGTCCGTTGGCTTGGGCGCGGTGCCCAGGGCCGGGGGCCACCAGGAGTCGTCCCAGGCGGAGGGTGATGAGCCCAGGATGAGGACTTCCGTCTTGTCTGAGTTTAGTTTAAGGCGGCTGTTTCTCATCCAGTCGGCGACGTCTCTCATCCCGTCGTGTAGGTTGGCTTTGGCGGTGGTGGGGTCGTTGGTGAGGGAGAGGATCAGCTGGGTGTCGTCGGCGTAGGAGATGATGTTGAGGTTGTGTTGGCGTGCGATGGCTGCGAGGGGGCTCATGTAGACGTTGAAGAGGGTTGGACTGAGTGAAGATCCTTGTGGAACGCCGCAGATGACTTCGGTGGCCTCGGATCTGAACGGGGGAGGCGGACTCTCTGGGTTCTTCCGGCGAGGAACGAGATGATCCATTCCAGTGCTTTCTCTCGGATTCCGATGTTGCTGAGGCGCTTCACTAGGGTGCGGTGGCAGACGGTGTCGAACGCCGCGGAGAGGTCCAAGAGGATGAGGGCTGCTGTTTCCCCGTTGTCGGTTAGGGTTCTGATGTCGTCGGTGGCTGCGATAAGGGCGGTCTCGGTGCTGTGGTTGGCCCGAAACCCGGACTGCGAGGGGTCGAGGGATCCATTCGTCTCGAGGAAGGCGGCAAGCTGTCCGTTGACGGTCTTCTCGATGACTTTGGCCGGAAACGGAAGGAGCGAGATGGGACGGTAGTTCTTGAGGTCGGTGGGGTCCGCCGTTGGTTTCTTCAGGAGGGCGGTAAGCTCGGCGTGCTTCCAGCTCTCCGGGAAGGTGGCAGTGTGGAAGGAGGAGTTGATGATGTCCCGGAGATGGGGTGCGATGGTGGCGTCGGCTTTGTTGAAGACGTGGTGTGGGCAGGGGTCGGTTGGTGATCCGGAGTGGATGGAGTTCATCGTGCGGGTGGTGTCTTCGGTGCTGATCGGGGTCCAGTTGCAGAGGGTGGTGGTGGCGGGCGTTGGTTCGGCGGTAGAGTGCGTGGTTTGTGCGTCGAAGCTGTTATGTATGTCGGTGATCTTGCGGTGGAAGAACGTGGCGAGTGAGTTGCAGAGGTCTTGCGAGGGGGTGATGTCGTTGTTTCCGGCGCTGGGGTTGGAGAACTCTTTGACGATGCTGAAAAGTTCCTTGCTGTCGTGGGCGTTGTTGTCCAGTCGTTCTTTGAGTGCCGACTTCTTGGTGGCACGGATCAGCTGGTGGTGTTTGCGGGTGGCGTGCTTGAGGGCGGTCCTGTTGTCTGTGGTCTGGTCGAGTCGCCAGGTTCTCTCGAGAGTGCGGCAGTTCTTCTTGGATTCCTTGAGTTCGTTGGTGAACCAAGGGGTTTTCTTGCTTCCGGGTCTGCTGGGAGGGTTTTTAGTGGTGCGAGTTCGTCGGCGCAGGCGGTCAGCCACTTGGCGAGGTTGCTGGCTGCTTCATTTGGGTCCGTTGTGTTGATGGGTGTGTTCTGGCTGAGGGAGGCGGTGAGCTGCTCGGCGGTGATCTTGCTCCAGCTCCGGCGGGGAGCCTGTTGCGGGTGGTGGTGGGTCGCAGTCTTTCTGAAGCTGAAGTGGACGCAGCTGTGGTCGGTCCAGTGTAGTCCGGTGGCGTGGCTGAAGGAGATGTGCTTGCTGGAAGAGAAGACGGGGTCAAGCGTGTGGCTGGCGTAGTGGGTGGGCGTGTTCACCAGTTGCTTGAGTCCGAGGTTGGCGAGGTTGTCGAGCAGGGCGGTGGTGTTTCTGTCGTTGTTGTTCTCCAGGTGGAAGTTGAGGTCCCCTAGGAGGATGTAGTCGGCTGAGGGCATGGCGTGCGGGCTGATGAAGTCTGCGATGTCTTCGCTGAATAGTGTGCGTGGTCCCGGGGGTCTGTAGATGAGGGTGCCTCGGAGGGTGGTCTTGGGGTCAGTGTGTATCTGGAAGTGTAGGTGTTCGGCGGCGGTGAAGGTCTCGTCGGAGTTAGTCGAGATGCGGATGGTGTTCTTGTGTATGATGGCGATGCCTCCTCCCGTCTGGTTGACGCGGTCCCTCCGGGTGATCTTGTATCCGTCCGGGATGGCTATGGCGATGTCGGGCGCTGAGGAGGCGTTCATCCAGGTTTCGGTGAGGAAGGCGATGTCCGGTGCTGTTGCGTCGAGCAGGTCCCAGAGTTCCACGGCGTGCCTGTGGACGGAGCGGGTGTTCAACAGGATGCATTTCAGGTGGTTGCTGCTGGTGCTCGACTTGGCGGAGGTGGTGCACGTCCGGGGGCAGGTGAATCGGCAGGTTTGGCAGGTGAAGGGTCCGTGGGTGCGTCTCGGTGAGGCTCGGTAGCAGGCAGGGTTCCGGCCGGCATTGAGTGCGGTGAGGGTGGCGGCGTCGTAGGTCCGTCGAGTAGTGTTGCATCGGTGGGAGCCAGGGGTTCTGGCGCTGGGCGCGGTCCAGTCGCGGACGGGCGCAGACGGGCTTGCCTTAGGCGCGCCTTCGGCGCGCCAGCGGCGCGGCCGCACAGCGGCCCCCATTTATGGGGAGGTGGGGGGGAGGAGCAGCTGGGAGGCGGGTGGCAGGGGCAGCGAATGGGCAGTCAGGGGGGCGGGGACGCAGCGGCGGGACAGGCGAGAGGCAGCGGGGGCACAAAAGTACAAGGGGAGAGAAAACAGACAAAAAATACGGGCACAACGCAAATGGGGCAGCGAGGGGCACAGAAAGGAAATGGGGGAAAACAGACAAAATCACAGTCACAACGCAAATGGGGCAGCGAGGGGCACAGAAAGGAAATGGGGGGAAAACAGACCAAATCACAGTCACAACGCAAATGGGGCAGCGAGGGGCACAGAAAGGAAATGGGGGGAAAACAGACAAAATCACAGTCACAACGCAAATGGGGCAGCGAGGGGCACAGAAAGGAAATGGGGGGAAAACAGACCAAATCACAGTCACAACGCAAATGGGGCAGCGAGGGGCACAGAAAGGAAATGGGGGGAAAACAGACAAAATCACAGTCACAACGCAAATGGGGCAGCGAGGGGCACAGAAAGGAAATGGGGGGAAAACAGACCAAATCACAGTCACAACGCAAATGGGGCAGCGAGGGGCACAGAAAGGAAATGGGGGGAAAACAGACCAAATCACAGTCACAACGCAAATGGGGCAGCGAGGGGCACAGAAAGGAAATGGGGGGAAAACAGACAAAATCACAGTCACAACGCAAATGGGGCAGCGAGGGGCACAGAAAGGAAATGGGGGGAAAACAGACAAAATCACAGTCACAACGCAGATGGGGCAGCGAGGGGCACAGAAAGGAAATGGGGGGAAAACAGACCAAATCACAGTCACAACGCAATTGGGGCAGCGAGGGGCACAGAAGGAAAAAAGGGGAGATAGCAAGAAATGCGGGCACCGGGGCCGCAGCTGAGGGGCGATCTTACCTGCAGAAGCAGCGGGCAGACAACACAGGCGGAGCTGTGTGGTGGGGGAGCGACCTACCTGGCAAGGACAATGCCCCCTCTCAGATACTTATTCCAATTTCTCTGGGTCAAGCAGGAGGTCACTCCTGTCCAATGGGGAGCAGGGTACCAACCAAATGTATGACCACATCCTGCAAAGAGTGGCACTATTTAGTCCCAGAGTGCACGAATTCCTCCAAATTCATAATGGCTGATTTTCCAGCAGGGAGAAAAGAGCTGGCTAAACACACCCCTAGGATGGCTAATCTCCATAGTCTCTCCCCCTTGCATCTGCTTTTTCCTTCCTTAATCCTAGCATCTGGCTGCAGTCAAAAGAGTAGAGTTGTAAATGACACTGGTGTCTTCTCCTTCCCTTGAAGTCCATTGTTTATGACTCCTCCCCCTGCTCTGGCATTCCTGTGTAACAGAACACTGCCCTTCCAGCAGAGCTGGTTAACCCCAGGGGCTCTTTATCACCTCTTCAAAGGAGCCTGGCTAATCCACTTAACTCTGACCAATCAGGACAGACCACTGGAAGGCTGAATCTGGGCTTACAAACAAGAAAATCTTAGATCTTCTTGTCTGTACATCTTAGGAGAAATTCAACAATATCATATTGTTGGATTTATTAATACCATTCTGGGAAGCCTTTGAATGTTATTTTTATCATTCTCCTAGCAGGATCTATTAGTTAACTTCTTGCCATGTTAACCTATGTGGCAGGGGATTTGCAATGGGAAAAATGACTTGGGCCATTTTTCCAGCACCAGGGCTTATAAAAACATATTTTATAAGTACTCTGCCTATATCTACAGGACCCCCTCCCCTGGAACACATAGGGGAGACTTTAGGGGTTCTGAATATGTAAAAATATTGCAGCTCCTCCCTCCACAGTGCTCCTAGCACCAAAGTCGATTTTGTGCAGCACTTTATAACAATGTGGGGAGTGAAATGTGTAATTTCACTTTACCCAGGGCATATAAAACTCATTTTTATAAGGGCCCTCCTTATAAATACCTGACCCCCACCCCTGGGACACCTAGGGGAGACCCTGGGGGTACCTAATATGCCAAACATTGTAGGTTATCCATTTTTAAGTGCACCACACATCAAAGTCTTGTTTGGGCACAATTTACTTTTTAAAAGCAGTCCTGCAACATAGAGCCACTTTTAAGCTGACCTCAGGCTTCAGCAGTGCACACATGAAAGTGCAGAAAGGGCTGCTGGCCTCTAAACTGCCATGCCCTATTATATACTAGGGACTTAGAGGTAGTTTCAATCCCCTGCCCTATTATGTATTAGGGTCTTATGGGGTAGGCCATGCCAATCACAGGGGTCCCCAACCCATAGTGTACCCTAGTGTGTGTAGGGGTTTTCATGGTATTCTAAGTGTCTCTTTCAGCATAGCACTGACCCTGGGCCTGGTTAGGCAGAGCCCAGGGTCAGTCAGAGTCAGTTACCACCAGTACCAGGCAGCAAAATGTTGGGGGGTGCCCAGGGCACAGTAAAATAGGCCCCCTCAGTAAATATAGACAGGAACTAATAATAATACCAACAACCTAACCCCCAGTAGTTCCCCTCCAACAGTAAAGACAAACTGCATCCTCCTTCCCCCTTTATCAGACAGAAAGGACTGCAGACAGCATTGGGGGTTGAAAAGCATTTTACTTGCTTCCAGGAATTCACAGTTGCTGTGGGCTGTGTCGATCAGGTGTCCACACTTATTTAGGCATCAATGGTGATTCCATGGGAGCACAGAATAATCAGGTTGCCCAAAGCACCTACAGAAACTAGGCCCCACTCTGCTGCTGATCCTTCAGGACGGGGTTTATTGGCCACACCCCAGGAACAGGGTAGCCTGATGAGGGGGCAGGAAAGAAAACTGGTTAAGAAGCCAACACCCAGGTCCCGCAGCCATAGTCTAAAGGGATGCATTGCAATCACGAAGTCAAAAGGTTCCCATTTTTGGGAATCCTGCCCATGCCCAACAATTCTGTTGTGGTGTGTAGTCCAGACAATGCCCCCAAATGCTCCAAAAGCCTCCAAAGCAATGTAGGCCTACCTTTAGGTTATGAACGAAGCTGTACCCGGTGGCGGGAACCAATGTTCTTCTTGCACCTGGAATGGTAAGACCCCAAAACTTCACAGCCCCTACATGCAAGAGTAAACAAGCCTAAAGGCCTCAGCGTAGGGTGAAGACATCACCGATTCGCCCAGACAGCCCCGTGCTTTTTAGGTTATCTGTCCCAGCGGATTTCGGTAGAAGTTTTTGGAGAGACCCCACTGAACTAGTCTTTATGAGTTTCGGTGCAGGACTAGATGGCAGTCTTTTTATAGTCAGTGTAATAGCCATAGTTCATTTTCCCTTAGTGCACAGGGGTTTGCGATTGCTCCATTGGTGAGCGCTGCCTTAAAGGCATTCTGTGCCTCTTGCGACGTCAAATTCTAGTCCTCCTATTATGTGAAATGTCCCCATTTTTTGGCTTTAGAAATCTGCTAACCCTACCTCAGCATAGTGACGAGCTTGAAACTCCAGTTGAGGTTTCACTCAACTTTTCAAGGCGGGGTGGGGCCCGAGGGAGAGGGGTGCCAGGGAGGGAGGCTTCCGAGCCTCTACCCATGCTCCAGATGGAACGCAGGGCACCGGGGGTACGCCTTCCAGGTTCAACCCCCTTCCAAGCATAGTCCACTCACCCTACTCTAACCATGCAAGCACAACCCAGGAAAATGGTTGGCCCTGAATTCGGACCCCACAGGGGGCGGTATGGGTAGGAAGGGAAGAACCACAGAGCAGCCTCGGACCTTCTCCCCGCGTGGCAAAGGAAAGAATTCATTTTGTGATTCAGGGAAACAAACAAACTAAACTAAAAGGAAAAGAACGCCCAAAATCTGGACAAAAGGAAGATTCCAGATAAAAGGCTGGGTCGAGACCAGCAAAATCAGGTATCTGAGGCCACAAGGGAGGTCTACATTACACATCACGTGTCGGTAACCGGGAGGCGCACAAGCACAAAAATGTGTTCACGGGGCATGTGACAAACACCAGTAACACCAAACAGCAACATGTCTCCTCTTCCCACAGTTCCACGCACAAACAGCGATGCTGAACTACACAATGCATAGCAAGTGCAACTGGGGGTAATACAAAATAGAGGTAGCTTCCAGCAGGACAGGAAAATAGCCCCGAACAGCAACCACACCCTTAGGCATGCACCTGGTGAGGCGCCTTTGGCAAAACTAGTGTCACCCATAGGACGCCTGCTAAAAGCCACAATTCTATCCTTCCCTTTACTCATGAGACCACCTCACAAACATACCTAACACCGATTTGATCACTCAGAATCAAAACATCGAAGGTCTGAAAACACCCAAGTAGGATTGGGGGGGCTCAACGGCTTATAAATAATAGGATCTGTCTAGAGAATAATAAGCAGCCTCACTCTCCAAATCACTAAAGGACGTTTCAACAGGGGTTGCCTTCTGATACCTCACTAGATCGTGACTAGTAGGCTGATGGGATCACACCCATTTGGTAAAATACAGGGTTTCTGAAACCATTAATAATGGAGCATATTTGACTGGCTGAATTAACAAACAACCAAGCTCTTTCAAAAGAGGTAACCACAAAAACAACAAAGTGCACCAGCGCCGACTTGTCATACACCCCCACAACCCAAAAAGAAAAAAGAAATTTTCAAACTTACGCCAATGGAAGGAGAAAAAAACTCATGGCCCCTTAGCAAGGGGTCTGCTTAACACCCACGTGGGTGCACCGTTCCAAAGGAATATGCGATGTTACATCACATGCAATACATCGCATGCCATTACAACGCAGTCATTACAACAACTTCGTTGTTACATCGTATACCTTTACAACGCAAGTCGTTACAACGACTTGTGTAGGGGGCGCTGGATGTTGGAATAGTATAATTTACTATTCCAACTCCAGTGTGTGCAACAGTAGGGTAGGTGTTGGATTTTAAATCCAACATCTTGTGCCCCCTACAGCAAGTTGTTGTAACAACTCGCGTTGTAAAGGTATGCGATGTAACAATGCGGTCATAGTAACAACCGCGTTGAAGAGGCATGCGATGTATCGCATGCGATGTAAAGGATGTCTCCCGTTCCAAAGTACAGTCAACCCTTCCATGGCGGTGACACCCTTGAACTAAATATTGTGAACATTTTTTAACTGGGCAGAAGAAACACAGCCACTGGAGGAACACAGATGACTCTGAAGGGACCCAGACCTCGAACTGCAGTATCACAACAAAAGTTACGTATATTTATGTGGTCATGTACGATCTACTTACTATGGCTAGTCCCACACTTGAGTACTACTGAGGAAATGCTGAGTCAAAAGAGATTCACTAATAGGGAACTACAGCGCCTGCGTAGGGACCTCCTGTATGTTACTTACAATTACACTATACAGAACACCAGCATCCCACATGCACTGCACAACGCCCTTTTACATAACAAACGGTATCAGTACATTACCACAGTCTGCTTCCAAGCATCAGCCAGGCCATGTTATGTCTGCTCATTGATCCCACACCCAGTAGGTGCAGATAGGCTTCGCTTGTCCCAAGAAGTAGCCCCTGAGAATGTAAAATGCCTTATACTCCTCTACCTATGAAGGATAAGGGCAAAAATCCAACCCAACAAGATAGAACCACACAGGGTAGTTGTAAACATACCCCGATACGACACCAACCCAACAGTGTTATATATCTTCACTGACCCCACTGACATCCAAACCGAGCTGGACAGGATGTGTAGGAAGAGTACCATAGTTGAAGATATCACTTGGCCCTGAGACTTCCCAGAGAAGAGTTTTTTAGAGGTAGCAAAGTCCCCAAATTAGTACACAAACATGTCTGCTCCAACATCCACCTGTGGATCGAGAGAGGCTCTTAGTGTATCCAGGGTGGTCTTTTTAAACAACAAGTGGTCTCCTGACATGGAATTCCTGTGTAGGGCCGTCCAACTCTGGGATAAATAAGGGAATGGGTCACATGGGGGGGAGGTTAATGAAAGTACGACTAACCCATGCCAGGAAATATGGGACACCAAGGTGGGTGGAGTGATACTACATATTCTGGATATGCAATGGGCACCTACACACTTATGGATTATTACTGGCAATGCAGAGAGCATGCCTATTCTCAACTGGTTCCTGGATGGAGAGGACTGTGTTACCTGGTCACGTTGCACACCCTGACCCTGATCATTCCTGTAGGAGAGCTAACAGACTTGTACCAGTACCGGTTAAGGAAAAAGACCACCTACCTACACCCAGTTCATGAAAGGAGAGCGGTGGACATTTTTGGCTGGGCTCAGTTCAGTCAATCAATCAATCAGGGAATTGTAAGCGTGCTACTCACCCATGAGGGTCTCAAGGCGCTGGGGGGGGGGTCCGCAGATCTGTTTAGCCGAAGAGCCAGGTCTTCAGGGTCTTCCTGAAGGTGTTCAGGGAGGGGGCGCGTCTGATGTCTGCCTGTAGCTCGTTCCAGGTCTTGGCTGCAATGTGAGAGAAGGATCTTCCGCCTGCTCTGGCTCTGTGGATGCGCGGGGTTTCGGCCAGTGCGAGGTTGGAATATCGGAGGTTTCTTTTGGGTACGTGGAAGTTGATTCTGTTCAAGGACATTCCAGACGAATTCAGGCTGTTCATACAATCACAGCTGAGGGCAGGGGGGTCAATGCTCTTCTTCACCCTGCAGGGAACAGCTAAACACCCGCTGGCTATAAATTACCCAGTGTAAAATGCTCAAAATGCTGAACAGCACTGAGCTCGGCCTCAATTCGATCAAGGAAGAAATGCGAGCCATCCGCCTCATGGTAATGCAGCACTGTTATGTACTGGACTTAATAACCACAATGGAGGGATGGGTGTGTGTCAAGATCGGCACTGCCTGCTGCATGTTCATCCCAGGGAACGACATGGACAAGGGAACACTGACGCTTGCTATTCAAGCACTGCATAATCTACAAAGAAGCATGCATGAAGAGGGAGGTGCCCTTGATCAGGAGTGGTTTCAAATTGGTTCTCCTGGCTCCTACAATGATATCCGGTTTATGTACATAACTGTTGCCAGTTATTATTGTGTTTCTATTGGTATGCGGGGTTATACAATTGAGGATCACCTGCAGTACAAATGCAGTCCTCAAGCTGTAATGTAATGCAAGTAAATAGGGAGGTAGTGGTTGTCAATAACGAACTTAAGGAACAACAGGTCCCAAGTACAGTAATCGTCGAAATGCATGAGTCAGGTAGTGTAGTTGAAAAATCAACTAGAGGGGGGAATGATAATATGGAAATCGATGCCTACATAGATGAAAATGCCTGTTGTGAACTCTACATCAACCTAGACTCACAAATATGTAATTAGGCAGGCCCTGAGACCTAGGCCTGGGAATTGCTGATTGATAGGCCACAGGTGGGAGGATGCATAGCAGGCAGGCAAATACGGGGCAGGATCTCTTGATCAATCTCACAGATAGGTGCTGCGACATTACAATGGTAAGGGGAGATTGCCCCAATAAAGCACACATGGTCGAAGGCGGTGCACAGCTCCTGAAAACACCATAACATCTGATGCCACATGAGTTAGGAACACATAGTCAACCAAGACTTTGCACATGTAGTGATCACGCGCTCCTCATGCCAGACATCTGGACACTTTCACCACTGGTCATACTGCGTCCACGTGAGATCAAGGCCCACCTGTAGTAACCACTTGACCATTAATTTATGACTCCAAAGGCAGCAACCAACATTCCTCACCATATATGGTATGCCGAAAACCTTTATGACTTGTCGTATTTTTGTATATAAAAAGGACATCTACCAAATGTAAATTGAGACAGTTCTCATACCTAGTGCCTGTAACTGTTCACCCGGCTGCTATGTTTAATCAAACAAATTGTTCCTGTTTTGCCAAACGCCTCTTGTCTTCTGTTTTTCTAAGGATTCTGACTCAAGCAACATCCCAATAGTCACCTATGAGAGGGGCAGGCCTCACAGTAGTGAAAAATGAATTTGGATGTTTGTCACTACCAGGACATGTAAAAATTATAAGTATATGTGTTACTTTTCACGTACAGAGCACCCTGCCTTTAGGGTCACTTAGGGCTTACCTTAGGGGTGACATATATAATCAAAGGGGAGTTTTAAGGCTTGGAAAGTAGTTTTAAATGCCAAGTTAAAGTGGCAGTAAACTGTGCACACAGGCCTTGCAATGGCAGGCCTGAGACAGGTTGCAAAGGCTACTTATGTGAGTGGCACAATCAGTGCTACATGGCCCACTAGCAGCATTTGAAATACAGGCCCAGGGTATATGGTATACCACTTTACAGGGACTTACCAGTAAAACAAATATGCCTATCAGGTATACACCAATGTCATCATGTTTAGAGAGAAGAACATGCACTTTAGCACTGGTTAGCTTTGATAAAGTGCTCAGAGTCCTAAGGCCAACAAAAAGAGAATCAGCAAAACAGAAGGTAAAAGGCAAATTGCCTGGGGAAACACCACACTAAGGATGCCAGGTCTAACAATTTGTGATCATATTTGGGCAATTTTGCCTATTGAATTTTTTGTGATTTTTCTAAATGTATATGCAAATTTTATTATGTTGTGCTATTAACGTCAATGCTGTATGATGCTGCTTGACATATTTCTCTGGGGAGTTTTGCATTGCTTTTGCCGCAACTAGCAGGATGTAAGCAGTTTCTCATTGAGTTGTGCTGTAATCTATCCACGTTGTATTTTTTGTAGTTGGTATGGGTACCCTGCTCCCAAATTAACAACCCAATTGCTGACATTTACATACATACCAAGTACTAAGAGATCCAACATGTCTGACTACTTTAAACATAAAAGTGCCTCATTGTTTTGCAATTTTTTATGTGTGTGTGTGTGGACTGGTGAATGGGTGAACATGAGAATATGTCAGTGGCTATCTAGATGAGTGAGTCCATGGTTGGATGAATCAGAGAGTCACTGTGTGTATGAGTAAGCATATAAATGGACGGATGCATGGGTGAGGTCATGGAGAAATGGTTGGGCATCAAGATGATCAGACAATGTACCAGTTTACTCCTAAATTCCTGCCTATCTTTATTATGTGGGTGTCCCTGCCTTCATGGGGCATCTGTGTAAACAAATGGTTACCACTGAAGAAATATGTATGTGGTAAACTCACAGATTCTCATATCTTGTGATCTTGATTCAGTTGGAAAATCATGTTTCCACCCACATCAGAATTACAACTGACTTGTCATGAGGACATTAGTCATAAACATCTAAAATTAGCTAGTGTTAATTGGATATAAACTTCATCAAACAGTGCATCTTCAGTGGTGGCTTATTCCACTGAGTTATCTCACCACTGAAATGTGCACTGGAGGATTGTATGAAAGAGTTTTTTTTCACTTTCACAATTGGCATAGTTGTCTTTAGAAATAAACAACAGCATACACTTCACTGTTCTTACCAATCGCCACCGCACAAAAGATGAGGATACGGTCATTTAAATGTTACTTCAGTAAAATATAATTAATGACCTATGTTATTTATGTAATGTAGGGATGCTTAGTGTATACCCTGGAGTTCTGGGTCCACGAGAGAATTTGAAGGTAATATGAAATCATGTAAAGGTTTTCCACTCAGAGTATTGTATATACATTTATCATAGATGGAGATTCTGAAAATCTGAAACGGTTTATGGCCTTGTGGGCATCCACTGGAGAATAATGACTTAATGCAATATATCTTTGTAAAGTAGGCTGAATAGCTTTTGAATGCAACAAGCACTATCTTCTATTAGGGTGTCTGTATTCCCTTTAGATGACAAGAGGCCATAGTAAATAACACCTGGTGATGCCAATTGCTGCCAAGTATTCTTGACTAGAAGCCCTATCTAAGCAGGTGTTTCCTTTTTATGTGCACACCTTTATTCGGAAGGTGCGAAATGTTCCACTTTTTTCCTAAAACCAGGAGCAGTACAAAAGAGGCAAGTGGAACCGAGAAGAGTGTATTTACTGCGGCACAGAACATCCTAAATCATGTTGATTCACATGCATTGAAGAAGTTGATCTCCATCCAAAAAATGTTTTATTCTTTTTAAATCACAGCACCGTCACATAATTCACATTGATTTGCATTCTGGGCAAGAGAGGGCCAGAAATTGAATGATTAAAGAGAACAATTCTAGCACTGCGAGGTGCTGGCCGCTTTTTGAAGGCTGGTAATACGCCTGACAACTCGATTTAAGGAATAAAGCAGGCATTCTCCCATGTTTGAAAAATCCAGCTCCTAAAACATCAATAATAAAATATGCTTTTACCTGATAAAAATAAAAACAAGGATAAAGCACTTTTCAACCCATCTTAGACTTTGTTTAAACTTTGTGCATCAACAGTAGACTTGTGCTTCTAGTTCTAGAAGAAAATGATATTTGAGTTCTGCATTGTTGAAAGATCCCTATGCAGTGTCGTTCAAATAATGGAGATATCCTTGTGATCAACAATCTGAAGGCTATGTCATGAACCTGAATGGAATGTGATATGTGTGAGTGTGCATGCTTGTGTGTATGTGTGCACTTATGTGTGTGTGTGTGTGTGTGCGTACAATCAATTTGCAGCATGTGAGCCTCCTTTCTGGTAGCCAAACAGTACAAGAGCAAAAATTAAATTTGCAACAAAATATTAAAATCAGGATTGGATAGTCAAACCTAGAGTGATATTATTACACTGTGGGATAGCTATGGGAGCAAGAGAGCGGCCTGTCTATCAATATAACAGCCTTCTTATTGCTGCAATAATCACACAGTCTTACAACTAGGCACCATCAGTATGAAAAAGTAAAACCACTACATTCCTACCAATTACCTACTAAACCGAGCTATTTTTAATCTCATGAAATGGCTCATACGTCATTTCGCACATCTTGTGATCTTGTTGGGGGCAAATACAGGACTCTGGGCCTAACTCACATACTTGTTTGTAAATGTGGGACTTTGAGGTGCACAAAAGTCAGCTTTGAGTGCAGCTGCCTAGTTCCTGATTCACAGACGCAGATATTTGCCCACATATGGAACTTAGTACAGATGACAATGAGCAAGCATGACGGACTAACTGCAATTGGGACATTAAGGGGCATATTGATGAGCCCCTTGTGCCACTGGAGTGGCACTTTTTGTGATGCTCCAGCGGCGCAAACTATAAAATCATATCTATGATGTCACGCAAAGCCACTTTGCGTGATTTTGAATGGCCTCTTAGATATGGAGAAAGGCAAGGCAGCGCAAATCACTGCGTTGCCTTAGTCTGCACTCGGGAGGCATTCCACGGGTCTTACAGTGTGTGTTCCCACGCAACACCCATGGATTATGACGCTTCTCCAGATTTACAAGACCATGTAAACCTTCCTGCACAAAAACAATCCTTCCGGCACTAGAGGCACCCTTGCACCATGGTGCAAGTGTGCCTGCGTTTGCGCTAGGTTGTCGAAATGGTGCCAGAGCTGGGGCAAGGGACAAGAATGCACCGTATTAGATCAATACGGTGCATTTCTGCCCTTTAACTTTGACGTACGGCAGCGCAGCAAGGTGACTTGCTGCTCTGCCTTGTGTGAAATCCCCATAAATGAGGTCCTAAGTGGAGCAGAGAGGGATGGCCATGCAAAATTCATGAACACCCACAAATTCATCATTTCTAAGATAATTTGGTATAATAATTTCTAAGAGCACGCAATGCTACTATTGCAGAAGGTGGTTTAAGTACTTTCGTAGGTAGAAATAGCAAATTACCTCATATTCTTCAGAGACATGTGAGAAGAGGTTCCACTCTTGAGCAGAAAAAAACACATTTTAATTTCTCTCAGCAAGACTACACGTGGACAAACTTTGGTTTGTGTAGATTATGATACACAGATTCCTCAAAAAGATTGAAATCTAAATATAAAAACAAATGTATTTTCTGAATTTTCAAATACATATTGTAAATTGGGTCCTGTGCATGGATGTAATGGAAATATTATTTGCCACAAATTGTTCATCAATCTACGCACCAAACAAGGTCTCTGGCCACGCCCATAGCTTGTAGTCTTACAATATGGCAGTGTTCTGGTCCTTCTCCAGATAAAAATCCTTCTTCTGGTTCATTGCAACTCCCTGACACTCTGGCCCATATTTTTGAATATCTCATGCAACGCAGCAAGCTATCTCGCTGCTCTGTGCTGCGTGAAAGAGAGACAGCAGTAATGGTAGCTTGAATCCAGTGGCACAGCGCGCAAGGGACCCACGTCTGGGCATACCCATCCCACTTATGGTGAAAAGTGCTTCGGCAACAAATGATGGACAGAATGCTGAATGAATCAAACATTCACCCCCAGTCAAGAGATCTGGGTTAAGTCCATTGATCTTTTGCTGACTACGCCACCCCAGTTTGGAACCTGCCATATGCAAATCAGTCTTGACCCTGCTCCTCATGGGAACAGTCCAGCCCAAACTGCCAAGCCGGATCCTCTCTGGACCAGAAACAAGCATCCTGGAACCGGTATCTTAGAGGCTATATCTGAAAAGGCAGGTTTATAAAGCTTTACAGCCAAAATAGCTTTAATTAAAAAAAAAGTCAGGAACATAAAGAAGCAGCTTAACACTGTATTAAAGAAGAATAAGCACAAATAAAATAATCAGACTCTAACTAAAGAAATAAGTACAATCAGGGCAACTATAGAAAAGCATATGAGAAATGGAAAAAGTTGGCATAATTTACATGAGGTTTGTAGAGCTGGAGATATTTGTAGGTTTTGGAGTTTAGTAAACCGAACTTTATTAGAAGAAAAGAAAGAAAGAACCAATTGCTCCCCCAATCTCAGTTGTCATGCTACAGAAGAAGTTACGGTTAACGTTTCAGGTGAAGTGTCATTGAATCCCACAAATATCTCAAATTTGAACACATTTGTCTTTAAACCATTGGAAGAACAGGTTTTATTGAACTCCATCCGAAGTGAAGGAGGTCCAAGTCCAGATGGGCTTCTGGCTACTGCAACGAAAGCCAGTAGCCTCTTAGAGTCATAGGGTATGTCTCCACAATGCATAAACTTCCCTCAAAATGACACAGTAACCGATAGCTGCCAGGGATCATTATTAGTGCCAATTCATTAAAAAGGATTCTTTTCTGACACCAGTTGCCTTATTTCACAATTAGATAAAGAGGATAAATGATTTGCGAAACTCCTTCACAAATAACTGGGATGTAGGCCACTAGTTAAAGGCTAATTAAGAATTCTGAAACTGGATTCCAGAACTGATGCAGCATAGAGGATAATTTACCATCTCTACCATCACTTATACAAAAAACTGTTTTGACAAAAGGCACACTTTTCTAAGCTGCATTTATCGATTTTGAAACTGCCTTCGATTGCACGGATGGTGATTATTGGGAAAATTGACAAAATGGGACATCCCACCATCTTTACTGAAAGCCATCCTCACTCTAGATTACAGACATGGCTGAGAGTCAGACCATCCCTGGGGATAACAGTCTCAGAGAAGATATTCACAGATCAAGTTCTCAAGCATGGCTGCATTTTTACACCTTCATATGTTAATTTATATCTAATGGGCTTGGGAGATTTCTCTCCTCTCCCAGGTCCTACCTAATGGCTCCCACAGTGTGGACGTGAAGTGGCCGTGCGCGGTGGGTGCATTGCTGACACGCCAAAGGCAAGCCCTTCTGTGTCCCTCCATGCCTGGAACCTACCCACTGCCAGAAGCCTTGGTCCTTCCCCATCTTGTCGCTGGCGCACTGCGACCATCCGCACCCTCAACCCTGCCCACTGTTTCAAGCGCTGCTGCCTTGCCAAACCACACATCACAGAGGAAGCATTCTCTTGCACTTCCTGCAAGTTTGTATGCACTTATCCACACCTAACACTCACCACATCAACAGTACCCAAAACCCCACTCTCTGGCACTCACACAGATCTGCAACCACCCACACAACACTCCACACTTGTATACATGCTTCACAACACCTGCTCACTCACCAAACACACCACAGAGATCTGGTGACCTACTTTTTCCCACGGATACCTGGCTGAGCCCTGCATCGGCAAATGGCATCAGCACAGCCATTCCCCCTGTCTACAAGATTGCAAGGCAAGACAGACTTCACAAGTGGAGATTCCCAAAGGCGGAATCACCATCATCATCAACACCATCAGTTGCACCACATCCACAGACACCTCATCCTCCAACATTGAACAACTATCGTTCAAGCTCCACGTAACAGTCAACTTCACTGCAAGGGGCACCTTCATCTACCAACGAACAGTAATGTTCACCAACTTCACCGACACCATCATGGACTTCATTGCACCACTCGCTATTGATCCTAGCAATGACATCCTACTCAGAGACCTGAACTTCCACTTGGAAGACCACACTGACCCCAACTCAAGAGCACTCACTGTTCACCTTGAAAGCTTGGGCCTCACCAAACGAGTAAACAGACCTACCCTCATCGCGGGACACCTTCTGGACCCTTTTTCCACCAACTTCAACTTCTGCAGCATCTGAGTTGACTAGCTCACACCAGTTCCTGGACATACCACACCATCATTAAATTCAGCATCCCGGATCCTGCCCAACATACTTGCACCATCGCAAGACCAGCCAGCCATAACTGGAACAAACAAAACACTACTACAAGTTCCAGGCCCCAGGCCAGTTAGTACACAGAGGAACTCAGATTGGTGAAACTGCAGTGCAAACAACTGGAGTGCAAATGGAGAATGAGGCAGGACAATGAAATCCTTAGCCAACGGCCGCCTCCTACTTATACACTCCCTCACAGGACCTCTGCAACAATCTCTCTCATTTCTTCAGTAACAAAATCATCAGCATTTACAGCAACTTCAGGCCACAACTGCACCCGACAGACCTTGACAAACACCTCTCGATCTTATCCAAAGAACCAATGTGTTAGAAATTGGCTTCCTGGATAAATGGGGTACACACCCTGGTGAAGCAGTAACCACAGTCCTAGTGAGGGCAAGTCACAAACACTTCCTAAATTAACCTGTGCTCACCCTCTGGTAGCTTGGCACAGAGTAGTCAGGCTTAACTTAAGAGGTAATGTGAAAAGTATTGGTGCAACAGTTCAAACAGTAAAACTGTGAAAACACCACACAAAAGGCTCCACACTAGGTTAGAATAATGGGCCAGATGTACGACCATTGGATTTAGCGCCTCGCAATTTGCGACATATTGCGAGTCGCAAATTGCGAGGCGCTAAATCCAATGTACAACAGTCTCAGAGACACTGTTAGGGATTCCCAATGGGGTCGCAAAATGCGAGGCTCATCAATATTCATGAGCCACTCGCAATTTGCAACCCCATTGGGAATGGCCAGCCTCACAGGGATGTTGGCCTGCTGGGGTCAGCAGACCACCATGTCTGTGACTGCTTTTCAATAAAGCAGTTTTTTTTTTTAAATGCAGCCCGTTTTCCTTAAAGGAAAACGGGATGCATTTAAAAAGGAAAAATGAAACGTTTTCATTTCATTTTTTAAGGGCAGGTAGTTGTCCCTTGGACCACTGCCTGCCATTAAAAAATATTTTCCCCTGCATTCACAAAGGGGAAGGGTTCCCCTGGGGACCCCTTCCCGTTTGCTAGTGCTTTACCACCCTTCTGATAAGGGTGGTAAACTGCGACTGTTTTGCGACCGCAATTGCAGTCGCAAAAGAGTCATACAAAGCTGGAGGACTCGCTATTAGGAAGGGACGCCCTCAGAACGCCCCTTCCTAATAGCGACTCGCTATTCCTATTTTGCACGTCGCAAATAATTTGCGACTCGCAAAATAGGAATAGTACATGGCCAACTCGTTTTTTGCAGTCGCAAAGGGGTCTGAAACCCCTCTGCGACCGCAAAAAATGGTCGTACATCTGGCCCAATATCTCTTAATTTATTAAATAAAACAAGACCAAAACAACAAAAATTAAATGAGTAGAACTTAAGATATTTTTAAAGAATAAACTGTCAAATAGCGCTTAGAAGCAATACGCTCAAACTTCAGATATCTGGTCACACTGGACCGCGACAAAGTCAAAAGTTAAGGCTGACCACAATAGAGCACGGTCCAGACACGGACCCATAGAGGCTCACTGAACGAAGGTACCTTTAACCTGGTTCCGTCGATGAAGATGCGGGTGCAGCTGAAGCGATGTGTCTGTGTCAATCGTCCAGCAGAGGGGTTGCATCGATTTTCTCCATACTGCAGCAGTGATGCATCAGTTCTGAAGGCGATGTACTAGTTCTGAAGGTGATGCATCAATTCTACTCCAGCAGCAGAGGATGTGTTGGTTCCGAAGGAGATGCACCAGTTCCAAAGGCTATGCACTGGTTCTGTTCCTGCAACAGCAGTGGTGAGGCAATTTTGCTCCTGCATCAGAGGATGCATTGGTTCCTCTGGAGCAAACAACTTAGGCCCACTTCCAAGGCAGACTCACAGATTGCAGAGTCCTGGTGCAGGAGCAGGATGGGTGGAAGTCTTTTTTTGTCCCTGAGACTTCAGATCAGGAGGCCAGCTGGCTAGCCCTTGGAGTCACTCTAAGTTCTGGGTTGTAGAGATGCAGGTCCAGTCCTTCTCACTCCTAGGCAAGAGGGCAGCAGGCAGCAGGCCAGCAAAGCACAGAAGGAGTCCAACAGAGTAGCAGTGCAGCAGAGTGGCAGTCCTCGTTGCAGCACAGTAGCCCTTTTTCCTGGCAGAGTATCCACATAATTGTACTGAAGTGGTGCGGTCTGAGGTCCAGTATTCCCAGTGGTGCCTCTGAAGTGGGGGGTGACTTCAAAGACATGCACTTGAAGTGCACAGATGTCCTCACATCCTGCCCCTGTTCCAGACTCAATACAGGGGGGTGTCCAGCCCTTTGTGTGTGGACAGGACACAGTCTTTTTAGGTGTAAGTGAGGCTGTGCCCAGCTCCTCCCTCTCATCCTTCCAGTATGGCCAAGCAGGTCACACCTAAGCTCCCATTGTTTGTGGCTGCCTAGGCGTAATACACAAAGCTCAAGTGTCAACTTCCCCAAACATGTAATCAGAGACAGGCTGCTGGCATCAAATGGCCAAAGTAAGTGTTACACACATGCTCAGCCCACCTACCACCATGCAGTGTGTCCTTCCATCTCCCGCCGAAACAACCCTCCCGGTGGTGATTCGCAGAGCCTGGTCCTGGGTGAAGGGATGGTGGGCCAACGAAGGAGGATTGTTCCGATGCCCAGCGCGAGGAGCGCCCGGTCGGAAAAGCCCAAAAAACTACAGTTCCCATGAGGCAAAGCGGAGGTTCCGCGATTTTCTCACGGGAAGGAAACCCGCGACCCAGAAGCGGAAGAGCTTAAAGAAGCCTCCGGTGCCGGAATCGGAGCAGATTATTCTTCGTCGATGCAGCACATTGCGCTGCCAGCCTCTGTTGCTTCCCTGGTACCGGTAAGGGTGCACTTGCACCACTCAGGTCGAGACTTTTGCAAGTAAGCGGAAAACGCTATTCAGGCATTGTTTGGAACCTATTATCCAAGACCATCTGATAACCAATATTGCCGGCCGTGTGATTGGAGTGCTTTCAACTTCAACATAACGGTCCATGTCGCAACTTTGAAGCACGCAGAACTACAAGCACCAGTGGGTGCATTAGGTGTTTAGGAATACTGTACAGCTAAAACTGATGAATTGCGCACAGTTCTTATGGCATGACACACAATACCTTGGCAGTAAAACCAAAAGGATTATTTTGGTGATTGTTGTTTGTGTATTCCTAACAGGGGGTTCAAGAGGCGGCCTTCTGCTCTTCCCCTGTGAAGTGGGCGCTGCCAGGCATGCTGGTGTGTACAGTTCAATAGTGAATGTTATATTATTTTTGACCTATGTGTAAGGGCCACCTAACGCTTCTTGTGAAACCAGGCAATTAAGGCTCCTTCTGTTTTTGACCCCTTTCCTAGCGCAACCCCCCTTCCTTGCGAACCTAGAGATAAGGTTGTTTATTCAGTCCTCTCCTCGGAATGAGGAAAGTTATTTGCTTTACAGGTACGCAAGGCTCAGTATTTAGCACGAAAGATACTTGGTGTAAATCTGTACTTATCTGTGTTGTTTTGCCTTACAGATCTCCCTCCCTGCAGTCCCCTTCCTTTCCTTCCCCCACTTGATCATCCCACTCACCTGTGCTGTTATAGCATCCAGGGTTGGGACTGTTGAGAGGTGGACCCCTTTTTGGCATCGAACCGTTCCCGAGGAATCATCGAGATGACAGTAAGAAAAGCATCTGCACAATTGCCCCTTCGGGTTTATGGGGCTGGGGGAGGAGAGAGCTACATATAGGGCACAATGTTTGTGCTTTCCCAGTAAAGTAACCAAACACACAAAGAACAAATGTGCCCTTATCGTATAAGCGTAAATTTTGGGCTTGACCAACTTACTCTGTGAGAGATTCCTCTATTTTGGGTGGGTTATATTTTCCTGACACACCACCAGTATGACCTCATAGGCAATTGCTTAAAATGAATGGGATGGCCTCAAACAACACCCGGGTGTCATGCTTCATCATTGCTCACGAAAGAATCCTCTAATAGTGGGCGAGCCCCTCATCAACAGGCTGAGGGGTGTTTACTTAAGGGAACTGAGGGAAGTGAAGTATCTAATAAAAATTCCGACCTTCTACCAAAAAGACACTCTAATTTTATTGTGTGGCAGAGGAGGGATGATTAAAATCAGTAATTGGACAGAGTAGACACCACAATGATGTTCCTGTCCAAGTTAGGTCAACATGTTTCAGCCCTTAATTGGCCCCTTATGGGGTACGGGGCTTTCTTCAGGACCAAGCAAGACCCTATGTGACCCTTATCTGTTACCCTATTTGCAAAACATACACACACGCTCTGCGCAAATTTATACAATACCAGATCTCTAAATTCTTGTTACTTCACTCAGGATATTTTTCTTCCTAAACATAAGTCCTATGGAGAAAAGACAGGAAACCATTTATACATGTTGACAACACCAAAAGGATGAAAATAAAAAGCACAAAAATCACTAAAATCATAATATGAGAAAAACACAGTGACATAAATGTGTGGTTGCCAGGAATACATTGTCAAAAATGTGAGTCAATTTTCGTGAATATCATGTGCCTGCATCGTGTCCTCCCAGTGTGTACACTGCACACAGTATCCAACTCATGCTCGTGTTAGCCCAATGTCTGAATCATCATTAAAAACAACCTTGCATGTGTGAATCCAAAAACCCCATCTGCCCAATTACTGATTTTAATAATCCGTCCTCCGCCACACAATAAAATTAGAGTGTTCTTTTAGTAGAAGGTAGGAATTTTTATTAGATTCTTCCCTTCCCTCAATTCCTTAAGTAAACACCCCTCAGCCTGTTGATGAGGGGCTCGCCTACTATTAGAGTATTCTTTGGTGAGCGCAGGATGGGCAGTGATGAAGCATGAAACAAACAGAAAGTTCCCTTCTCCTTCTACTCTGAAAACATGAGGATTCGATCTTCTAATTGGATTGGTTAACTTAGTTATAGTAAGGCCACACACTGAGATATAATAAGACAAATTTTACCAGGTTGCTAAATTTACAGACAAAAATATATAAAATCATACATAGAATAATCAATTTCTAATCAAACATATGAATTCAAAGGAATGTATTATCAATATTTTATTCAAAAGATCATGTTCTATACAATTGATATTAACAAAGTTAAAAACACATTCAAAATCAGATATTCATCATATTTTTAAATAAAAGGTAAACAATATGTGCAATAAATACATGAAGAACAACTGTCGACGCTGCGTTTCGGTGCTAAGGTGGATCGTCACCTTCTTCAGGACAATAGTTCAATATTTAAAAATCTATTGATTTATATGGAAGCTCTTATATTTGCCTCCAATGAAGTTTTGGGCGGGTTCCTCGTCTGATTTTTACAGTCTCATAGGTGCCGGATGATACCCTATAATTTTCTTTGGAGGGTCTTTGTTTAGTTTTCTCACCCTTCTATTTCTATGAATCCCTTCAAGGAGTAAACGTAATACCTTTATTAGTCACACTTCGATGGGATCATTCACAAATAACTTTTATATTGTCAAGTCCATCTTAACTCAAAATATTGATCTCTAATTAAAATCTTGTTTATTAGATCCACCCACTTTTTCTTCTTTAGGGGTGCTGGTTCCAGTTAATTTTAGTTCTGGTCCAGATTGTATTCTGGTATGAAGTTAAAAGAACAAGTATCCGTCTTGCTGACCTGCCAAATCCTGATAGTACAGTGATGAAGTATGACACCAGGGGTGTGAGAGGCCACCCTGTTCATTTTAAGCAATTGCTTATGGGGACATACCGGTGGTGCGTCAGGAAAATATAACCCACCCGCAATAGAGGAACCTTTCACAGAGTAAGGTGGTCAAGCTAAAAATTCTGGCGTATGCGATAAGGGCACATTTGTTCTTTGTGAGTTCAAAGTAATAAAATGTCAACTTTCTAAAAGTGGCATTTTCAGAATTGCAATTAAAATTCCAACTTCACCATAAGTTGTGATTTCAAGTTGTGACTCCAGAGACACCGAACTAGAAACAGTGATATCTTCCAATTTGGGAATTACTCTTATAAAAATGTACTAAGGTAAGACCCATGTTAACCTATAGGAGAAATAGGCCATGCAGCAGTGAAAAATGAATGTAAGGGTTTTTCACTCCCAGGACATGTGAAACTTAAATTTACATGTTCAACTTTTCAAATACCGTGCACTCTGCCCTTGGGCTGTTCAGGGCCTACCTTATGGGTGAATTATATGTATTAAAAAGGAAGGTTTGGACTTGGCAAGAGGTGTATCTTGCCAGGTTGACATGGCAGCGTAAACTGCACACACAGGCTCTGCAATGGTAGGACTGAGCCATGGTTACAGTGCTACTTAAGTGGGTGGCACAACCAGTGCTGCAGGCCCACTAGTAGCATTTAATTTACAGGCCCTGGGCACATGTAGTCCACTTTACTAGGGACCTATAAGTAAACTAAATATTCCAATTGTTGAAAAGTCAACGTTACCACTATTTAAGGAGAGAGCTCAAGCACTTTAGCACTGGTTAGCAGTGTTAAAATAAGAGTCCTAAAGCCAACAAAAATGAATTCAACAAAAGGGGAGGAGGAAGACAAAAGGTTTGGGGGTGAACCTGTTGAGAGGGCATCTTCAACACATTGCTATCCATACAGCCGGTCATCACCCCAGAAAAAACTGCCAGCACGATACAGCCCATCCACTCAGCGGCCCCATCGGTCCCCTGCCCACCTCACGCCTACCTAAAGGACTGCAACCCATCAGTGCCATGCTCAAACCCATTCTGATTCCCTCCGCCACTTCCAGGACTTTCCCAGACACTTGGAAACATGCAACCATCCTTTCATTGCTGAACAAATCCTCTGCAGACACTTCAACATTTGTCAATTACAGACCAATCTCCCTGCTACTATTCCCAGCCAAGGTTTCAGAGAAATTCGTCAACAGACACCTCACCAAATACCTCAGTGACCACCAACTCCTTGATACTACTCTGTCTACTCCTAATAACGTAAACGTTTCATTTATGTATTGAAATGTATCCCGTTTTCCTTTAAGGAAAAGGGGCTGCATTAAAAAAAAAAATGCTTTATTAAAAAGCAATCAAAGACATGATGGCCTGCTGATCCCAGCAGTTCACCATCCCTGTCATGGCTGCAGTGCCTAATAGATTTCAAATTGTGACCTACCTCATAAATATTTATGAGGTAGGTCTATTGCAACCCCATTAGGAATCGCTATTAATAACTTGTACATTTTTGTACACTAGGAATTGCAATTTCAATTAGGAACTCACAATCCCTAAAATCTGTACAGATGGCCCCTCGTTCTTAACAGTTTTCTCCTCTATATGTTTCACATACATGCATTATGTGGCTTAATGACCCACCCGGGCATTTAAACAAGAGGTAGAGTTTGTTTCCTTTTTTAACCTGTTGGAAATTTCTGAGAGGAATCTGACAGAACCAACAACTAATTAATATTTTGCTTTGATTTTAAGTAAATGGTTGCTCCAATTTTTTTCCTTAAGCTAAACTCGTATCAACTGTGTACCATCCCTAAGTTTCTCCTTTCATTAAGGACCACCTTATCCTCATGAAAGGAGGTGAGTTTAGATTGTTTCATCAAAAGTTTTCTCGTTTGACGAATTGTCAATGTTTTACCTTAACATTGCAGAGTATTTAAAGCAGATACAAAGCATGCATTGCAGAGATTCCCCCTTCATAAATGCTTTCCTTAACAGCAGCTTCAAAATTGTGGGCGAGGCTGATCTAAGTTTTGCCAAAAAAGCTACACATGCTGCTATTCAAGTAAGAAACTGTCTACACAGGTTGAACTCCAATCACACTTGACCTTAAGGGGTGCAATCAGGAAGGTAGAACAAGAGTCTATATATTCTGCAGTGAGCTAAATCCATCCATATGGCAAGTTTCTCATTGAAGACTATCGAGCAATAAGTGAGAGGAACATATACTTACTAGCAACTACACACAACATTGGTGAAAGGGAGAGGCCTGTCAGCTTCTTACACAAGCGAGTAAAAAGATGTTTTAGGCTAATTCAGGAGACTTGAGTGTCAAAAGGTTCAGTGATGAGCCTCATCTCTCTTTCAGACACACTGCTAGGTGTTGTAACTATTTTTTATTTATTTAGGAGTTTGCAGAGCGCACAGCTACCCCCAACGGGGCTGTCCCGGCACTATGGCGGACGGCAGAAGGTAGGTACCGAAAAGGGACTAAAGGTTGGTAAACAGCCAGGTCTTAAGAGCACATTGAAAGATAGCTTCTGACTCAGCAGTACGAAGGGAGAGTGGCATGCCTTTCCAAGCTTTGGCGGTGATCACTGCAAAGGCTCTGCCACCCATTCTAGACCGGCGAAAGCGGGGGGTCGCCAGAAGGCAAAGGTAGTTAGATCTAAGGGTACGGCTATGTTGAGAGTGCTTGAGTCGAGCCCTAAGATAGGCTGGGCCACGTCCTTGGAAAGCCCTGAAAGCCAAAACGAGAGCCTTAAAAAGAATGCGTTTGATCACCGTAAGCCAATGAAGCTTCCTCAGATGGGGGGTGATTGAGTGGCGAAAGGGAATTTTACATATCAATCTAGCCGCCGCGTTTTGAATAATCTGTAGGCGTCTGATTAGATAGGCTGGTGCCCCGAGGTAGAGACTATTTGCGTAGTCAAGATGGAAGGTAATCAAGGCATGGATGATGGTCCATCGGGACTCCAGGGGGAGGAAATAAAGGAATTTACGGAGCATGTGAAGCTTACCAAAGCAGGAAGAAGACACCTGTCTAATTTGGGATTTACAGGAAAGCTCGGTATCAAACCTGAAGCCAAGGTTCCTGGCCGAGTCCACAGGCTTGGCAGGGGGATTCAACTCGGATGGCCACCAAAGCGTCGGGGGAGGTGGGCTTTTTTGGTTGAAGAAAAGAACCTCGGTTTTGTCTGAGTTGAGCTTGAGAGTATTCAGTGACATCCATGAAGAGATGTTACACAGGCAGTGTCTGAAATTGGCGAATGCAGCTTCGGAGTGATCTTCAAAGGAAAACACCAATTGGGTGTCATCGGCATAGGAGATCACTCTCATCCCATAAGATTCAACCAAAGCCGCAAGGGGGGAGAGATAGACGTTAAAGAAGAGAGGGCTCAGCGCAGAGCCCTGGGGGACCCCACAACTCAAAGGTTTCTCATCGGAGACAAAAGGATGGAGCGATACCAGTTGCGTCCGGTTGCTCAGAAAGGACCGAATCCAAGACAGGGGGGTGCCATGGATCCCTAAGTTGTATAATCTCTTTAGAAGGCTAGAAGGTGAGACCCTGTCGAATGCCGCGGACAGGTCAAGAAGCACCAACATGGCTGCTTTGCCTGAATCCACGCATTCCCGAATGGTCTCAGAAACTTCTAGGAGGGCGGTCTCAGTACTGTAGCCGGATCTAAACCCGGACTGAGAGTCATGAAAAAGATGTCGCGATTCCAGATAACTGGAGAGTTGTTCCTGTACTAATTTTTCCAGGACTTTAGCTGGCGCTGGTAGAAGAGAAATAGGTCGATAGTTTTTATAGACCGCAGGGTCGGCATCAGATTTTTTGAGAATAGGAACAAGAAGGGCCTGTTTCCAGGCTGTAGGGAAAATACTGGTACAGAGAGAGAAGTTCCAGATCTGGTTCAGGGGAGCGTTGAGGAGGGGGGCTAAGATACTAAAGAACTGAGCCGGGCAAGGATCCTTAGGTGAGCCTGATTTGCATGCTAAGAGTTTCTGAAATGAGGAATCGGTGGAGATAGGGTGGAAAGTGGTCAGAGCGTCACTATTAGCGACCCTGGTATCAGGGATTGGGGAATGAGGTGGCGGGGCAAACGTTGAGTATATATCCAGGATTTTGTCATGGAAAAAGTCAGATAGCCCATTACATAGATCCTGGGTAGGAGGAACTACGCTAGATCTGGCAGCTGGCTTAGTAAAGTCTTTTACAATTTTGAATAGGGTTTTAGATGAATTGCCAGCAGTGTGGATTTTGTTAATAAAATACTCTCTCATCGCAGAGCGTTTGAGCTTATGAAAATGTTTTATGGCGGCTTTATAGACTAATTTAGCCATGGGGTCATAGGCTACTCTCCAGCTGCGCTCCAGTTTCTTGCAATGGCTTTTCTCTGCCCGAAGCACAGTGGTAAACCATGGGGCTGACGTTTTTTGTCTACAAGAGTTAGTGGGTTTAAGAGAGGCCACACTTTGCACACTACAAAAGCATACTTTCTAAGTGCCAATGTCCATTTTCAATTATCCTTCAGCCAAAAACTGCTAGTCCCTTGGACCACTGCCTACTCTTAAAAAATATTTGTTTCAACATTCACAAAGGGGAGGGGGCCCTGTAAGGATCTCTTCCCATTTGAAAATGGTTACCACCACCCTTGAGGTGTCAGTCAAAAATGAATGTTTCGTGACCATAATTCGGTTGCAAAACATTCCAAATACCGGATCACTAAACAGAAATTGCAATGTGCTTATGGAAAATCATTTTTACAAAATGCTTTTGTACATGTGCCTCTATGTTTTTATGTCTACACATACGAAAATGTTAAGAAGCGGTCATGAAATGTTTACTGGGATCTGACCTCCAATTGACTGATGATTTTTTAAATTTTTGTTGATTGCTTTTAGAAAAATTCAGATACCGGTGGAAAACATTTTTAGCTGAAGTCAAAAAACTCAATGATGTTTGAACAGTAGTCCAATTATAATGATTTTAATTATTCATAAAATGCACTCACTTTCTTGCATTTTTCTTACAGATCAGCACTGAACATCTTGTTATCTCCCCACTTAGCTACTCAACACATCAAACTTGTCAGCTCAACATCTCACACGTCTCAGCTCTATACCTCTCAGTTGTATGCCTCACACCTCAGCTGTTTACATCACACCTTTCAGCTGCAAACTTCGCCCCTCTCTTCTGCACGGATTACACCTCTCAACTGCACTGCTCACACCCCTAAACTCCATTCCTCACACCACCTCGTGTCTCAGCTCCACATCTCACACTTCTCAGCTGCACATCTCTCAACACCACACCACCCCAAAACTCATGAGTTTCACCTAAACACACTACACGTCTTTGCATCTATCAACTCCAAACCTCACAGTTCAGGTCTACATAGTGTCATGTAGTTCCTATAAACCTATATAGGATCTGCGCGTTTAGACAATATAGACTGTGGGATTGGTGTCCAGACTGATTCCAGACTCCCCCACCGGGTATGTTCGCACGTATACCAGCTAGCTCACAGTGCCACTATAAGCTCCTCTTACCAAGGAGAGAATAGTTCTTGGCAGCTATCGAACATGACAACTCTGTCCCATCAGGGATCGTGGAAACAGTACAGTACTTTTCGCTCAGTCACTCGTGCTCACTTTGGGGCCGATTCACAGAACTAATCTGAGATAAAATCCTAAACGTACTACTTTTGGTATTCACAGAAGGCATTTAGTAGTAGTAAAGTTAGGACTCCTAACTTTACTACTACTAAACGCCTTTTGTGAATACCGAACGTCGTAAAGTTAGGATTTTGTCTCAGTTTAGTAGTAGTAAAGTTAGGAGTCCTAACTTTACTACTACTAAATGTTTTCTGTGAATACCAAATGTAGTAAGTTTAGGATTTTATCTCAGATTAGTTCCGTGAATCGGCCCCTTTGTCTCAGAGAAATACACAGAATAAACCGTGGGGATGTTTTCAATAAGCATTTATTGAACCAGCGTCATTCTAGTGTAAAATAGGTGTGCTGAAAAAACCATAAGACAGAAACAGATATAAATGATTATAAGCACCAATAGAGTAAGGGGATGGTAGATTCCTACCATAGTGCTAAAACAATGAATATATGCAAGCATATAAATACATGACAGTAATAATGCATACTCTTACAATGCAACCCTAACGGCTAGGGCGGTCGACCTCGAATTTGGGGAACTGGGTTCGAGTCTGGGCAAATCACTTAATCTCCCCGTGCCTAACAAAAATTAATGTGTCCTCATGTAATGCAACTGGTGCTAGGTAAAGCGCTCTGATACCCGATACCTTCGGATCAAGTTTGCGCTATATAAAACTCTGTAGAAAAACCCCTAACTAGATGTACCTAAGTGTACCTAGCATGTATGTAGGTGTAGAGCCAAGAATCCCCCTAGGCTGAAGCCAACCTCAATTCCTGAAGTGAGAGACTGTGGGGCCCCGTCTTGGTCTCAACATGGACACCCCTCGAGGGATGTCAGACCAATGCGAGCTGGAGTTCCCTCGTGCAGGAACCTCAGCATCTCACGTCACTATGTTCACATGGAAGTCTTTCTCCTCTGCCTGCCCCAGCAAAAATATGGTGTATATATACCCGAAAGGTACCCTCAGGGGTTCTACCTTGCTGTGTCATGTCGGCCGAGGATGACGGAAGGGATGACCCTTATACATAGTTATTATGCACAAGATTGTAATCCTGCTGTGATTCTGAGAATCCTCATGCATAATAAATGAGGCTAGTTTTCTGGGAAAACCATACTACATTTATGCAGCACCTTAACTAGGAAAAAGGTCAATACCAAAAACCGTTATGTAGTACAATGGCAGGGAAATGTAGGTGTAAGGTTAGTTGACTACCCAAGCCTATATTGGAGTACATTACAAAACATTACAATATCCCAGCTGCACAGTTCCACAACTCACAACCCAGGCCTCCCAGCTCTATACCATATTGCTCCTAGGAACATCCCCACACCTTTCAGTTCCACTCCTCACAGATTCCAGCTCCACATTTTGCACCTCCCTTTATAACTCTTAGTTCTACATCTCTAAGCTCACACCATTCTCTTCAAACCTCATAACTCCACACCTGCCACAATACAGCATCCTTTCTCAGTCAGTCTCACCTCACTACCGTCAAAACCACATCATACAGATCCGCACCTCACACTGTCTAGAACCAGCTTGTCACCTTCTATTTTTATACCTCACACCACCTGGCTCCCTCGAACATTGGCGGAGGCAAACACTATGATTATTATGGTCAGTTCAGCAGTAGCTAATAGTACTAATAGTGAACCAACCATTATATAAATAGTATACATAGATTGGTCCTGAAGAATTGCCACGTGATCTCACAGAAACACTAGGCAAGAAACATGTTGACCTTCAACTCATAGCCACTACTGGACATTATCCCGGAGGTGGCCTGCACTTTTCATTTTTAACTGGGACCAATGGGCTCTCTGATTAAACTGAATTTGGAGCCCCACTGTACTCCCCTTTTTAACCCTTCCCACACTATTGTTGCACATTCTTTCACCCACACCTACACCACAAGGACCTTTACCCACACTTCACCCGACGGCTTGGGATATAAAGATCTCCAAAAAAGAGCCCCTCATAAGGTGCCCGTCAGGCATTGCAGCGCCGGCCTGATGAAGAGCATGCCCTATGATGAAGCATGACACCAAGCCAGGTGTGTGAGGGCCCTATTTCCCAAGTTGGGAGACACCCTGTCTCCCCCGTAGGGTCAGGGCAACAGACCTACCTAGCCTCCTCCCATTCCTCTGCTCTTCACCTTAGGAACTGCATACTTTGTTAGCTTACTTGACTTTGTGGGGGCTCATATGCTGGACCTTTAACCGCCCTCAGTCCCTCCTTTTGTTGATATAGTCTGTATTTGATGTCATTGATGAGATTATGGGCCTGCAGATTGCGCAACACCTTATTAGGCTATGTTAAGAAAGTTCCATCGGAACTGCGGAAACTAACAGCACTTCTGTTGCTTCTGGGTAAGCAACGAGTGGCAATAGACTGGGGCCGCCGCCCAGTCTCCCAACTGAAAGATTGTCTTAAAGATGCTTCTTACTGCCAGGACCAATTAACGGTATAATGGGAACTTTATGACCCAAAGACATCTGGACCCCCCTTAAGACATATTTGAGCTTGCGAGCCACTGTAGAAGAGGACCCCACCTACCAAGCGTAAGATTAGCTGACTGCCAAAGACCATACACCCCCCATCTGCATGACCTTGGGGACGCTGTTTGGGAATGGATGCAGGTTGATCATTGACGGACTCCGCTTGGAGTATGGCCTTGAAATGTCATTATATCGACCTATGCACTCCTTTAATCCAGCTGCAATTGTGGATACTCCTTACTTTGATTGCCTTTTGGATGGATTCTGCCACTGCTCCGCACTGCAATCTGAACTGTTTTTGTTTTCTGTGAAAAATCAATAAAAAGAAAGGTTAAAATATTATAAATAAATATTTTAAATAAAAAATAGGACATACACTCAAATTAAAATGATAAAAAATATGATCAATAGATATAATACTTTGTAAAAAGGATATAGTTATTGTAGCATGTATACATATTTTTATATATATCACATATAATCATTTATGGTTACATACATAAAAATACACGTTATTCATAATTTTTAACAGTTAAGAAGTTTTTAAATTGATAATAACATTAATTTAATAAATTAAAAATAGAAAACATAAAAAATATTATCAATTTTTAAAGATACATTCATTTTAATAAATATTGATTACATTTTCAACATAAAAATTAAACATTAAAAAAACAACATATAATACATTCTAATAATAAATGTATACACATGTTAATTAAAAATAAATAAAGGTCATCTAGATTTTAAAGGTACAACAAAAAATTGTATACTCTGATGAATTTTCATTAAATGAAAATATAAATTCGAATTAAAAATGTAGACAAACATATTTAAAAAATATTTCTTTTGTTAAACCAAAATAATTGTTTTAAAATTTACAAATTATAATTTTTTTATGTCTTTGTAAAAGGTATAAACTATTCTATGGCTGTTTAAAATGTTTTAACTACAGTCACACAAATATACATTTTTTTTAAAATATTAAAGAAAATTTACATAAATTAAAAAATGAAATTAAAAAAATTGATGTAAAAAAGATTTAAAGTTAAAAAAACGAAATTTAAACAATGTAATACAAAAATTTACATTTAAAAAAATAACTTACAAGCAAATTAATATTTACAAATTTTAATAATCTCCTTACCTTTTTCCCTACAAACCCAAAGAACATCCCGCTCCTTTAACATAATTACATATGTATTAATTATAAACATTAATACAATTTTAGAAAAAAGTGCAATTTTGTACAAAAAATAAAAATGTACTCAACATATTAACACAAAAATTAACATACAACTACAATAAAACTCATTGCAAAATAATACCAATAAAATAACCCATAAAAACTGATATTATGTATAAAAATATTTTGACAAACGATAGTTTTTATACCAATATTAAAAATGCTTAAAATTCTATTCTTGTCTTTGATATTCCTATTGATTATTTTTTTGTCATCTCAATATTTTTGACACATTTATGTATTACAATATTTTTTATGTGATAGTTTGTACAAACGCTGTGTATAAACCATGCTTCTCTCCATAAAGAAAAACATAATGAACAAATAATGAGTAAGAAGGAAAGCGATGAATTTTTTAAAGTACATACGTTTGGTGGCTGAGGTTATTGAAAGCCAAAAAATAGAGAAATTCAAAACATAGTAATAAATATCCTTTCATTTTGCATTCTTACTCTTCTCCAGATGAAATCGGTGTCACAGGAAACAAAAGGCCCAAAATGCGTTCATGTGAAAAGAGGAAATTATTTTTGGACAAGATAGACTTTTTTAGTGGTAGTTGACTTCCGATTTTGGATTATTTATTTGGCAGCCCCCAAATAAGCCTAACAATAAAAAGCTAAGAATTGCAACGATTTATGAATGCCAAGGACCCATGCCGGAAAGCCCTGAGTGATCTGGCTTACATGGATCTCACCACTTTCTCCTATGCAAATTTCAAATCTTTCTTCAAAAATTAGAGTTTTTTCAAATGTATACTAAAGAAAGACTGGTGGTATTGTTCATAGGGACAGGCGCTACAGGGTATATTCACTATATGTATGTATTTTTTCTCATATATTGGTACGGTGCGAAAAGGTGGAGAGAACCAACTGCCTCCCCAGATTCTGCGGCCTCAGCTGCAACTCTAGTATTTACGAAGTCCCTAGCACACGTAAAAGTTACAAAAGCACAAAAAATGACAGCAGTAGCTATTGTATGTCCACACAAGTATATACACAAGTCAAAGTAGATTCTACAATCTTTCTTTTATTCTTGACGTGGATTCTTCTCATGCATAAGTTCTGTGACAGATCGAGAGCCAACAGGTGTTTCGTCGCTTCTGTTACATATACACGAGACTTTTTCAAGGCTATATGAGAAATAGGCCATAGTCACTATTGTTGCATCACTTATAAGTATATAGCTCATAGAGACAACACCCCTTAATCCTCAATCGTGAAGAATACATATGTTCAAAAAACATGTCTCTTGTTGTGATGTAATAATCAACTAGTACAACAAGAACTTTCTTTTTTAAATAAACTTTCACTGTGACACGTGAATTCATACCAAGAAGGCCTAATGATCATATGTGTTATGATATGAAAATTAGAGTTGTGCTGTTCCTAAATAATCTAGAGTGTAGCAATATACAAAAGACAGTAGGCTACAGAGTCAAAGAGATGGGAATCCATTTCTTTGGAATATAATGCCCTCACACACCCAGTTGGGTGTCATGCTTCATCATCGGGCTGCTCCTCGTCTGGCCGGCGCTGCAATGCCTGACGGGCTCCCAATGAGGGGCACTTTGGCGGAGATCTTTTTCCAAATAGCCGTTTGGTGCCGTGGGGGTGAGGGGCTTAGTGAGTGTAGATGAATGAGTGGGACCTACCCACACCTCCCGGTCCCGGCAGCAGTGGGTAGGTCCCTGGACATATTGCGTACTACGCAAACTATATGGGGAAGTTCCTCATATCTTGACCTGCCGGGGATTGATGAAGCAGTAGTAGATCCCAAATAGGGTAGAACCAGTACTACCAGTCATTAGACAGATATATGGGGAAGTTCCTCATATCTTGACCTGCCGGGGATTGATGAAGCAGTAGTATATCCCAAATAGGGTAGAACCAGTACTACCAGTCATTAGACAGAGTAAGTCATGGTGGCATAAACCTCTATCATTAGTTCATTATTGTTTTTCGGTCCACCTTAGTGTAGATAGTTTTTTAACTTTAGGTCCTGACGAATCGCCTCTAGACTTGCTGAATAGGCGAGAAACATGTTGACCAACCACACGGAAGAGCGCCACACCTGAGACATTAACTTAGCATTGCGCCTTTCCTTTTTATTTTAATCAGGGTAGGAGACCCCACAATTAAAATTATTTTTGCTGGTACTCCCAACCCTGTTTTAATTCACATAAACATCACACACCACTCATTCATCTACACTCACTAAGCCCCTCACCCCCACGGCACCAAACGGCTATTTGGAAAAAGATCTCCGCCAAAGTGCCCCTCATTGGGAGCCCGTCAGGCATTGCAGCGCCGGCCAGATGAGGAGCAGCCCGATGATGAAGCATGACACCCAACTGGGTGTGTGAGGGCATTATATTCCAAAGAAATGGATTCCCATCTCTTTGACTCTGTAGCCTACTGTCTTTTGTATATTGCTACACTCTAGATTATTTAGGAACAGCACAACTCTAATTTTCATATTGCATTTGGGCATTTGTGCTGGACCTCATGTATAAAAGCCCTTTGTCCCTCTATTTGTGAATACATATGTGTTATGACACATTGTAATTTTCAGTGACCATGCCATAGAAACATCAAAAAAGGTAAACTTCACCGCAACACGTGAATACACAAACAAGACTAGTGACAAGATGTACTTCAACAGGTCTCAACCTCCCCAATGTGTGTTGTGTGTTATATAATAGTCTAATATGTGACTATTCACCCTTTATCTTGCACCACTGAATCAAAGACAACTCCCAACAACAACCACGCACCCGACCAATGAGTCCCTATAACATCACAAGTAAAGATAACCGAAAGGCACGAACCTCAATCGTCTTCAATATGCAATTGCTAAAAAGTGACAAAAAACGAAGAACAGGAGAGATGTATCAGCATCTATCCTCACCATACAATATCGTCAGAAGTCATACACTAAGGGGCCGAATCCGATCTCGGCCGGAAGGGCTCCAAATCGGACTCGGCATCACCGGATCCGATTCGGAGCCCTGTTTCCCGACCGAGTCGGACGTGCGTCCGGGCGTGCGAGTACGATGCGAACGTACGCGAAATCGCCGACCGACTCGTTCGCGGGACCCAACCGCTCCAACCGACTTGCACGGACACGACTCGCACCGCGCAATGGAGACGTTCCCCGGCCGGGTAAGTACGATGCGCGCCGCGAGCAGTCCGACTGACTCGCGCCGTCCGGCTCGAAAGTGCAGTCGGAGCCGCACTTTGGGGGTCCGTGTCGGACCCCCCTGTACGCCTAGCCACGCGAGTCGCACACAGGGGGGACCCATAGGTCCCCCCTACCTGTGCATGTACGGCGCGACCCGCTTCGACGTGTCCCTGCTGTAGGGGGCGCCCTTGTTCGCCTCGCACCCATTGAGTCAATGGGAGCCCGCGTACGCGTTGTACGACCGGCTCCCATTGACTTCAATGGGAGTCCGACCGAATCGAGTCCGATAGCATGCGAATGCATCGTACTCGTTCGGTCGGACTGCTAGGGTCCGATTCGGTCGGAAATCTCTCCGGGTCCGGCTCGGTCGGAGAGATTTCCGGCCTGAATCGGAATCGGCCCCTTAGGGTTTAATTGACTAGCTAAATTTATACATACTTAACGTGTGGTGATATTTCCAACCCACACGGTCCTCCGGCATGGGAAAATAAATGTGGTAAGGTCCAAATAACGACGCTCGCTCTCCAGTATATGGTTTGTGAAAACTACAAGATGACAAATAGGTCTGAGAAAATGTGCACCACCGCTTTAAATAATATGTTATCATGCTTCACTGGATTTGGTATCGCCAAGTGCTATGTTCATAATCAGCCTGTCTCTCTATATCGCGTTCGGTTTGTGACTATATCTCAGCACCGACTAGTAAAAACATCCTCTCATAGGAAATATGTGGCCAGGTTGCAAACCATATATCAATTCAGTGGTCATTACTTCTATACCCGCGTGTCAATATTAAAGTCTGCTGTGATAATTGATGCCATCCTTTTACATGGCTATGATGTAAATAATTAAGATTGTGATATGATATAAACAATGTTGTAAGCATGTAACATGCCAAATGTACTATCGGGATGTATTATACACTAGAAACTGATATTAGAATGTTGGATCTTCGCAATTAAACTTAGCTGGCAGAATACTAAGATATCTTATTACACATACAGGGTTTTCACCGTTACTTGCATCCATGACTTTTCTAAATGAATTCGATTAGCGCTAACTCTTCTAATAGTGCATATTCTGAATACCGGTTGGAGGGTTAATAAATATTGTATTGGATATACAATCAACAAAAACACTCCAAGATGGCGGCTTCTACTCCTGATGGATGTCGGTCCACCACGGGGAAATTGATTACATACTATTAGTTTCAGATGACGTCTGCGCGGTGTTTTGAATAAATGGATTGGGTTTCGGTAATATCTGATTTAGTGTTTCAGCACGAGGATAGACGGTTTAGTAAAAAACGGGTGAATTGGATTGGAATTTCCTTAATCTTGTCATATATCTAGATTCGGGTTTATAACATACGGCAAATATCGGGCCGGTTGTTAATAAATTTTTAATGATGGTTAACATATATAGGCACCAGAATATCACATATACAAGTTTCTTCAATCATATCAGGGGCTTAAAATTGACCTAGGTATGAGAATAGTGGCAGGCCAATGTGTTTACCTATTTAGTCTGCCACTTCAAGATGGCGTTGATAGTTACCTGTTTCGAGAGGAGCCATGTTAATCAGGCGGTCACGTGACACAAGTGGAAAGGTTAAGAGTGTCGATTTTCAAACACTCGTTCTCGTACTCGAGGAAGCCGGCATGAGGGGTCTGCATGTTGCACGAAAGGATTTGACGGTAAGGGGGTCGGGATAGATGTGGCCAGCATTATAGGGAAACCCTATCTCGGTGTACTTACGGACTTAAGTAAGGATATCTATTCATCACTGAGAAATCCACAGCTAGTTGAAGTAAAGATCAACTGGGTGTTTAAATATGTGGCATAAAAGAAGGAGTTGGACAGGTAAATTTGAGTGTCATAACTCGGGGCGTATTTTACAAGTTATTGAATAGTGAGTAATATGACTTTTGGGGGGCTGTCATCTAAGAGAGGATGTTTTTACTAGTCGGTGCTGAGATATAGTCACAAACCGAACTCGATATAGAGAGACAGGCTGATTATGAACATAGCACTGGGCGATACCAAATCCAGTGAAGCATGATAACATATTATTTAAAGCGGTGGTGCACATTTTCTCAGACCTATTTGTCTGATTTGTTATCTTGTAGTTTTCACAAACCATATACTGGAGAGCGAGCGTCGTTATTTGGACCTTACCACATTTATTTCCCCACGCCGGAGGACCGTGTGGGTTGGAAATATCACCACACGTTAAGTATGTATAAATTTAGCTAGTCAATTAAACCCTAAGTGTATGACTTCTGACGATATTGTATGGTGAGGATAGATGCTGATACATCTCTCCTGTTCTTCGTTTTTTGTCAATTTTTAGCAATTGCATATTGAAGATGATTGAGGTTTGTGCCTTTCGGTTATCTTTACTTGTGGTGTTATAGGGACTCATAGGTCGGGTGCGTGGTTGTTGTTGGGAGTTGTCTTTGATTCATTGGTGCAAGATAAAGGGTGAATAATCACATATTAGACTATTATATAACACATAACACACATTGGGGAGGTTGAGACCTGTTGAAGTACATCTTGTCACTTGTCTTGTTTGTGTATTCACGTGTTGCGGTGAAGTTTACCTTTTTTGATGTTTCTGTGGCATGGTCACTGAAAATTACAATGTGTCATAACACATATGATCATTAGGCCTTCTTGGTATGAATTCACGTGTCACAGTGAAAGTTTATTTAAAAAAGAAAGTTCTTGTTGGACCAGTTGATTATTACATCACAACAAGAGACATGTTTTTTGAACATATGTATTCTTCACGATTGAGGATTAAGTGGTGTTGTCTCTATGAGCTATATACTTATAAGTGATGCAACAATAGTGACTATGGCCTATTTCTCATATAGCCTTGAAAAAGTCGCGTGTATATGTAACAGAAGCGACGAAACACGTGTTGGCTCTCGATCTGTCACAGAACTTAAGCGTGAGAATAATCCACGTCAAGAATAAAAGAAAGATTGTAGAATCTACTTTGACTTGTGTATATACTTGTGTGGACATACAATAGCTACTGCTGTCATTTTTTGTGCTTTTGTAACTTTTACGTGTGCTAGGGACTTTGTACATTTTTTAAATGTATTTGATGTAATGTTCAAAGAATTGCAGGGAACAGCAAGAGTCTAAGATGTTGTGGCGTTCATGGCTCCCAATACAATTTGAGTGACTCAGAATGCCCTCCAAATGTCATAACTATGCCTAAAAACATCTCTATGAAGGATGGCTGAAGTATTAGGGGTAGTGGTCAGCCAGCACCTGTAAGGCCCTACCAAACTTGGATTTTTTAGAAAAGTAGAAGCTGTGGACCATTTTAGGTTGCGGGGCATGTGCGATCTCAATACCTTTTCATTCCCAGAATTGGCCTACAAATGTCATAACTATTTCCTAAATATTATCAATTTTTTTCACATTTTCGATAAGTGTTGGCTGCAGTATTGGGCCTAGGGTTGGCCAGTACCCATGCAAACTTGCCAACCATGGCTATTTCTGAAATCTAAATATGCAAAGTAATCCAAGGTACTGTGATTTGCATGTATCCCAACATGTTTTCTTTTCCAGATGCCCTCTAAGCCTTTTAACCTGTTGCTGTTCCTGATGGGCCCGTTTTCTGTCTTAGGGCCTCACTATGAGTTTGGCGGTGCGGGAGCAGGACTGCCCCACACCACCAAGCCTGTGGTTGTACCACTCTCCAGATTAGGAGTTTTATCTTGTCTGGCGGGAGGATCATTGGTGTTCCCACAGTGGTGCCTATGAAATAGGCAACACAATTGGAATGTCAAAATCAGTACCTGCACAGCATGGACTGCTGCAGTCCATGTCATGCAGGTACGGAGTGCATGCACACAGGGAGGCAAAACATGTGCCCCCCTGCATGCACCCCATGGCCTTCTCTCCACTACAGTTTTCATGGTGGGCTCAGCCATGAAAACCATGGTGGAAAGTAGTCTTGTAAAATGCTTGGCAGGAATGTGGTGGTCCCACCAAGTACATTGTGGCCTCAATACCGCTGCAGAGACCTAAGATCCCTGGCGGTTGCGGTAGTCCCAGGGTGGCCCGATTGCCCTGGTAGTAATTTGGCATTTGGAAGACCGCTACTCCTGCACCCCACGAGTCTGGTGGTCCGTGGACCGCTAGGTTCATAATGAGGCCCTTATTGTCTGCCTGAGCACCAAAAAAGATAGTACACAAAATTGCCTGAACTAAATCTTTCCAAGTTTAGGCACACAACTCCACTTACCTTGACAATATTGTGGTATCCGATATAGTGGAGTTGAAATATGTTCAAGTTGATATGAAAACTTTGACATTTCTGCACCAGACCCATTTTCTTAAAAAAAATACTATAGCCAATTTGTAGCCACCCAATGAGACCTGATCAATTCTTACCCAGTACAATGGACCTTGCCAAACTTTTTATTGCTCAAATCACCCTCATAGTCATAAAACCCACTCTCAAATCAAACCAGCTCTACAATTTGCATCTGTTAAACTTGTCAAGGCTAGAAAGGTTTGCCCCGAGCCCACTGGGCACTTTTTTTGCTATAGAACATCTGTGAATGGAATATCAATTGGGCTTCTGCTCGAGACTCATTATCTAAACTGCTATGCTGAAGATTCTTAACATCTTGAACATATAAGGATACTGTTTACTAATTCTTCTAGACTGTTCAGGATACTTCTATACTGTTGATTATTGCAGATTAATTCAAACTTTAGAGATTTCCATTGTAGCTTTGTCTTCCTCTTTCTCAACAGACACCACATTTTGAGGATTGGGAAATCACAGGAAGTGGGGCAATACAATTCCACAAGGGTTTGATTTTGTCTCCTGCTCTATTCCATCTTTATATATAACCCTGAGTCTGTCCAAATGAATACCAGCATCCATAAACACAAAAATGCCAGTCAGACTTAATAATATCAAAATATTGGCAAATGATCACTATGCACACATGCCTTGAAAGATTACAGGCTCGAGTGTGAGAAAACGTCCCCATTTGTAATTCCCAAACAACTGAGTTACTTCAAAAACTCAATGGTTTTTCTCCTTCACTCTCACCCAAATTAAAATCACTTTGGTTCACTCTTGATGCTCCTCCCACTCATATCCCAGAAATTAACAAGGTCAGGAACATAGGCCCAAATCTATTACTTTTTCATGCAACAAAGCACCAAATTGTGGTGTGCTGCATTGGACAAGGGGTAGAAACACACCAGAGAACCGAAACTACTGAGGCTGGTCTGCTTCTCCTGTCATCCTCTGTGCTGGTGCTCAAACAAGATCGCAGTGCGTGGCACACAGACTCGCACCATGAAGCAGATGTGAGTGTGTGTTGTCTAGCATTGGATTTGTAGTAGAAGCATACTGCTTCATTACAAATACCTGTGCATATTGGATTTGTGCTGTGCACTGTAGCAAATATGTACTGTCTTTTTTATTAACAATGAACATATTTCCATTTGTTTGAACCTACTTCAACTATATAGTAGGTTATGAAGCAAACACTGGTTTGGCTACATTAGTAGTTTAGGCTTTGCATCAACACCTATGTGCTGAAAAGCAACACCTTTCCAGCACAAAACACCTTTTGTGCTATATAATATATAGCATGTCCTATATTCCAGATTTCAGTGACACTATACTAGCAGGTGCAATCCTTTCTTATATTGTACCAGTGAAAGTAGTAATGCATTTAGCGGACAGGCTTATCTAAACATTGATGACATCAAACCATAGTGCATGAACTCCACTGGTTGCACATGATAGCCTGGGTTCAATTGAACTCTGCTGTCTCACTTATTAAAAAGAACAGATGATGGATGGAATGCTGAATTAATCAAACAATCACCCCCAGTCCCAGATCTGCGTTCAATACATCATTTCTTTGCATACCACGCCATTCCAGTTTAGACCCAGCCATATGCAAATCAGTCTTGACCCTGCTCACCATGGGAACAGTCCAGCCCGCACTGCCAGGCCAGGTCCTCCCTGGACCAGAAACAAGCATCCTGGGACCAGTTTCGGGGTAACAACCCTCATGAGCCAGGCTAGCTTGAATCCAGTCCTTGTGTTTGCTTTATTCGCCCTAAGTTGGCAGGGTATGCCCAGACGTGGGTCCCTTGCTCACTTTGCCACTGGATTCAAGCTAGCCTGGCTGATGAGGGGTGCGACCCCGAAACCGGTCCCAGGGTGCTTGTTTCTGGTCCAGGGAAGACCTGGCTTGGCAGTTCGGGCTGGGCTGTTCCCATGAGGAACAGGGTCAAGACTGATCTGCATAAGGCTGGGTCAGAACTGGGGTGGCAAATTGAGCTAAAGAACGATGATGGATTTAACCCAGATCTGTGACTGGGGGTGAGTGTCTGAAAAGTTTCAATGGTCCATCCATCATCTCCTTGTGTTTGTCTCACTTATTAAGCCATCCAACACAACAAACCTCTGCAGAATAGCCAAAGGCTCCTTTCTGAAAACGTAACTTTTTATACAGGAGTAGAACTATACAAAAGTGAGAAAACACCAAGTTGAAATTGCAAAGTTGCAAATAAATTCCACATTGTCAAGAATGCAGCACAATGCAAACATTCTGGCAGATGTCTTCACGTGCAAAAAATCTGGGTGGGAAGTTCAGTGTCTAAAGTAAAAAGATGTAGCACTGCTTTACTGTGATATGTAAGGGAAAGGGTTTAGCAATGATTACCATGTGGCTTTCCTATTCTGGTTCTTTGAGACATATTTTTAAAAGTCATTGACGCTCGGATAGTCAGATAATTAAATCCCTTTGAATATATTGAACAGATCATTTTTATTACTTCATCAACAACTGCATGAATTTTTAAAAAATGTAATAAATACGTTCAATAAAAAAAATATAATTATCTTTATCCAGTGCTAAATGTGTAGTAACGAAATCATTCTGGTAAGCTTAATTCATTCAAATCTGTTCAAGGACAATGCTATATGATGCTGTCCATTAGCCTGAAATGCAACTATTACAGTAATTATATAAGTATATACATAAAAGCCAAATTACTAAAACTGTAGCAGCACCTGTGAATTTTTGCTGAGTAATCTATGTCAGAACAACCACAAAGAACAATCACAAAGTTTCTGATTTTTTTTCAAAGAGGGGAGTGGTGCTAGAATTTAGGTCTCTAGTTGGTGAAGGTTTGAAACCTGTCCAAGTAGGAACCACAATCCTAATCAGGGTAGGTTAGATACATACTTTAAATTAACCTATGCTCACTCTCTGGCAGCTTGGCACAGAGAAGGCAGGCTTAACTTAAGAGGCAATGTGTAAAGTATTTGTGCAACACACACACACAGTAGCCCAATGAAAACACAACAAAAAGACTCCACACAGGTATTGAAAAATAAAAAATATGGGCCTCATTTATGAAAAGTGACGCATCGCTGCGAGAAAACAGCGATGCGTCACATTTCATTGCGCCCTCCTTGCGACACCAATGATGCGTCATATTTACAGTATGGCGCATCATGTCGCAAGGAGTTACAGATACGTCAGTATTTCTGACATATCTGTAGGCGCAAAAATGACGCATTGCTGGAGTGTGTCACAAAAGTGACGCAACTCCAGCAATGGGTCATTACTAACCCTGGGCGTAGTTGGCGTAGTTTGCGTAGTAGCACTTCACGTAGCTACGTGAAGTACATTTTGAACTACACGTAGCTATGCAAATTGCGTAGCTGTGTGCTTGATTGCACTGTACAATAATTGCCAAAGGCATCTTGCACAGTGCAAGTTAAGATAAAATAAGTATCTCTGTCTTTATATGCTAAAATGCATATAGCATTTCACAAAAGTGAAATCAATAAACTAACAAGCAGTGAGAAAGGTGATGATTTTGGTATCCTCCCTAACCTAGGGAGAGAACCAAGCAGATTCCTTCAAAACAAAAAGCACATCTTTTGAACGATTCAGTGGTGGTCCCATCCTCTTAGGACCACCCCAAGCACAGTTATTGGCAAAAATACAATCCCAACCAAAGGCTCTGCAAAGCATTATGGGATGAGATTAGCAGTGGGCAGTGAATATTATAGTATCCAATATCAAAATAATTCTACAAAGAGCTGCAGTTCCACTAGTCGTTACTAGATGTCCCTCACGAGTCAAATGCAAAAGCTTCATGAAAGGGTTTCAATGCTTTTGCATTTGACTCGTGAGGGACATCTGGTAACGACTAGTGGAACTGCAGCTTGATGTATTAATAATTTCAATGCTTTTGCATTTGACTCGTGAGGGACATCTAGTAACGACTAGTTGAACTGCAGCTCTTTGTAGAATTATTTTGATATTGGACACTATAATATTCACTGCCCACTGCTAATCTCGTCCCATAATGCTTTGCAGGGCCTTTGGTTGGGATTGTATTTTTACCCATAACTGTGCTTAGGGTGGTCCTAGGAGGAAGGGACCACCACTGAATCGTTCACATGATATGCTTTTTGTGTTCAAGGCATCTGCTTGGTCCTCACCCTAGGTTAGGGGGGAACCCAAAATCATCACCTCTCTCATTGCTTGATATTTTCATTGTCAAAATTCACTTTTGTGAATTTGTTATATGCTTTTTAGCATAGAAAATTGCTTTAACAAAGTATTTGTATGTGTTTAATATACTGCTGCTACGCTATGTAGATTAGCAGAGTTTTTTACTCTGCTACATGCAATTTGCGTAGTGCGTAGTAACACAAACTTTGCATGCTCCGTGAGCGTAGCAAAGTATTATGCCCAGGGTTAGTCATTACACAGGGGCAAGTCCCATGTTAAATGTGCCTGCATCAGTCTTACGCCTACCATGAGGCAGGCGTAAGATATTGACGCATTTGCGTCCTAGAAGTGGTGCAGTGAAATCTTATAGATTGCACTGCGTCACTTCTACGACCCTTTCTTGCGTCGGAACGCCCACCCTGCATACATTATACCTGGCGCAGGTATAAAGTGGCGCAGGGGTTTACAAAGTGACGCATCTACCTAGATGCGTCACTTTGTAAATATGGTGCAATAAGGCGCATTTTCTACACCGCTGGTGCGTCACAAAAAATGACGCAAGGGCCCATAAATAAGCCCCTATATATCAGAGTGAAACAGGACCAAAACGGTAAAACTCCAATCAGTGGAAGTCGAAATACACATTTTTAAAGTATAAAATGCCAAAAATAATGCTTAGAAGTCACTAGCTGTCAAAAGGGTACTTGAGGTCGCGAGGTACCGGTACAAATCCAATGTTCAGGCCAACCGAGATGGAGGGCAGGCTGGCTACAGGACCCAGACAGGTCCCGCTGAAGAAATACCTTGGCTGGAGTAAGCGTCGATGTCAAAAAACTTCTGAGTCACCTCAAGCTACGCAAAGGGGGTCCTGCTTCATCCTTGATCTCCATTGAAGTGAATGCAATATCCATCATCAAGCCACACAGAGCATCATCGTCGAGCCACGCAGACTGTGGATCCACTGTTGTCAAGAAGCCTCTGCGTCGGCATCGAATGGCAATATGGCAGAATTTCTCTTGCAGTCGATGCACTGCATCAGTTTTTGCAGAAATCAGCTACAGAACCCAGGTCTGAGGCCCAGGACTGGAGGCACCTCAGACAAGGGTAGGACTCACAGATGGCAGAGTACAGCACCGTCAGCATCATTGCAGGAAGTCTTTTGTGTCCCTGAGACTTTAGAAAACAGGTGGCAAGCCTGCACGCCCTTGGAGTAACTCTGAGTTCAAGTGAGATGGGTCTAGTCCTTGTCCTGAGCAGGGCAGGGATCAGCAGGCAGCACAGCATCTCTATAAAGCTGAGAAGTAGTTTCTGAGAACAGTCAGTCAAGGCAAAGTGGCAATTCTTACAGTACAGCAGTCTTTACTCCAGCAGAGTTCTTCCCAGGTCCAGTAGTGTACTGATTTGGAATGGTCAGAGCCCCAGTACTTATACCCAAATGTGTCTTTGATGTAGGGGTGACTACAAAGGAGCTCTCTGAAGTGCACAAAGATCCCGCTCAACCGACTCCTGTCTGCTAGTCCAACTGTGGGGGGTGAATCAGTACTTTGTCTGTGCACAGGACACTAACTATTGAGGTGTAAGTGGCAGGCCCTCCCATTCCTCCCTGCCCAGGAAGACCCATCAGAATGCGGATGAATACAGATGAGTGCTCAGAATGCAGATGAGCCTCACCTTACTGTGTTTATGGCTGTCTAGAGGGAATGCACAAATTGTAGCAGTCACGCAGCCCAGATGTGTATTGGAGACAGGCTGCAGGCACACAGATCAAAGTATAGAGCAGAGAAATGGCCACTTTCTAAAATTGGCATATCGGAAATAGTAATGTCAAATCCAACTTTACCACTAAAGTGGAAACATTATTACCATTCCACAGATATGATACATGATTTAGCTTCTCTTTTCTAATCAGGAATTACAGCTTAAAAGTGTTTTTAAGGAATTCCGAATGCTGGCCTATGAGAGGAGTAGGCATGACAGTAGTGACAAATGAATTTAGCGGTTTGCCACTACCAGGACATGTAAAACTTTAAATTACATGTCCTACGTTTTACTTACTCAACACCCTGCCCATAGGGCTACCTAGGGCCTACCTTAGGAGTGACCGATGTGTAATAAAAAGGGGAGTTTAAGGCTTGGCAAGTAGGTTTAAATGTCAAGTCGAAGTGGCAGTAAACTGCAATGGCAAGCCTGAAACCGGTTTCTAAGGCTACTTGGGTGGGTGGCATAATCGGTGCTGCAGGCCTACTAGTAGCATTTAGATTACAGGCCCTGGCTATATGATATACCACTTTAGAAGGGACTTACAGGTAAACTAAATATGCCATTCAGGTACATGCCAATGTCGCCATGTTTTAGGGGAGAAGAGCATACACTTTAGCACTGGTCAGCAGTGGTAAAGTGCTCAGAGTCCTAAGGCCAGCAAAAAGATACAGCAAAACATGGAGGGAAGCAAGCAAAAGTTGGGGGAAGACCACCCTAAGGATGGCAGGCTAACATGTGGATAGATCTGAGTTTTGCGGCAAATTATGTTAAATTATGGCAGACTAGACTATTATACATACTACCATAACCAATTACCAAATATTGTAGCATAGAATTCCATTATTGGTTTCCATGCAGTACCTGGTAAATTGGCATCATTATTTATAAAATAGCCTAATAAATATCAACCATCTACAAGTCCTTGGGTGCAGGTGAGGATGGACCAATGTAATCCCTAGACAAACCCGCAAAAGGCATCAGGCAATCATAGACTGAATTCTTTTATTGTCACATTATTGCAGATATCAATTCTCTGCCATGGGCAAACATATTAGGATCGTATTATTTAAACATTCTGATACTGCTACAAGCCTATACATGGATGTCAATGGTTCACTTTTCTGATTAGCTAGGAAGTTGACTGCTTTGAATATTAATTTCTTCACATTTTCTGCAAAGTTTAAAGATATGATATTTTAGCATACTCTGTACTATACCAATGTGGTAAAGTTCATACCACATATGCCTTTAATCGGAGCTCCTTACAGTGCACTTATGAGGCGCGTAGAGAATGTATTCAGGCCAGGGTGTTTACAGTGTTGATACCAATTTGAGAAAGCACCAAAATTGGATTTCTAGTTTCGAGCATCTGTTTTTTGAATGTAGATATCAGCCAGTAGAGTATGAAGCTAATCAATAAAACTTACACTTTCAACTGTGGTACACTATAGAATCTATCAGAAAGTAACATAAATCTTCTACCCTAAGTGGATGCACAGGAGGTCACACAAAACACATTATATGCTAATTTTCTGCAGTTTTTCCAAAAGAAGAAATGGCTCGTCAGAATTTGTGTCTAGACCAACACACTAGCATGTTTACTTGGCCATGGTTGTGTTGATAACCTTGATGTATATTTTTTCAGTTGCCTGGGTGTCTACATTGGATAATCACAGTTAAGTGTTCCAGTTTTTAGTTCACTGATATCAATCTTGTTCAGTAGGTATACATATTAAAATATATCTTCAAGACTCAAGATTGAAAGGAAAAATTAAACATTGATGAGTGGGTGCCGAACAAAACATCAGCCAAGGAATTGCAACCAATTCGAATGTATGCATTAATAATGTGTATGGTGATCACTTCCACTATTAAACAGTTCCGTTTACAGTCACAGCCTAACCTGTCCTTAATATTTTCAAATATATGTAAATTCAAATGTAGATTTATTGTAGATACAGGGACTGCGCAGCACCACCTCAGACGTCCACGGCTCCCCAAGAATATGTTATTTCCAAACCCCTCATAACACTCTACTGTGGAATTGCTTGACCTCATAAAGCCCTATACCATTCTACCAGGTGACTGAAACGCCAACCCAGCACTAACTACTACATTGTCCTCTCCCTTTAATATGTTGAACAAAATAAAAACAAATAGAAGATTCATGAACCAAGAACTCATAGTCACTACTGAGGCTAAAGCATACATAAACAAAAGCATGAATCTAGATTAATACATCTTAACCTCTACAAAGAAAGCTACAAACACTAATCATAGCTATATACATTTTCACCAAAACATGTACTTATTAAGCATGGACAAAGTAGACATAAGCATTGTGAGCAGAAAGCATAGATTCAATAATCAGAATCAACAAGGAAATCAATAATATGATCACTTCAGCGATACCACTGTGAAACTAATCGTTTTTGTTTATTCTTGCCGAGTTCCGTTGGTACCTCATCGATACTGACATCTGATCTGAGAGTTTTGTTCCTCTCATTAAAATTATTCATAGTGTCTTTATCACTGACCCCAAAAATTCTTAGGGGCATATTCACAAGAACGTACGCTAAACAGCTCCAGAAAATGGTAACGCAACTTTACACATCGGGGTCTATCGCGGGAAAATAACCCTGTGTTAACCTGGAATTCACAACAAGGTGGTACCATGCGATAGTCCTCCGAAAACGCGGCCAATGTCCGCGATACAACCACCGCGACGGAGTCAAAAACACAAACCCCAACACCAAAAAACGTGCGATGAGCCCATTCGCGATGAGGAATTCAGCGATAAGCAGCGCCAGGCCTGCCATACATACACGGCAGGCGGGAAAATCACTACAAAAGTAGAAAAAACACACAAACACAAAATGACCAACACCCAAGCACCATGGAGGGAGCAGGCGCAGAGGACGAGCGGAACCCCACAAGCACCCCGGACGACCAGCCTGGGACCTCGGTGACAGGGAAGGGCAAGGACAAGAAGAAGAGGAAGACGAAGTTCAGTCCGCAGGAGAATAGGATCCTGGTCACGGAGGTGATAGAACACCATCAACAACTGTTCGTCGCCTCCAATGTGTCATTGGGCACCAAAAATGGATTATGGCGGTCCATCGTGGACAAGGTGAATGCCGTCGGAGAGCACAAGAGGTCAATGGACGAGGTCAAGAGGCGATGGATTGACATCAAGCGCAAGACCAAGGAGAAACTCACAGGCAACCAGAAGGCAGCAATGCAGACTGGAGGTGGGAACCCAGCGCCACAGCTGGAGCTGGATGACATGGAGGAGCTGGTGTCGACAGTCATCAGTGTGGAGACCGTGGCAGGAGTCGGGGCAACGGACACTGCTCGACATGACACAACACAACAGCAACAGGGGGAGTAACCACCAGGTACTGGGGGGACGGGGAAGATGGCCACAATGGCACACATGCACAATCAAGCAGAGCACAGTGCACACCCACAATGACTCTGGATCATGGCCCTGATCAACAGCCTGTCACAATGTACATTGCCATGCTGTCTGAATGTGAACATGTACCATGCGGCTACATACATGTGGACACATTGTAACACAGCATCTCCCCTTCACATTGCAGGGGCACCGTCAACGCCACCTGCAGAGCAGTCCCAGCCACTCTTCACTGATGACGAGGAGGACACCACCAGCATCGACACCCAAGCCCTCCAAGACATCATTGAGCTCATCCGCCCATCACCTCCAGGACCAGGGCAGCCCAGCTGCATCGAGGAGACCCTACCCACTCCACAAACCACCCAGCAGGAGGCACCCACAACCCCAGCTGTCTCCCAAGACCCCCCCGAACAACACATGGCCTTCCAACGCTGTGTGCTGGAGGGCCAGAGGGAGACGGCTGAGCAGGTGCGGATGGGGTTCGACCTCATGGCTACCAAACTTGACGCCATCCATGGGTGTCTGAGTCCAATCAGGGACCACCTCCACTCCCTGACGGACACCCACACGCCGCTCCATGGTCTCCAACGAGCCCTGGCTGACATCGCTGGAGTCATGACTCGGAGACAAGAACACCTGTCCGCTCAGAGTGGCTCCAGCGATCTCATCCGTGAGATGGCACACATGCGGCGGCTCATGGAGGTCATGGTGCGGATGGAGGCGGAAAGGATGGCAGCCGCCACTGCACATCAGCGAAATGTAGCTGGGATCTACCATGCCCTGCATGTCCTCATCATGGCATTGCTGCCACAAGGCGTGGCGCAGATGAATGCTGCTGCCCCTACACCATCCACATCTCCGCCCCCTGGTGTGTCAGTGCCTCACAGTGTGGCAGGCATTTCCACTCCGGCACCTGATGTGTCACTGCCACACAGTGCGGCCGACAATCCACCTCCGGCCCCTGATGTGTCAGTGGCACACAGTGCCGCAGCCGGAACTGCACCACCCACAGGTGGGGCAAAGCACACATCCGAGACGTGGATGGGCTTGAGTTCAGAAGGAGGCACTAGCATTCATGTCCGCCACCTGGCCTGTTTCTGCTTGGTGCCTCACATTGCCCCATGACTTTTCACTGACCCCCGATACACTCTGCTGCACTCACCTTGGATCGCGACATGGACTGCCATATCCTGTTTGGTGACCAATGACACAGACCACACTGCGGACTGTACCCTTCCTCTTCCGCTGTACTTGTCATTCCCCGATGGACTCTGGCTGGCCCTCCACGGGCCCATATTGTGAAGTGGGGTTGGCATGGCCCTGTACTGCTCCAGCTGCAAAACTCCATTGGATGTGCATTAAACATTCAGAAACGCACTGCTGTGTCAAGTCTTTCATCATTCATGTATGAATGTGTGGATGAATGTAGGCTCAGTGATTCCCCCCAACGTCAATGATGCTCATCTAGTGGGAATCCAGTCACAGTGTGCTACATTGCCGATTGCGTTCCGGGTGCCGCAGACACCACAACAGGGACACACGCATTAGTCACTTCCTTGTCCGGACATGGACTTAACCACGCCCAGAGCCCCCGAGTCATTGTTGCAAGCCCTGCGCTGGTCCGGCGTACGCCAGGCCATACCACTCTTCTTACGCTCCGAGGGGGGCCCACATAGCTACATGTCCAGGCGTAGATGCTAGTGGTTTGCAGGTCGCTGGTCTAGTTGTCAGCATGTCACGGCCACTCCCTGAGGGCAGGTTTGCACGCACACCACACCCATCCGGCACAGGCGTCACAGGCCAGGTGACCCCGCCAATATAAGGGGCCGACAACGTCACATTCCCCACTGCCGGTGGTGACTGGATGATGGACGTTCCACGAAACTCAATCATAAAGGGCCCATGACTTGTTGCGCACAAGGTTAGTGGCACCCAGAGCCATGCGGCCGTCACGGGCCTACCACCACGTGGTGCTGACTGGGGTTCCACAGGGTTAGTGGCACCCGGAGCCATGTGGCCATCACAGGCCTACCACCATGTGGCGCTGACTGGGGTTGCACAGGGTTAGTGGCACCCGGAGCCATGCGGCCGTCACGGGCCTACCACCACGTGGCGCTGACTGGGGTTGCACAGGGTTAGTGGCACCGAAATTGCTGAGCGGGTGTGCAGCCTGCGATGATGACGTGTGCACTGATGTGGTCTCTGCCATTGATGCCTCAGGACTCAGCGTCATGTGTGGGACCTGCTGGGCCGTGGCGCGGGTCTGCATGATGTGGAGCATGCCATGGTGGCTGGACCTGGGCCTGGAGATTGCACGGGCATGTGGTGTGCCCACTGGTGGACACACCGTTGGAGGCAGGTGAGCAGTGGGGCCTGGGTGCGCAAATGTGGACGGCCAGTGCTGGCCGGCGGGAGGGGGTAGGGTGCGGCTGCATGTGTGCACAGGACGGGCATGCGTTGTTGCCGTGTGCAGTGTGATGGACTCAGCCATGATTGACTCTGGCCTCGATTACAGATTGCAGACCTGGTGGCTTGCAGTGTATACCGGCATGTGGTTGGAGACACACCGATGGCAGCAGGTGAGCAGTGGTGCCTGGGTGCGCGGGGGCGGGAGTGTCCCTCCTTCTCCCTCTCTCTCTCTCCCTTCCTTTCCCTCTCTCTCTCTCTCTCTCCCTCTCCCTTCCTTTCCTTCTCCCTCCCTCTCTCTCTCTCCCTTCCTTTCCCTCTCTCCCTCTCCCTTCCTTTCCTTCTCCCTCCCTCTCTCTCTCTCTCTCCCTTCCTTTCCCTCTCTCTCCCTTCCGTTCCTTCTCCCGCCCTCTCTCTCTTCCTTTCCCTCTCCCTCTCCCTCTCTCCCTTCCTTTCCCTCTCCCTCTCTCCCTCTCCCTTCCTTTCCTTCTCCCTCCCTCTCTCTCTCTCCCTTCCTTTCCTTCTCTCTCTCTTCTCTCTCTGCCTTTCTATCCTTCTCTGTTTCTCTGTGTCTCTCTCCTTTGATGTGCGCATGACACACGTTCTGATTTTGTGCTTTATTTTCCAGGCTGTGACATCAGGATTGTCCCGGACGGACCCGACAGGAGTCTTCCGCATTGGTGTTTTGTGTTGTATTCAATAAAGTTCTTGGTTGTTACTTCAATGATGAGTGACTGTTTCTCGTTCTTCTGCCCACATGTGTTTATTGTTGTCATTGTGCGACATCATGCGCTTTTTGTGGCTCTTGTGTCGTGCAAGGTATGTGTTTGTCCCGGGGAGGGATCCGGGGGGGGGGCGGGGTGTGGTGGGAGTGGGTGTTGTGGTCTCGGAGCTGCATGATCATTGTCTCCATGGCATCTGTGTGTCTTCAGATGTGGCTCTGGGCTGGGCTCCCTTTCATACTGCGGGTAGTCGTCCTGCTTTACACCAGCAAAAGGCAGGTGTTAATTCCCTGCTGCTACCGCGGCTTATCGCCTGTTTTGGGTTCGCATCGCAGATCTGGCAATTTGTTGTGAATGTGGTGGAGTGGTGTTTTCGTGTGTTTTTGCACGGGAACGCCTACTCTGCATCTCATTAGGGTTAGTTGGTGGTGTCACCCGTGGAGGTAAATTTTGAGGCGTTATCGCGGGAATACTTGCGTTGTCTGCAGTTTGCAACCGCTTGTGAATGGGGCGTTAAATCTATCTCCACTTTTGTTGCGTTAAGGTGGCGATAACTCGGAGATAAGTCCTTGTGAATATCCCCCTTAATCTTATTCACTCTGGCAGTATTCCACCAATTTTGGTTATTCACCCTGATGGCATTTCCACAGACCTTATCGACCACCATTGGTTCGGAATATTTCATGTTATCTTTTTTTTGTGTGAACAGGCACCATTATTCCCACCACATCTCCCACTTTAACCTGTTGTTGAACAACACTTTTCCTAGAATAAAAGTATTTTTTTAGATTTTGAGCCTTACCAATATTCTGTCTGACAACTTCTTCCACACCTTCAATTACATTCAATTTCACCCACCTTGACATCTGCCCAGGACAAATCTTGGACGATGGTTTTCTCCCCCTCACCAACTTAAAATGAGAGACCTTTGTAGAAGAATGTTGAGTGGTATGGTAGAACCAAAGCATTGAAAACACATCATTTTGTACCACACACTTACTTGCAATGGCCCACTGAACACAGTTGCCCAAAACTCTATTCATACGTTCCACAAGTCCATTCGTTTCTGGGTGATACAATGAGATTTTGTAATGCTCAATTCCTCTTTGTTGAAGGAATTTTTTTAAATTCTAGACTGACAAACTGTACTCTATTGTCAGACACATTGGAAGATGGGAAACCCTCTTTTAGGAACACATCCTTTAAAAAATCTATCACCTTTTTGCAAGAAAGGTTCACTTTTGAAATGGACTTCCAGCCAGTTTGAATATTAGTCAATGACCACAACTGCAGATCTGGACAAAGGAGGCAAAGAGTTAAATGGACCAACTAAGTCAATGCCCACTTTTTTCCACAGTCTAGTTGGGTATTCTATTGGTTGCACAGGCAGAGTTCTCACTTTGAACCCCTTTTCTGCACTGCTATACACCACACAATCACCAACAAAATCATCCACTTCATTATCCATGAGGGGCCACCAGAAAACTTTGCATACGTTTTGTCAAAGTCTTTCCCAAATGGCCTTCATGCGCACCACACATTATTCTTGCTCTTAAACTTTCAGGAGGTATCAATCTACCACCATACATAAGGATGCCATCTTCAACAGACAGTTCCAAAGAACTTTGACATAAGTTTGAAACTGGTATGAAACATTTTTTTGGGTCATCCATCTTCCACAAACCTCATCACTAGTACTAGTAAGTAATCTTTGAATAACTCTCTCCTCCACTCCAATTTCACTAACAGCATGCATGTTTTCCACATCAATGGGTGCTGTAAAACTGCTATCTTGCTCTTCATCCTCAATCATATCTACATCAGCATCAGCAATAAGAAATCTGGATACATAATCTGCCCTTCTGTTCTTGTTGCCAGGTAAATATGAAACTTCAAAATCGTATTGTAAAAGCTTAGTGGACAACCTAACAATCCACGGGGTATGCTCTTTGATCTTGTCACCTGAAAGAATAGAGACTAAGGGGCATATTAACAACGAGGCGATAAGCAATTATCGCCGCTTTAGCGTCCGTTTTCGGACGGAAAGCGGCGATAATTCTATCGCCTAATCAGCAAGGTCACGCTATCGCGTGAATCCTTGCACTATCGCCCTTTCCCCCTTTCCCCCAACGCCCATCCTTGCATCTCTAATGAGATGCAAAGTGGGCGTTACTGGGCGTACCCCGGATGGGCTACGTTGCAAATATCGCCGATGTTCACATCGCGATATTTACAAGGCAGCCCACAGGATTATAGCAGACGTTAAGTTTGGCGAAACGGCCGTTTTCGCCAAAATCTAACGTCTGCTATAATCCTGACTTACCTATGTTAGACATAGGAGATGGATTCTGCTGATACGACCACAGGGTCGTATCAGCAAGGTTATCGCCGTTTTGAAGGAAACATCGCTGGAAAACCAGCGATGTTCCCTGCAAAAGGGCGATAACCTCGCTATCTCTGGAATCTTTATCGCCCTGGAGTAACGCGTTGTTAATAACGCGCTACCAGGGCGATAAATACCAGAGATAGGCGGCGATAATATAATTATCGCTAAGCACGGCCAGCGATAATTATCACTGGCCGTTGTTAATATGCCCCCAAGGGACTGTGATCAGTACACAGGACAAAATGATTTCCCAGATACTGGGATGAAACTTCCTGATCACACACCAACAAGTCAAAAGTTATTTCTAAATCACAGAGAAATTAATGTCTGCCCCTCTTAATACCCTTGAGGCATGGCTCAATGTGTTCTCCACACCAACCTTGTGTGAGAATTGCCACAAGGCCAAAAGCACTGGCATCCACTATGATGGTGCACTTAACCCTGGGATCGGAAGGTTTTTAAATTTTGGACCCAACCAATTGGGATTTACCTCATTTAAACTCCTCCTGATAACTTTTGTCCCATTCAAAAGGCAATATTTTTTAACATGTTGGTGAGAGGTTTCACTTTGGACGAGTTGTCTGGCACAAATCTCGAATAAAATTCACACAGTCCAATGAAAGATTTCAGACCAACTTTATCTTCTACAATGGCTTTCACTAACCGTGGTCTAGGCTCAACTCCATGTTCGACACAATGTGTCCCAAATGCTCTACATTTTCCTTTAGAAACGAACACTTCTCACTCTTCAGTACAACACCCTTCCCTTGCATATTGGTTAAAACCTGTGTTACTGTTTTATCATGTTCTTCCCTAGTTGCTCCATAAATGATCACATTCTACCAAGTGATTGAAACGCCAACCCGGCACTAACTACTACAAAGTAGTTTATTTTTCTCTTCCTTCTTATTATTAGTATTAGTAAGTGATTCTTGATTATTACGGTATATAATGAAAATACTACCGAATTTTGAGTTGTATTCTCAACAACTTGGCTACTCTTTTAGAAAATCACCTTTCAGTATCCCTACACAGTGTGACATGAAACAGATGTAGGAATGACTATCAATTAGGGCTTTGACTCTGTCTCCATATATATAGTGGCTGAGCTCCACAAAAGGAAACAATATATTATCTCAAAAGTAAAATAACATTTCTATAGAAAATCTTAGACTTCATCTGAGCAACTTAATTCATGCGACAGAACTGTGTAGGAGAAAATACAGTGACACCAAAAACATTAAAGTCTAGAAAGAAATCATATAACAGTCCCAAACCAATAATAAAAAAAAAAAGAAAACATGTTGAAATAAGCGAAATACCAGCTCATAAAATTAAATCGATCTGAGGTATTAATCATAAGACATTAACACAATGATAACAATGTTCTGTGATATATAAAAGAGTTTCCTTTGTAACAATTTGGAAATATTAGAGATGCTGTACTGTTTTTCACGTGAATTTGGTTTCAATACTAAAACAAAACAAAGACCCCATAAAAAAAGTTGAAAAGTGGTTTAGCTGTTAGAAAAAATAATGGCCAGTTTAAGTGGCAGTCTTATTCACTTGCAACAAATGTGTATGTATTAAATCATCAAAACTTTGAAGGCTTTACTTTCCGAATTGCTACCTTTCATGTAAGTACATCGGGAGGGTCATTACATCACAGGTAACTAAATCAGGAGTTTTTCTTTGCATCCATTTTGCAAAGATGTTTACCTCTCAGACATGACCCACAAGCCCTTAGTGCGCCACCTGCCGGATTACGATTGTAATCAATGGCGCAGCGGCAGTCTCACGGCGGTGGTCTGTTAGGCTCATGGGAGAGCCTTAACATCAGACCTCTACCGTGACAGTGCCTGCAACATGTTCCTGCACAGTGTGGCATGCACCATGTTGTGCATGCCATACCGTGCAGGAAAGGTGATGCAATTCCGGGGGGCACAACACGTGCCCCCTGCATGCACCACCAGGACCAAAAGTGGCAGGGGGCCTTATTAGGCCCTCTTACTTCTATGTCCGCCATCCTTTTTATGGCAAGCTCAGTGCCATGAAAAGGGCAGTGGAAATAAAAGTCGGTATATGCTCAGCAATTCTGCAGCTGCACCGCCAACATATTCCTGCCCATTTCCAGACCACCAGTGCAGAGTGATCCTTGATCCCGGCGGAGCCGGCTGTTTTGTCGCGGTCACGTGTCCCGCCATACTGGTAATTAGGCACATAGACTTAAATAATGTTTGGAGTTTTTAGTCTTTAGGGAATGGTAGCGTACAGGGGCAGAAAGATGGATTTATTGTTCAGAAATAGGTAATGAATGGAGGTAGTACAGGTTTTTGGGGGTTCAGGGATGGATGGTGTATAGGCATATTAAGTGGATTTTATGATTTAGGGATCAGTAGTGTTTAGGGTCAGTAACGAGTTTTGAGGCCTCAGGCAAGGGTAGTGTAGAGTGGTTCTAAATGATTTTAGAGTTCGGGATGGGTAGTATATAGGGGTAAAAAGGAGTTTTAGGGGCCTGGGATAGGCAGTCTATAGGGGTAGTAGGGAGACTTTAGGCCTCAGGGTTGTGTTGTGTTTATGGGAAGTAAGGAACATTTAGGCCTCATAGAAGGTAGTGTATAGAGGTAGTAAAGAGTTTTTCGTTTTTTTAAGGTTGAGGGATGGGCTCAGGGATGGGTAGTGCATAAGGGTACTAAGGCAATTTTTAGCCTTGGTGATGGTTAGTAAATAAGGGCAATAAGGAGTGTCTGTGCTGTAGGGGCACCTCAATGTAAAAACGGCAATGTAACGACTCCTGACCTAAGTAACAACTGACAGCTCATGAGGTTGCCACGTTATGGTACCTTCATTCAAAGCAACACACACAAATGTGCCCAATCATTACCAACTAACAAAAAGCCAGATGTATTAGCCTGACATTGTAGGTTTAAGAAAAGCAGAACCTATTGACTTTTCAGGCCTACCGGGGTAGCCTGACTGCTCCAGTTTAAGCCTGCGCCCAACCTGTCAAAATAACCTTTTTGGCAGGGAAAAACCCCAGCTTTTAAAAATTAATGTCACACAAGGTAGAGTGAACAGTATTTAAAATTTGTTCATGTAGAAATGTCATGTTACCATGCCCTTTTCAGTGACAAGGTCTCAAAAGCAATTTTCATAGTGGAAGGTTCTGGCAGTCCTATGAGAAAAGAACAGATTAAAATATTAATTATGCTATTTCCAGTTAGAAACCAGCTAGAAAGATAACTCCTTTAATATTTATTAAAAGCCCAATTTAATGGTGAAGTTAGATTTTTAATAAATATTTATGAAGAGTAACATCTAGAAAGCTGCATATTCCCTGCCTGGAACCCCTAGAGGCTAGAGGCTGATTTACCTTTGGTCTCCAGTGGCTATCAATGAAGTGCATGATCTTAAAGAGGTGTGAACTACTGGAGCTACACAAAAGCCACTTTTGAGTGACAGGTAAAACTGACTGGGCAGTTATCACTCATCTGAGCTTAGAAGAATATTCAGGATGTGGGCTGTTGCTATCATGGGCACAACAGTGTCATATCCTACCTGACAGGACTGTCTGAGGCACATGTAAAACATTTGCACCCTTAAAGGGGATCAAACAGGACCAGAACGCAATTGTTACATCTGATTGCTGAGGGACCCTGTTTTTATTCCACCAGACTTCTGTCTCCTGTCTTGTTGTGGGTCTAGGGCCTGTTTCAAACTGGATTTTAGTGTTAGATGTGGGAAGTCACTGGTGATTTTCATAATACCCTCTGATACACAACCCTAGCTCTCAGAGTTCACGTTTAGATGAATCATTGTACTTGATCAGATATCCAAAAACATTTAATTTTTAACCATATCCAGGATATCCACAAAATAAAAGGAACCTGCTAGGGTATACCCAAAGATATTTTTCCAATTCATCTAGATCCCTTCTTTAATCCAGGAACAATTTATCGAAGAACTCCAATGATGGCTGAGTCCACCAGAGTGTTATCACCTACTCTGGTATGGATATGAATGGAGCATGCCATGATAAGTTGTGGGTGAGGTGACCTATCCAATATCTTTAGATCCCTCTAGGACACAAATTATGAATAGAAACACAAGAGGATTCTTTGTGTTTTTTGGCATTTCCACTTAAGCACTAGTAGTGAACGTACATGAATTTTGGGCCTGTTTGCATTAAGGCAAACAATAAGTACTGAAAAAGTTGGTAGTGCTGCACCAAGAACTCTTACCCTATTGGTTACGGTCACCCTCACACAATAGTTGGTGTCAGCCATAAATATGGCACCCCGGTGCAACTCCACAGAACATTCCTTGGACCTTTGGAGGAATAGAAGAAGGACTGCACCTGCTATTTGAGAGCTCTGAGGGAACCTGAAAGTCTGGGCCCATTCTCACTTGTACCCAGGAAAAACAAGTAGACTCCAAGGGTCAGTTGGCTGACCTCCTCTGTGGCTACAGGAGCCCAACAAACTTCAGGAGGCCTTTTTCCTAAAATATCCAGCAGGCCAGAACCAACTTTACCTGCCATGGAACTTGCTGTTGGTCTCCTTCTGATGCTCTAAGAGTTTCTAAGAGCCTCCTTTGAGGTCCTGGGGATCTTGGAAGTATACTCCTGTAGTTAATCGGACACAAGAATGATGTTTGACAATTTTGACAACTTTTCCTATAAAGATGCAGAGCCTCAGCTAAACCCACCGAAAAAAGTATCCGAACAGCAGGACCACTGGGTTGAATTTGATTTCCGCTTCATCCCACTCAAGGGTTCCCGCATCTCTGAAACAATTAAATCCCATTTTGCGTTGGGAGTGAGATAAATGTCAGCAAAAAAGCTCCAAAGCTCCAGGGCTAAAGCTGAACCAATCTGCTTCAGGTATCTGGCTTTAAGTTCCATGGTGATTTGGAAACTTTTTTCAACTTTTTGACTTCCAGACTTAATCTGGACCACTCAACTTGGTGTATCCGACCCGGTCTCCATCACCATCGGCCTGAAATTGCACCTTCGTCCCTGTCTACCATGGCCATTGATTTACATTGACCTCTTTATTTATTTGACACTTTTTACACTTAAATCTTTAAAAATTCATCTCTCCAGTTCCCCTTGTTAGGTTTTTGTTGTTTTGGTGTCATTTTTGTTTATTACATTTCTTTTCTGTTTTTACAAAATAGAGGGGTGTTTTATTGTGTTGTGTCTATGACTTTTAAACTGTTTTGGTAGTTCTAAACACTTGACATAGTTTATTTAAGTGAAGCCTCTCTGCTCTGTGCCAAAACTAGCCGGGGTGCATGTGTATACATTTCAGTTCAAAAGCTTTATTTCAACATTAATTGTCATAAAATCATTATAAATCCTAAAACAATAAATGAAATGAATAAACTAATAATAAAACATCATGCATTGAAAATAAACATCACAACATACATGAGATATTTACAAATATATAATATAGAAAGATACAGGAACCAGCAATATTCGCCATCCATGATCATAAAATGCTCAGACAGGAGAGTGGGAATGTAACCAGTTTGATCTAATAGTCCACATCCAACCACCAAACTTAGCTACAGAGCATGCATAAAAGGAAGTTGAATCAGATCATAATATAAATGCAGAGCTGCTACTTCTGGTGCCCAAGGTTTTACATATGGCTTCAGCCATTTGTTGCACAGCCCTATGTATGCTGGACATACAAATATAACATGAGAATATGTCTCAGTTGTGTTAATACAAATTGGACTGTTATTGACTGTTTCAAGAGCCCCCTTGCATGTAAATGTTTTTGGTGGGAGTGAACCAACCAGGAATTAAAAATACAGTTTTCTGTCAAGAAGAACCCATATAATGTCTTAGTATGGCTCAAAAAATGAAGTAGACTTAAAGTCTAAAAACGTCCCATCAAGGTGGTACTCTTGGTTACTCTAAGTTCATCAGTATATACATAAGCCAGTACTGCTCTTTTAAGTCCTCTTTTGAGGGAAACTGTGTACCAGATGGATTTTTCCATAAGGTCATCATACCCTTCTTCCTCAATGTTCTTTTAACGTTTTGTAACCATTCAAATTTTTGGGCCCGGTCGTCCCCTAAAACATCCTTCAATGCATCAGCATAATCAGATACATCAAGTGTGGTCCACAATCGAAGCCAGTATAAAATTGGGAGAAGTCTTGCTTTCTCTAAAATGGGCTTTCGACTAGATCTAACTGCAAAGATTTAAGAGGAGTACTTTGTGGACAATGTGTAATACTTCGCAGAAACGTATTTTCTGCAACTGCAAGCGCAGAAGTTTTAGAAAAGCCCCAAAGTTCAGAACCATAAAGGACTGATTCCACTACTTTAGCATCATAAATCTGAAGAATTAGGTGTATTAGTTTGGTAAATGAACAATTGAATTCCTTAAGTAATGCAACCCCTATTTGCCAATGTTTAAGAGACATTATTTCAACTTGGGGTTTCCATGACATTTTCTTAGTCAAGTTAACTCTAAGATAGCTAAAAACATCAGTTTGATCGAAAGGCTGGCCATTCAACTTCATTATACCCCTAAAGGACTGGTGTTGGATAAAGGCCATTAGTTTTGTTTTGGCCATATTAATAACAAGTCCTCACATCCTACAAAATTCTTCAAAGCAGAGGAGATCAAGCTGCAACCCAGTTGGGGTTTTTGGGATTAAAAGCGTGTCATCCTCTGTCCTGCCAAGGTTGGAGCATCTGTTGGATAAATGGGCATAAATTTCAAGTTGTTATTCAATAATAAAGAAAACAATGTGGGGGCAAGAACATATACTTCACAAACCTCTTTTCCCAATAGGAAATCGGTCAGTAATGTTGCCCTGTGCGCCCCATCGCACATGAGCAAAATTAGCATCATCATGAAGGCGAACATTTAAGGAAAGACGGTCCGCAGGCATGGCCATATCAAACAATAAATTCCACATTTTCATGCGCATAACCAAGTCGAAAGCAGATTTTAGGTAAAAAAAAAGCAGCATACATGCTGCCCTTTGCAATCACTACCATCCGCCAATAAAGTAAGAGCAATCTGAAAACTTGGTCGACTGTGCTAACTCGTTCCCAGAATCCTGCTTGTAAGGGAGAAAGGATGTCATTTTCTGATACCCATTCCTGGACTTTGGCCAGCACTAGGTGAGCCACAACTTTTATATTGAATCTATTACATTAGTTGGCCTAAAATTCCAGGGTAAATATCTATCACTTCTTTAAAAAATTGGAATCAACTCAGCACCTCTCCAAGAATTGGGAACTGGTGCTCCACAAGCTATTGTATTAGCTAATAAAAAATGTAACTTGACCAGGTGGCTCTGTTGTGCAGGAATAGAACGGCTGGAATACTATCCATGCTGGGTGCTCTACCCCTTGTAACTGCATTTAAAGCAAATTCCACATCGCCTAAATCAAAAGTCAGCTCGGACGATGTAGAGAAAGTAACCATCTTCTGTTCATACTGATCGTCCTCCCCATAGTACAAAAAGCAAAGTACTTAATCCATGTATCAGGGGCTACATGATTTTGAGAAACCAAAGATTAGCCCCCTTTTACCCATTTCACTAGATGCCAAAAGGTCACTGAGGGGCATATTCTCAAGGAGCCATCGCCGATTTATCGGCACTTTAGCGCCGCAAAAGTGGCGACAGACTCATCGCACTATTCATAAGCTGCTGCAAACTGCCGACATCGCCAGTTTTCCTGCGATAGCTGCCGCAAAACACATCGCCACGGATGAGAGCGACAATTAGCGCTAATGATATGCAGAGTAGGCATACCCGCACAAAAACACACGAAAACACCACTTCGCGATATTCACGATCTGCGTTGCGACCCGAAAACAGGCGATAAGGCGCGTTAGCAGCAGGGATTTAACACCTGCCTTTCACTGGTGTTAAGCCGGACGACAACCTGCAGTATGAAAGGGAGCCCAGCCCAGAGCCACATCTGAAGACCAATACATGTCATGGATCTAAAGATCATGCAGCTCGGAGACCCAAGAGGTCCACAACACCCACCACCCCCCAGTGACCCCCCCCCCGGACTACCACCGAGGCAGCGCAGAACAAGTCAGCTGACCTTCCGAAAACGGCATGTCCACTCAGCCACACAATTGCAGAATGTGGGGAGAGGTGGGAACCAAGTATGTGTGAAGGAGGCAAGTCACCCATGAATAAGAATGTACACAATGCCAAGTGTGGCGGTGATGTGCTGGACAGACTACAGTATGCAGAGCACAGACATGTCGCCGTGGACATATACTGCTGGTGTTTGCAGTGTTGTGGACAGTGGACTCAACCATCTTACCTCAGGCAGTGGGGAAGACCACGCTCATGTAGCTGTGTCGTCGTCCCCTGTACGCGGAAGCGGAGTGGGCTGCTCCGGCGTACGCCACACCAGCATAGGAGTGTGAATAAATAGACCGGGGCTCTGGCGTGGTTCACTTCCGGGATGGCCAACGCGTATGCCAGGGCGGCGCCCCTCACCCTGCCATGAGTCTGCCGCCGTGACTGCCAGCCTCCTCAGCCGATTGCTGCCTTCCGCGACACAGGCCCCCAGCGCACCCAGCAGCACAGCACCGCGGAGTAATGTGTGTGCTGACTACTGCCTTCGGCCTACACTGCGGTCAGCAGGGCGGTCAAATCAAATCCAATCCTGACCTGCGAGGACACGCCATCATCGCTGGCTGCACACCCACAGAGCGCTTCCGGTGCCATCAACTCAGTGCACCACAAGTCATCGCCATGTGGCTGTGGGCCCTTTCTGACTGCTGCCTCCGGCCTACACTGCGGTCAGCAGGGCTCACAATTCGAATTGAGTCTTGATTTATTTATGGCGCAGTCCAGTAGGCAACAGACATTGCTTCCAGTGCGGCCCGCCCGGACGACGCATCATCGCAGGCCGCGCACCCACCGAGCGCTTCCGGTGCCACAAACTCAGTGCAGCTCAAGTCATGGACCCATTATGATGTAATCTTTTGTGTGTGAGTCCAGTTCTGGTGCCCCTACCTCAGTGCACTGCAAGTCATGACCCTTTATGATTGAATCTGTGTGGGTGACCTGATGATCACTGTTCTAATTGTTGCCAGCACCAACCACTCCCTGAGGGCTGGCTTACACTCACCCAACACCCATCCAGCACAGGCGTCACTGGACATGTGACCCTGGTAATAATAAGGGGCCGGGCGCACGTGCCTGTAGCCAGTTCCACCATACATCTAAGTGTGTCCGTGTGGTCATTATGTATGAGTGATGGCCCCTGGCCCTACCACATCACATCATGCTGTGGACAGCGGACGCAAGCATGTCACTTCAGGCAGTGGGCAAGACCTTGGACATGTAGCTCTGTCATCCCCCCTGTAAGCGTAAGCGGAGTGGGCTGGGCCAGCATACGTCAGTCCAGCGCAGGGGTGTGTAGAATTAGCCCGGGGCTCAGGGGGTGGTTCAGTTCTGGCCTGGACAAGGAAATCACCAATGCGTGTGTCTCTGTTGTAGTGTCGGTGCCACCCGGCCCACAATTGACAATGTTGCAATGTAGTATGCACTCGGAGGGCGGTCTCGCACGAACGGTGAAATGAAGGAGCGCAAGACCGCTCGGGGTCTTGGCTCATACATGCCAAGTTTTGTGTGTATCTGCATTGCCGCAGCATTAGCCAAATGCCTAGCCTTAATCGCAGCGCGAGTTCAGCCAGGCATGAACTCTACATCTGTGTCCGCACTGTCCTTACCATAGGCCTATACTCACGTGGCCGCCCACCTTCAACAGCCAACATCACAGTGTCGTTGTCAGGCTTGTGGACATGCGCAGACAGGCATGACAATGGTGTGCCGTTGGAGTGCAAGTGATGCAACCGCGCTGCGTACACAAGTGAATAGGCTTGGGGGGAGGGAGGAGCAGCTGCGAGGCAACGTAACACACAGTGATGCCACTCATTTGCCACATGCAAGTCATGTCAAACATGAATCCCAAAGTCACACACATCCCACCCCACACCCAACAAACCACATCACAATTCCTGAATGCAAGCAGATGACAAACTGACATTAGGGATGAAAGCTCCTTTGTCTGAACTATCAGGCGGAAGCACTCATGCACATCCGACCTCGGAATTGCATGTGCCCGGCACCCCCTGACAGATACGATAGCAGTTGAGGATGACTCCCACACTACGCACAGCCCGACGACAGACCAACGTATACACACCCCACACACAGAAGTCCTTGCTCGGAGTTATCTTGCATGGAATGGCCTTCACACTTACTCCCACACCATCCCAGGTGTACAACCGTTGCACACTTAAACAACTCATTGATCCAAGCTGTGGCATTTCATCCACAGAACTGGCGCAGGTCAGAACAGTGCCGCTTCAACTAGGGCCACTAACGCAATGGCAGAACATCCCGGACACATGCACAACCCCTGTCACGTGTAACTGTACCGTGCACGTATGCTGCATTTACTGGGGGCACTGCCATTGGTAGTGCTGCGGGTCAGTTACCGGCTAAGCTTACGCCTTGCCAACGTCACCTGTATTCAGCCTGTGTTGCATTGTCGATCGTGCATATTCGAGTGGTCCATGGATGTCTGCCTATCCAACAGAACGGTAGGCGAACTGGATTTCAACATGTGTGTGCGCCCCCTGTTGGCCCACGACCAGGAGTGTCACCGTGATACCCGTCTATGGGATGCCTGGATACTTGGCATACATGCTGGCAGCTGGACCTGGGATATTGCAGAACTCCTCGTGTGCATTGACCACATTGAGCTGCTCCCCAATTGGGCTGTAGTGCTAATTGGTGACAGGGGGTTGACGCAGCACATCTGTCCGGACCTGCTAATGGATAGCCTCGCCGTCAAGTTCGATGAATTCTACAACAACCTCATGTTGGAAATGATTGCCTACGAAGCTGCAATCGCTTTCATGGACGTGTAACTACGTACCTGCAGCCACAACAGTTTGGAACCCATTGCACATGTCCCGACACCTTGTTGAATCTTGGGGTTCTGGTCACATATCCCACGACACCAGTGGACATGGCTGCATTCGCCTGGACCCCGAATACGTGGGTGGACAAGCACGCGGGGTAACACACACCTGTGAAAGGTGAGGCACTCCCCCGGAGTGGACAGCGGCGCTTTGCAACGTTCCTCATTCTGACATGCTGCTGCATTGGTCCGCATGTTGTGGCACTTCTCTTGCCCGTACTGACACGCATATGCTAATAAAGTCTACACACATTCACTTGTATTCAACTATGATGTGAGTTGTTTTGAAAGACGATGTGTGTCTCACTGCCTATCTGGGTCACAGCCATACATGCACATTGATAGCATTACCCAGGGAGTACCATTTATGTGGAATCACTGTCCCTACATTCATCAATACTTTCATGCTTAATTGATCAGGGCCATGACACATCAGTGTGAATTTGAATGTTTTATTCGCATTCAGTGGGGTGTTTAAGCTGGACCAGTACAGTACCATGCAAACCCCACTTTCCATTGTCGCCCCGTGGAGGGCCAGCCAGAGTCCTTTAGGGATTGACAGGTTCATCGGAAGAGGAAGACTTCAGTCTGCAGTGTGATTGCTGTGTCATTGGTAACCATTCCAAATATGGCAGTCCATGTCGTGGTCCAAGGTGAGTGTCACTGAGTGTAACGGGGGACAGTGGAAGATGTAATTCCAGGGCATGATGCAGAGGGAATAACAAAGCTGAAACAGGCCATATGGCGGTGATGTATGCTACCACTTCAATCTTACCTCCAAGCCAGATTCATCATCATCTTCGTCCTCTGAAGTGTCAGGTGCCTCACATGTGGGTGGTGGTGTTTGGTCTGCCACACTGTGTGGCACTGACACTTCATGGGGCGGAGATGTGGATGGAGTAGTAGCAGCATCAGTCATCTGCGCCAGGCCGTGTGGTGGCAATGCCATGATGTGGATCTGTAGGGCATGGGAGATCCCAGCTACATCTCGCTGGTGTGCAGCCGTGGCAGCCAATCATTCCGCATGCATCCGCTCCATGTTCTCCATGATCCTCCGCATGTGCCCCAACTCCCGGCTGACATCGCTGGAGCCACTCTGACTAGACACTTGTTCTTGTCTCCGAGTCATGACTCCAGCGATGTCAGCCATGGATTGTTGGAGAGCATGGAGTGGACAGTGGGTGTCCGTTAGGGACTGTAAGCGGACCCTGATGGGACTTAGACACCCACGTATGGCATCTAGTTTGGCTGCCATGAGGTCGAACCCCACCCGCAGCTGTTGAGCCATCTTCTCAGGGCACCCTAACACACGGTGTTGGAATGCCATGTGTTGGTCGTGGGGGTCCTGGGAGACAGCCGTGGTGGTGAGTGATTCCTGCTGTGTGGTCTGTGCAGGGGGTGGGGTCTCCTCGATGCAGCTGGGCTGCCCTGCTCCTGGAGGTGGGGTTCCGAAGCTGTCCATGAGCTGCTGGAGGGCGTCGGTGTCGATGTTGGGGAGGTCCTCTTCGTCATCAGTGCTGAGTTGTTGTGTCTGCTCTGCAGGAGGTGTTGATTCTCCCTCTGCAATGTGAAGGGGAGATGCAGATTGACACTGCCACCGTCTCCCCAATGATGACTCGGGTCACCATTTCCTCCATCTCATCCAGCTCCTGGTGTGTCGCTGGGCTCCCACCTCCAGTCTGCAATGCTGCTCTCAGGTTGGCAGCGATTTTCAGCTTGGTTTTGCACTTCACATCAGTCCAGCGCTTCTTGCAGTCGTCCACTTCCCTTCTCTTCACTCCGACTGCATTCACCTTGGCCAAGATGGACTGCCATATTGTATTTTTAGTTGCCAATGTCACAGTGAAGGTGATGAACAGTTGGTGGTGGTGTTCTGTCACCTCCGTAATGGGGATCTGGTTTTCCTGCGTACTGAAACGCGGGTTCCTCTTATTCTTCTCCTTGCCCTTCCCTGTCCCCGAGGTCCCAGGCTGGTCCTCCGTGTGGCTTGTGGGGTTCTGGTTGTCCTCTGTACTTGCTCTGGCTCCCTCCATGGTGCTTCGCAGTTGTTTGTGTTTTGCGGGTGTTTTTTTTTGCCGCTTTTATAGTGATTGTTCCCGCCTTACTTGTGGGACTTGCGGGCCTGGCGCTGCTTTTCGCTGGATTTTTATCGCAGTTGGGCCCATCGCAACTTTTTTCACGTTCGGGTTTCCTTTTTTATCGCCGTCGCGGTAGTTGTATCGCGGACATTTGAGGCGTTCTTGGGTAACTATTGCATGTTACCGCCATGTTGGGAATATGACGTTGACACCGAGTAATTTTCCCGCGATAGACGGCGATATGAAAAATTGTGTTAGCCTATTTTGGCGATGTTTATCGCTCGTTCTTGTGAATATCCCCCTGAATCTTTTACAGAGCATGCCCTTTTAAGGGCCTGCCAGCAGTTCTCGTCCCATGATTTCTTTGCCTGGGCCTGTACAGCTCTATATACCTTCCTAGCTTGGTGGATGTTTACTGGGGATTTAAATTTGATGTCCGTTATAAGGGTCTACTGTGCCTGCCTACACTCCTTATTAAACCAGTTCTGCTGCACAATTAGCTGCCTACGATTAGTTTTGTATGGAACGCAAAAATATGTTTTCAGTTTCTCAAACAGTTTTTTATGTAGGACTGTCATTATCTCTTGTGTTTCTGCACATTGGCTATGCTCCCTCAACAGCACCAATGCAGTGGAAACATCCTCCTTTATAAAGAGCAGAGTATCTGGCTTATCAATCACCTTAGACCACTGAACATGCCTCAGATCATTTGAAAGCAGCAAGTCTCTGGTTGAAGATAGAGGGGGAGGGCCAACTGCCTTTCCCACAGTGGCGAATTCCATTTTAAAGGACAGGGGTTGTGATTACTCTCTACTCTGTCATGAGGTCTGGTGTGCTGTTGAAATCTGGCTTTGAATAGAATTGGGCACTTCAATTTCACGTCCAATATTAACAAAGCATAAGTTCATTTAGGCACCCGCGACAAAGGCTTCAGCAGGAGCAGACGGTGTTACTGAGTGAGTCGTGACTGTATCAGTATTCATCAAAATCGGGCCAGCTATGCATTCTTGAGGAGCTATTAATGGTTGTAAATCTATCTCATGAGCTGGAGACCCCGCTTTAATAGGAAAACAGGTGCAATTTGTGCCAAATTTTGTTTGGGGCTCGGGAAGCTTGTATTTAAAGTGTATGCCTGTGTCAACCAAGTGTAAGGTCCATGCATGTGTATACAAATGGTTGCCAACACTTCCTGGTTGAAGTGTTGGCAGCTAATCAGATCTCAGCATGAGCTATGTTGGAGCTGAGGAGGATCTGCATCTCTAGATATACAAATGTAGTTTTTTCTTTAATAGCTGAAAAACTACTTAATGGATTTACACCAAATTAAAAAAGTGCTCTTTTGTATACAAGAGCTATCTTTCTGCCAAATATGGTGTAATTTGGTTGAGCGGTTTGGGCTGTAGTCGTGTTCAAAATCCCTATGGGAAATTGCATGGGCAAAAATGCGTTTTGGGACCCCTCTTTTTCTCGTCTCCTGCTTGACGAATATTTCCACTCAGCAGCTGAAGTGAGTTGTACACTAGTTTTGAAGATTTCGTGAATATTGGCGGTAGCCAGTATGTAGTTATAGTTAGGACCATGTTTCCATAGAAAAAGCAGTTTTTGACATGGCTATAACTTTGGCGTCGTTTGATCAATCTTCATGAAATTTTCCCAAAAAGTGTCAAGGAGGGTTCTATTGTTATGGAAAGTTTAGGGGCGATCCGTGCAGTGTGGATCGAGAATTTGGGGAGCTAAAAAAGGTTGCGTTTGTAATGTTAATTCCCATAGGAAGCTTTAGCCACACCTACAGACCGAACAACTGAACGGACTTACACCAAATTTGGCAGGGAGGTAGATGTTGGTTCAAGGAAGTGCCTTCTGCTTCTTTGGTGTAAATCCGTTCAGTAGTTGTTGAGAAATGTAAGTTTAAAATTATAGTGATATCTCTGACCGTGGGTATTTCTCAGAGGTTTCGCGATGAATTGCGAATGAATTCGCCAACGGGAATGCAATGATTGGCTGGACGCAAGCAGAACACAAAGTTGCAGCCGCCATTTTATCTATCGGGAATGGTTCCCGCGGCTGAAAATTTGTGTGAAAGCCCACATAAGGGGTCAGGGTGGAGATACTATGACCCAATGGTTGAGAAAGGGTGGTGTTAGTGACACAAGTTATGTATCCAAAATTATTTTTTTTAATCATGCACGATATTCGTGATGACGATGAGACTGCCAGTGCAGCCCCCGTGTACCATCGCGGGGACATCGCGACTACCGACAACATCGCTAATATTGGTGGAAATATAAAAAATATATCAGTGAATCATTAATACGCATTGTTATAGAGACATTGAGATTCTGATAAATGTTTTTATAGAGCTATTTAAGATACTGAGTTATCTACTGTGATGGTTAGAATTAATTATATAGTTATAATTTTTTAATGTGGTGGTGGCTATTGAATTCCTGCTTTTGTTTTCCGTTTTAGCGACATGTCCGCATTGATCGTGTCTACCGACGTCATTGCGATCTCCGGAGTCACTGCAAAAATATAAAATAGGTTTTAGAGATGGTTTTTATAGAAACTCTCAAGAAAAATATGAGTTTAGAGAATACTGTAAGAAATCCTAGTGTGTAATATACTGTAATATGTGTGTATTATGTATTTTAGACTTTATGGAAAAGGTGCGATTGTCGCGGTTAACGACGTCATCGCAACGTCCCAAATAACCACGAAAACGGAAAATAGTGCAATGTTCAGAATAGATTTTTTTACGTATTATTTTTGGATGTGTTGGTGGCCATTGAATGTCTGCTTTTGTTTTACGCTTTCACGACGTGTCCGAGGGAATTGCGATTACCGACGTCATCGCGGTCTCCGGAGTCACGGCAAAAACAGAAAATAGGTTTTAGAAATGGTTGCTCTAGAAATACACTGGAAAAACATGAGTTTGAAGTTTACATTAATAAACCTCTAGTGTGTAAAATACTGTAGTATGTGTGTATTTATGTATTTTAGACTTTATGGAAAAGGCGCGATTGTCACGATTAACACGTCATTGCGACGTCCCCAATAACCGTGAAAACAGAAAATAGTGCAATGTTCAGAATTGATTTTTTTACATATTATTTTTGGGTGTGTTGATGGCCATTGAATGTCTGCTTTTGATTTACGCTTTCACAACGTGTCCGGGGGAATTGCGATTACCGACGTCATAGCGGTCTCCAGAGTCACCGCGAATACAGAAAATAGGTTTTGAAGATGGTTGTTCTAGAAATACACTAGAAAAGCATGAGTTTGGAGTGTACAGTAATAAACCCCAAGTGTGTAAAAAACTGTAATATGTGTGCATATATGTGTTTTCACTTTATGCAAAAGGCACGTTCGTCGCGGTTAACAATGTCATTGCAACGTCCCTAATAACCGCGAAAACAAAAAATAGGTCGGAAAGACGGTTTTTAAAAAAACTTAGTAGAACATTATGAGTTTAAACATGCTTTGAAAGAAGTATGTAAGTAAGAAGTATGTAAGTATGTAATATGTGTAGGGCAATGTCCAGAATGGATTTTTTTACATATTATTTTTGGATGTGTTGATAGTCATTGAATGTCTACTTTTGTTTTCTGTTGTCGCGACGTGTCCACGGGGATCGTGACATCGTCGCGAATATAAAAGATGGGAAAAAAAACAACGCTTATTAATCCACTGAAGAAAATACAAGCTTATAAAAATACAACTTATCTAGCCATTTAGATAGAAAATACAATTTAAAAACGTTAAAAATTCAATAAAAAAATCATAGGCTACATGGACATTATAGTTGAGAAATAGAATTTGACAAACTTTAGAAATTTACTGAAAAAAACAAAAGTTACAGGGACGTTATAGTGAGGATTTAGCATTTAAAAAACCTTAGAAATGTACTGAAAAAAACAAAGGTTACAGGGACGTTATAGTTAGGTTGATATTTCACTCGTATAAAACCACAGAAATTCAGCAGTTATAGTTAGCTGAGCTAACTATAACTTGCGCCACCGCAATCCACTGCTTATGACCTCACATATTACATAACTCATGACATGGTCAGTGACATCACATCTCAAATGGCATCACTTATGACATCACTGATGGCATCATCCACAGAATCCCTTACGCACCCACTCACACCCCAAATAACCCTTCATACACCCACTCCAACTTCCACACTACCATTCTCAAAACCATTGACACACCCATACCCGTACCATTTTTAAAATTATTTTAAATCACAATTTTACGATCTCAGGTCTGCCTATTTATCGACCTCCTGGCCCCTCCACAGTCTTTCGAGCTGAATTGGCAAATAAGATTACATTACTGGCTAGTGGGGCTGCTAATTTCACCATTTTAGGAGACCTTAATCTTCACGTAGAATACCCCTGTAAATCAGATATTTCCAACTTTCTGGCCGATTTGGAAGCCTGTCAGCTGACCCAGCGTGTCGGATCCAGTACGCACGTTGCGGGTCATTTATTAGATCCGATATTCTCCAATTTAGACTCCCTGGATGCCGCACCCCCTCTCCCTATGGCCTGGTCCGATCACTTTCTTGTCCCTTTCTCCATTCGTTGGCTAGGGAAGCCGGCCCAAACAGACTCTCTATCTATAGCAAAACGTCCTTGGCATAAGTTAGACACTGATAAATTCTCTGACCTATTGCTAAGGCATAAACCCCAGTTTCCTTCTAATTTAGAATCCGCTGTGACACTCTCTCATGATTGGATATCTTCAACTCTGGATAAGTGTATCCCGGCTAAATCCTGCTCGATAAAAAAAAGGAACTAGCTAACCCTTGGTTTAATGAGTTTTTGAGTAAAGAAAAACCAAATGTAAACATTTAGAACGTGTCTGGAGAAGAACCTATGATGCGGAATCTAAAACTAATTATCGTGACTCTATCAAGATCTATCACAAATTAATTCGGAAAGTTAGAGCTGAGTATATTGCCAACGAAATCCTGGAAAGCAAAAATCCTTCTAGGACGATCTTTTCTCTCCTTAAAGTTACGAAAGGCTCTAAGGTGAAGGCTGACTCCCCCATCTCATCTAATACTCAATGTGATGAGCTGGCCAATTACTTTATTCATAAGGTGGAAAAAATCTATAATAGCTTTGCCCCTAGCACTCATTTAGCTGGAGAAGAATGCTGTGAAGACAAAAGGCCCTCTAGGGGCGATAATATACTTTGCTCCTTCCCTCCACTATCGTTGACTGAAACTGAATCTCTATGCAGAAAGATTAAATCTGGTTCGGCAGCTGACCCTTTGAGACTAGCACAGTTTCATCAATTACAGAGTGTCCTTTTACCTGTGGCACGGGAATTGATCAATTTGTCTCTGTCCTCAGCGTCTGTACCTTTAGTGTGGAAGCATGCCAAAGTGATTCCCCTTTTAAAGAAACCCTCTCTTGAACCCTCTGATCAAGGCAATTACCGCCCCATTTCCCAGCTCCCTTTTTTGGCTAAGGCCACTGAATCTCATGTTAACACCATCCTCACTGAGTTGGTGGAAATGATATTCTGGATGCCTCTCAAAATGGGTTTAGGTCCTGTCACAGCACTGAATCTGCGCTGATGGCGGTGACCGAAGATATCCGTGACAGGCTGGATGAAGGAAGCTCGGTGGCCTTGATTCTTCTTGACTTAAGTGCCGCGTTTGATACAGTGTCACGCGGAATACTGCTGCGCAGGCTGGAGGAGATTGAGATTGGGGGTCTGGCGTTGGCCTGGTTCCACTCCTTCTTGGAAGGCAGAACCTTCCAGGTCACTGTGCCCTCGTTCCACTCCCAGGAGTATACTATTAAGCATGGGGTGCCCCAGGGTTCGATCCTAAGCCCCATGCTTTTTAACATCTATGTACAACCTCTGGCAGTGGTAGCTAGGAGTAGAGGGCTGTCCTTGGTGTCTTATGTGGATGACACCCAACTAGTGATCGCCTTCTCTAAGAAGTGTGATCTTAACCTTGTGAAATTTAAGGATGATATGCTGGCAGTATCTAATTGGATGTCAGCTAACTGCCTGCAGCTTAATGCGAGCAAATCCGAAATTCTTTTGCTGGGCAAAGATAGTGACCTGTGGTCTGAGCAGTGGTGGCCGGAGGAACTCAAACCAGCCCCCACGCCAAAGGAGGTGGTTAAAAATCTGGGTTTCTGGATAGATCGTAATCTGTCCTTTGACACCCAATCTAAGTCAGTCACAGGGACCTGCTTCGGGCTCTTGAGAGGCCTCAAACCTTTGTTGGTTTTTTTCAATCCCTCTATTCAACAGACCATTTTACAGGCCACGATCCTGTCCAGACTGGACTATGGAAATGCCCTATATTTAGGTGCTAGTAAATCTTGCATTCAGCGACTCCAAAGAATTCAAAATGCGGCAGCTCGTACTTTGCTGGCCCTCCCAAGATCCTGTTCTGTGTCTAGTTCTCTGTCCAGGCTTCACTGGCTGCCGGTGGAGAAAAGGATTCAGTTCAAGACTTTGTGTGTTGCTCATAAAATCCTGAATCATCAAGCCCCCAAGGTCTTAGCGAATTGGCTAGTGCCATATATCCCGAGGCGTTCTCTTCGCTCTGCAGATAAAAGGCTAGTCTGCATCCCTCGAGTTTGTAGAGCCAGAGCAGGCGGTCGCTCATTTAAGGTATTGGCAGCTAGGCTTTGGAACTCCCTTCCCTCTAGGATTAGAGGGCTACAGCACCTTTTAGAGTTCCGGAGAGCCATAAAGACCTGGCTCTTTCCGGGTAGCCTCAGGGCATTTTTTCTTTCTCTGTTTCATGAAAGTTTACCTGGGTAGCGCTGGGACGCCCCGTTGCTGGAGCAGCTATGCGCTGTACAAATTCGATAAATAAAATAAATAAATAAATACCAGTACTTACACACCCACTCTCTGATTCATAGGTCTACACACACATCCACTCAGTCACCCATACAGGTATTCATACTCCTCGATCACTAATACAGCCACTGATATATCCACTCATACACCCATACAGCCACTCACACACTGTCAGTCACTCATAAAGCTACTCACACACCTACTTACTCACCTAGAGAGTCACTCACACAGCCATTTACTCACCTTTACAGTTATACACACTCACTCACTTATTCATACAGATACTAACAGGTATTCACTCACCTATACAGTCACTGACGCAAGCACACATTCACCCATACAGCCGCTATTACAATCCCTCCCTCACACGTACAGTCACTGATATACTGCAACACTCACCTATGCTGCCTTTCACATATCCAGTTACTCACTCATATTCCACTATATGTATATGAAAGAATAAATGAAGAAACTTGTAGAGCGCAACGAATACCCGGAGGCGTTTTGGCATCTTGGCGATATGAGTGTAAGGATCAGGCAACCCCATAACTTCTACTGACGTAATAACCAAGTTTTTAAGGATTTCCTAAAAGCTGGTAAGGAGGTAGCAGTTTTCAGATCCTGAGGAAGTCGATTTCAATTTAAGGCTGTGCAAATACCAAAGCTCCTGCCACCCCAAGAAGTACGTTTGCAGGGAGGAACAACCAGGTTACTGGCGGAGCTGGAGCGAAGAGTCCTACAAGGCAGATACCATTTGAAACTCTCCTTCAGATGTGCAGGACCTTGTCCATGAAGGCCTTGAAAGGCCTTAAATACTGTCCTCTGCTTAACAGGCAGCCAATGTAACCTGCTAATGGTTTGAGATGCAGAGTGGAATTTAGGCACATTCAGGAGCATCCATGCTGCAGACGTCTGTAGGATTTGAAGTCTGTTCAAAGAGCTTTTACCAAAATTTTGATAGATACCGTTACAGTAGTCTAATCTATATAAGACTAATGCAATGACAACTGTCTTTAAAAGATCAAAAGGAACAAATTAAGCTGCATTTTTGATGATTCGAAGAGCATAGAAAGAGGTGAAAATGTCTTTGTTCACTTGCTCTTTGAAGGTGAGTTTCTCATCCACCAAGATGCCAAGGTTTCTAACCTTCTTCACAGTTATTGGAAGTATGCGCAAGTCATCAGGCCACCATGAAGGAGACCAGAAGGAGGTATTGTTCCAAAATGGGATGACTTCTGTCTTAGATTAATTCAGTTTCAGACAGTTATTGTACATCCATTTGCTAAATGCGCTCATGAAGTTCTGAAATGTGTCTATCAGAATGGATCTGTTGTTGGAAAGCAAGACCACAATTTGGGTATTGTCAGCATAAGATACTAGTGATAACCCAAAAGACTTGATCAAAGTTGCCAGAGGTGTAACGTAAATATTGAACAGGATCGGCTCAACGATGAGCCTTAAGGAACCCTGCAAGGAAAGGAATAGGCCTCAGATGTAACATCTTTAAGCAAAAAAGATTCAACCCGATTCTCAAGGAACAAGCGCAGAAGGGCCAGCACATCGCCTTCTATCCCTAAGCTCTGCAAATGGTCAATCAAAAGGTCATGATTGACTGTGTCAAATGCTGCGGACGAATGAAGTAAGATAAGGGCTGCATTACCGCCCTTATCTAGTGGGGACCCGATTTCCTCTGTGGCCACAATTTGTGCTGATTCAGTAATGTGACCACTTCTGAAACTGAACTGTGTATTATCCAAGAGATGGTTGCTCTCTATAGAAGAGGCTATTTGCATGTTCATGGCCTTCTCCACCATCTTAGCAGGAAAAAGAAGTCGGGCGATGGACCAATAGATGCTAGGATCCAACATGTTTAGGTTGGGTTTCTTTAGAAGTGGGAGCACCGAGGCCGACTTCCACAGTTTAAGGAAGAGTCCTGAACTGAACGAGGCTTTAAAGATCTTAGTCAGATGGATGGCCACTAACTCGGGCACTAGGTGATCTATCTTAGGTGGATAAGGGTCCAAAGGAGATCCTGATTTGGTTTTCATGATAGCCAGTTTAACTATCAGGTGATCTGATTTTCTAAGATTGGGCTTTCTGGGGTTTACAGAAGATATATGTACATATGGACCACTGCCTGCTCTTAAAACATTAAACCTAAATGTGTAATTTTTTTCTTTTCAAATGCATCCTGCTTTCCTTTAAGGAATACGGGCTGCATTAAAAAAAAATTACATTGCTTTACTATAAAACAGTCACAGACATGGTGGTTTGCTGACCCCAGCAGGCCACCATCTCTGTGATGACTTCAATTCTAATGGGTTGCAAACTGCAACTTACCTCATTAATATTCTTGAGGTAGGTCAATTTGCGACACGCTAGGAATCGCTAAATGAAACTCCATCTGTTTTATACATTAGGAATAGCAATTTCCTAATTGCGATTCACAGAAAAACACAATTAGGTAATTGATATTCCAATTTTTTTTGCATATGTGCCAAAGTGCATTGGATAAGAAAAAAGCTGCCTCTCTGCGAGGGCTAGGGGCTAAGTATGAGAGATGCTTCTAGGGCTGACAAGCTAAAGCTGACCATAAAGCCCTAATGGAAGAACTAGGGGGCATATTAGCAACAACAGGCGAAAATTATCGCTAACCGCGCTTAGCGGCAATTTCTTAACGCCGCCTATCGCTGGATATTATCGCAGAGATAACATGCTATTAGCAAGGTTTATCTCCAATGCGATAAAATATCCAGCGATAGCGGCGAAATGCGTGAATATCGGTGGAAAAGCAGCGATATTCACGCATTAACGCCATGGTGGACTTAGGCTGACAATCCACCTCCTATTCTACAAACAGGTAAGTCATGTTTTTAGCAGGTGTTAAATTCTAGCTATATTCGCCTGCGTTGCTAATAGGGAGAAGTTGTGTTAGCGACTGTTTTCAGTCGCTTTTAGTTGGGAACGCCTACCTTGCATGTCATTAGCGATAATTATCGCTGGCATGCAAGGCGATGGGAAAACGGGCCGCTATCGCCAGAAAGCTGTCGCTAACGCCTGTTAGCGACAGCTTGCTGATAGGGCGATAAAAAATCGCCGCTTTAGCGGCAAAAAGTGCCGCTAAAGCGGCGATAAGGCCCTTGCTAATATGCCCCTAGAGGTCTCGGACACAAACTGAAATGGGAGCCTGGACGTTACTGCATTGAACACGGTGTAGAGGTGACCCTTAAGCCTGCAAGGAGGAATGTGACATAGGATTTGCTAAAGTATACAACATGTGTTTAGGACGCTGTTACTTTATTTGATGGGAACTGGAAGTTGTTTTTAAGTATGTTTTTGAGTCCAATAAAAAAATTTTTTTGCACAAGATCATTAGCACCCACAGTGTAGCATTTTCCATGCACTATATGAGCGTGACCCATTGTCCTTTGAAATGTAGTCCAGCATGGTTGACCTATCATTAAGGTCTAGTACTGTATTACGAATGTGATTTGTGGCCGAGACAAGCTGGCATCTTTGCGCTGCGCATTGTTTGCCCTGTTGTGTGGCATCTAATTTAGGGGGCATATTTACAAGGCCCTTGCACCACTTTTGCGTCACTTTTCCCATGTTAAAAATGACGCAAAAGTGGCGCAAGGGCCTTGTAAATCTGCCCCTAGGTTTTTCAATCTTGGGGGCTTATTTACAAGCCCCTTGCGCCACACGTACGTCACTTTTCCCATGTTAACAATGACGCAAAAGTGGCGCAAGGGGCTTGTAAATAAGCCCCTTGGTTTCTGCCCTCGGGGTGTTACTTCTAGTATTCCTAATACTGTCATTTGCAATTTTATTAAATATACGGGGGCTTATTTACAAGCGCCTTGCGCCACTTTTGCATCATTTTAAACATGGGAAAAGTGACGTAAGGCGCAAGGGTTTGTAAATAAGCCCACGGTATTTAGGTATTAGCAAAGTTATTATGGACCCCAAATGAACGTCGCTTTTGTCACACAACTTATTCATGTAAATGTGGAAGTCAACTTGGCAACTTGTTACCACTTTCTATTCTGCTTGCATTTTTAACACCCGCACTTACCTTCTTATGTATGCAAATGATAGCATTTCTTTCCGAGACTCAAGTGGCCTCTAGAGATCTTCATCTCAGTTTACCAAACTTTTTACAGCTCTGTAAATAATCTGAGGATTAATTACAGGAAAACAAAGATAATGACAATGAGCAAATGCAAATAGCGTTTCCCACGGACCTGACTCGAGCCATGTTAGATGCATAAACACTTAGGCGCCGGCCTCCATCATCCGCGTCTGCTGGTCCCCAGAGGAAGGACCGCAGATTTATCGAACAGTGCTCAAGAAAAATTACTACCATTCTTTGCGATGAAATTAGAAGGCTAATGACTGCGATCTGTAATAATACACAGGGGGCCAAATTAGAAAATTAAAAAAGAGACTGAGTAAAGGCGAATGAAATCTTAGTAGAAAGGCTTTCATCAAAATATATGTTTCCTGAAAAGTTGATACTTCAATAATAACAATTCTCTGCAGGTTTCACGATTACAGTGGGGCTGGATTGCATAAAAATGTTTTTGTTAAAGGTAATGAACCAATTGCAAATGGGTAATCATCATTAGAGGATTAGTACTGAGGAGTTACTTAAAAGCACAAGCCAGTGCATTAATAAACACTTATTCAAATATTAAATACTTAATTAATAATTATTTCCTGTTAGAACTGACAGCCCTAGGGTGGTCTTCCCTCCAGCTTTTTGCCTGCCTACTCCACATTTCTGACCTCGTTTTTGCTGGCCTTAGGACTCTGTACACTTTACCACTGCTAACCAGTGCTAAAGTACTTGTGCTCTCGCCCCTAAACATGGTAATATTGGCTCATACCCAATTAGCATATTTAGTTAACTTATAAGTCCCTGGTATTGTGGTACGATATGTACCCTGGGCCTGTAAACACTGCTACAGGGCCTGCAGCAGTGATTGTGCCACCCACTTAAGTAGCCCTTTAACTATGGCTCAAGCCTGCCATTACAGAGCCTGTATGTGCATTTTCACATTGAAATGTCTACTGGCAAAACCACTCTTTTGCCAGGCCCAAACATACATTATGTATATAAGTCACCCCTAAGGTGGGCCTGGATAACCCAAAGAGCAGGTAGCAGTGTATTTAGAAGGCAGGGCATGTATTTTTAAATTTTACATGTGCTGGTAGTGAAAAACTTCCAAAGTCGTTTTTCACTACTGCAAGGCCTATCTCTACCGTTACCTTTTTACATCTTAAAATTGTAATTCACAATCTGAAACAGATGAACTTCTTAAATTTGGTGTCTCTAGAATCAGAATTTAAAATCATAACTTATGGTGGAGTCAAATTTTAAGTTGTTATTCTGATAATGCGACTGTTAGAAAGTTGGCATTTTATTACTTCAGCCATTTGGTGCCTGCTGCCTATTTCGCATCACTTGTCTGGGGTGGGTGACAGCTGGGCTTTTTGTATTCCCCTAGACAGACACACACAATTGGAGGTTAGGTGTGACTTGATGGGCCATCCTGGAAGGATGGGAGGGTGGGACGTAGGAGCTGGACCCAGCCTCACTAACACCTGAATAGGCTGTGTCCTGTCCCCACAGAAAGAGCTGCCTGTCCCCATAGAAAGGGCTGCCTGTAGTGAATCTGGAGCCAGGGCAGGAAGGGTACTGTGTACTTCAAAGGCCTGTCTTTGAATTCTCCCCCCACTTCAAAGGCCCAACTGGGTATAAGCAATGGACGTCTGACAGCACCACTTCAGTCAACTACTGAACCTGTGACTACTCTGCCAGGAAAAAGGGCTGCTGAGCTGCCGCAGGGCTGCCACTCTGCTGGACTGCTGCTGTGCTGGACCCCTGCTTTGCTGTGCTACCCTGCTGCCTGCTGTTCCCCTGCCTGGGTGAGAAGGACTGGACCTGCATCACTTGAACCCAGAGTGACTCAAAGGGCTAGCTTGCTGGCTTCCTGATTTAAGGTCTCAGGGACATAAGGACCTCCAACCACCCTGCCTCTGCACCTGGACTCTGCCATCTGTAAGTCTGCCCTGCCAAGTGGTGCCACCACATTCCCCGACTCTTGGAAGTGGACCTATGTTGTTTGCTCCAGAAGAACCGACTCATCACCACTACTGCGTGGATTGAAACTGGTGCATTGCGAATGCTGCATGAATCGGCACTGGTGCATTGCCACTGCTGCATGGATCAGCACTGATACATAGCTACTGCTGCATGGATTGGACTCAACGTATTGCCTTTGGAACCGCCACTGCACAACGCTCTTCCCGGCACAAGGTCCTTGCATTCCTGTCAACAGCTTCCCTGCTCATCGGAGCTGACATATCACATTGACTGTGCCACGCATCCTCGACACCGCTCTTCTCACCGCAAGCCCTGTCTATAGTATACTCAACATCGACGCATCAGGATCCCCCACTTCAGGTTCGCCTCATCTTGGAACTGATGCATCGCCTCTGCGACATATCTTAAACATAAATCCACACCATCCTCTGCAACCTCGAATTAAGGTACATTTGTTCAGTGGCCTTCCTGGATCCCTCTATACGGCCCAAGCTCCATCGTGGTCGGCCTGAACGTTTGAGTTTGCCCCCATCCGGCAGCACCATGATATCCCACTTTAGAGCTTTATGCTTCTTAGCGCTATTTTTACTTAAAACTTTAAAAATCAATATCTCAAGTTCTATTCAAGGATTTTTGTTGTTTTGGTATTGCATTTTTTATTAAAGTCAGAACTATTTTTCTAACTTGGTGTGGTATCTTTTTGTATGGTGTTAATTTAGGGTTTGCCTGACACTCTCCTGATTAGAATTGTGGTTGCTGTTTGACTAAGGTTTACATCCCAGTCAACCAACAACCCAATTTCTAGCAATAACTTAGTAAATAAATAAATAAATGCAGTTTTACTTATAAATTCTCCTCCTCCATGATAGAGGATAAAGCAGGGATTGTAAAACTGTGACTATAAAGATTAGGGCTCAAAATCTTGTGTATTACAGATTAGGACATACCCCCCTTGCACCTTCACGTCCATCATGAACGTTTGTTTTCGTATGAAGATGTAGCAATCTGGGGTAGTCCACGGCCATGTGCCCCATACCCTCTGAAGAAAGACAAGACAATTGGAATATGTAGTAAATGAATGCATTAAATCAGTTTGTAAAGCGCACAGCTTCCTAGTGGCATCACAGCGCTATAGAAACAGCCTATGTAAAGGAGGCTGGAGGGTTATAGCTTCAGCAGGACCTACCAAGTTTCGAGATTTTTCCTGAAAGAGGTGTGGTTGTTCATGGTTCGCAGACCAGGAGGAACAGAATTTCACCATTTAGAGGCAAGGTAAGAAAAGGACCTGCATCCCATTCCGCCCCTTGTGATTTTGGGGACAAGGACGATATGGTTGGTAGAGTGACTATTTCAGCAACGGGTGTATTTAAATAAAGTATGTGCTCTGCAGATAGATTTATGTGTACTACATAATGTGTTTCCTACAATTCGTTTGCAGACTGGGAGCCAGTGACTTCTGTCAGGATGCTGTATAACAGATGTTTTCTTAGTCTTTTTAGGAATTCCAAGAATAAGTCCAGGTGTTGCATTTTGTACGACTTTGAGTTTGGTTAAGGAATTGCTTGGGAGTCCCTAAGTACAGTAAATTTCCATAGTTTATTCGAGAGGCCATGAGAGAATGGAATACTGTCTTGCTAGGGGAGGTGGAGATAAGAAGACATATTTTATCAAGAGATTTGAGGATGGCAATGCAAGAACATGCACCTTGTTGATTTGTTTGGAAAAGGAAGAGATATGTATCATGGTTCCTACGTTTTTGGCTGAGTTGGAATAGGGGGGGGGGGGAGGTCAGGTTCACCAGGGGACGAATCCAGGGACCCTGAGCATAGGAGGCTTCCAGAGAGTAATATTGCAGTCTTGCCCCATTGTTTCTCCTCATCCACTGTGCAACCTTAAATATGCAGTTGCCAAAATGTGCTATAGTTTCATCCCAATATTTCAAATTTGACACTGTCATTGGTGTATCATCCTCCTATAATACCAAATTTGGACCAAAATGATTTCAGAAACATGTAAATATTAAATAGTGCGGGGCTCAAGAAGGAGCCCAGAGGAACACCACACCTCAGAGAGAAATGTGCTGAACCGATTGTTCGACTCATTAAGAGCACCTCTGTATAATTATAAATCAGTATTAACATCAGAATAAAGGAGAACAAACATTCTGAAGGCGCAAAGACTGGCCGTGATGTTGAGCTAAATGCACAAACGTGTGCAAGGACTGCTCTACAGACTACTCAGTTTACCATCTGAGCTCATTTCAAGAGCCATGGAAGATCTTGAAGTAAATTCAGTGCCATCAGCTTATTGGTGAATGACTGCCCCAGACTGCTCCATCAATATTCTCAAAGTTTCCATGTAGAAGTTGAACAATGATGGTGTTGAGGAAGACTGCAAAAGCCTGGACCACTTTGGAGGAGGTATTTCAGATTTTTACTTCCTGATAACAGTTCATAAGAAATTATTACAACTTCCCTAGATTTACCTCCTTGCTGCACACACAGGGTTTCATCACGTGTGAGAGTCCATGGTGGTTGATTGTATTGAGCGCTGCCAAAAGAGCTAGAAAACTGAGACAGGGAGAGACATTGTCCAAAAAGTGGTGAGTATCACCAAGAAGCATTATAGTAGCCATTTAATTGGTGTAGCCCTGCCTAAACCCAAATTACTGTGGTGCCAAATTTTATTGTTTCCATTTTATTGTTGTCCATCTGGGACAGGTCTGTAGTTAGCCAAATAGTTTGGCTTAGCTTTTTCGTTTTTTTAAGCATATGACCCAATTCCTAGGATGTCAGGGAAGTTACTTGAAATTACTGGAGGATTTGTTAATGTGGCCATTGAGTTTAGACAACTCTCAAAGTTTTTTTAAAGAATTGTCATAAAAAAAATGTTTGGTGTATTTGAGGATGGGTTTTCTGATGAGTGCCCTCTTGGGCTTGGTGATCGGCATCAACATTTTCCTGCCCTGTGATTTCAGTGAACGAAAGGCATCAAGGAGACAGCTGAGCCCTCTCTTAATCACATTTTTGATAGAGTCGATTTACTTCATGACAAAGTCCAAAAATCCATTACAATTTATATACGGCTGAGAGTTTGAGATAGCATGTTGCTGTCATGAACTTAGTTTCACCCATTTAATAGAATTCTTTAGGGTGGTTGAGAGAACTATTGAATTTATAGGGAACAAAGAAAGTTTTGGCAGCAAAGACTTAATGTTTTTTTTTTCTAAACTGAAAAAGAACTAGGGGTCTTGTGAGAGCACCGACGTATTTCATTTTGTTAAAGAAAGAGAGAACCTGAAATCCAGTTATTAAGGTTAGTGACGGAGCAATTACATGTCTTGACAGCAGCTAGCAAGTCGCTCCCATGCCCTCATAATAAATGTCAAAAGATGCATTCATGTAAAGTGAGAAAGAGGTGTGCTAGGAAATGCTAGATGCTGCCAGAGACCAAGTCAGTGATTTGCTTGAACAATGTGTTGAAAATGACTTCTATTGTGACAGACTACCTTTGGCATGAGTTGAAGCTTTAGATACTCCTTGTATTTGGAGAAGATTCTTGAGTGCCGAGGGCTAAGTTTAAGCTTTGAGTGAAAGTCACCAATGTAGAGGTTCTGTGCAATTGATAGTGGTTGCTCAGTTAGGTACTAAGTGAACCCTTAAAAAAGCATCATGTATTTTAAGTAGTGCATAGACTATGTGCATGTCGGACGTGGAATTTGCAGCAGATTTCCAAGACACTTTTAGTGATTTAACACATGCAAATGTTTGAGTCTCCATTTTGGTGCACATGATATTCTTCCAATGTTTTAGAGTTACTTCATCTCTATGATCTTTGCTGTTTTCTTTGATGATATCATACCTGGCAGAGAATAGCATCTCCATAAGACAAGAGATGGAACTAAAGTACAGTGATGAAGAAAGTTTAAATCCACAACCGAGATGGGATGGTTAAGAAATGTGTGGTGGGCATTGGCAGAAATCAAGATATAATCCTGCTAGTAGGAATTATCGATGCATCAAATATTTTATTAGTGATTTCCAGATTCTACGATCCCGCCTCTAATATGATAGATTGAATGAACCTTGAGCATTATGATGAAAAGAGGAGAGGCTTTTAGATTTCTGAGGGCACCTGATGAGTCCTCCCCTTCAGATGAGGGAGTAATGGAAGACAACCCGCATCAAGCAGGTGAGAAAAGAGGGTGAAAGTTATACCAGTGTCAACCAGGATAAGGGTATTGTTTAATGTTAAAAATGCATTTGCAGTTTAACACAGAATCAACGAAGAGAGCTAAGTGAGGCAGTGACATAATTAAAGTTTTGTAGGGTGCAGGCCAGATGACTGACCACATCCACATTTTGTAACCTCTTGGTAAAAACAACAGTTGAGTATATTGATTTTTTTGACTACAGGTAGAAGGGAGCTAGAAGGTAGGAAGAGTATGTGTCTGGCATGCCAGGTAATCTTAAATGTATTCTACATGTTGCTGACTTTTACTATACTGAACGCGTACAATTATGATCAAAGAAGGTCAATATTACAGTTGTTTGTTCTGTGTTTATATAGAAAATCATTTGATGGGACCTCAACACTGTGGTATTGCTTTAGGACTTCTTAAATGTGATTTTGTACAAGGATAGGTGATGTAAAGCATAAAGTAAGTTGAAAGAATACATGGTCACACAAATCACCTAATAAATCCTTGAGATTAACGTCCCTGATGAATGAGACAAGAACATAATTTGGAGGTTCCAAGATCAGAACATCACCTCTTTCTTACTCTAGAATTCCTCATCCGCCAACTCACATTGGAGATCGACATTGTGCAACCACCCAAATTGATGCACCTCCTGTCTTCTTCTTTACACCCCCTCTGCCTTTTTATTATGTATGCTGCCTTGGAATTGTTGTGCTTCTTCTTGTTTGATCGAGGCCGTTACATCTATGGCTGCGAGATGCTGCACTGAGAGGAAAGCCACCTGAAAGGGAGAATGGCGCGAAAGCTCTCGGAGTTAAGTATAATGTCTAAGGGCCTGGTTTAGAGGTTGGAGGATGGGATACTCTGTCACAAATGAATTATCTCATCCACTGTATCACAACTGTATAGTATCCTATGGTACGTGAAATATGGCGGACGGGGTATCAGTCAAGTTTGTGATGGAGTATCCCAACCGCCAAACTCTAAATCAGGCGCTCTTTCTCGTACAAGAATTGAGACCTGCCCTTCTTAGATTTTGTTCTTTCTCATGGATAAGGTTTTAAGTGCTGTAGACATTCAGGGATAGGTGGGAGCTGCTGTAGTGGTGTAATGTGCTGTGTCTGTCACTGTTTTGTGTGTACTTCAGCTCCACAGCTGCTCTTAGATGATTTATATATTTTTCATTCACAAGAAGCAGTTGCACATTGCGCAACAAATTTTTGTGAATGGAAAGGAATTTTCCAAAGCGACCTATGTATTAATTGCTTGCTTGGTAAAATTTCAAATCATAGTGGTTGCAATTCAACCTACCTCATTAATATGCATGATGCAGGTTGCAAACTGGGACCCACTACACTTGGTTAGAGCACAGCCATGGAGGCCTGCTTGGGTCAGCAGACCACAATTTCTGTGGTTGCTTTTAAATAAAGCAATGTTTATTTTATTTTTTTTAAAGAAGACTGTTTTCCTAAATGGAAAATGGGATGCATTAAAATAAAATGAAAAGTTAAATAAACCTTTTTTTAGGAGTAGGCAGTTGCCCATTGGATCACTGCCTGCTCCTAAAAAACGCTGTTTAACCTACTCCTAAAAATATTTTTGCCAACATTCTCAAAGGGCAAGGGGCCCAATGGGGTCCCCTTCCCATTTGTAAATGGCTTACCATCAATATTGAATTGGTGGTAAAATATGAATGTTTTGCGACCGGATCTCTTTGGGAAAATATTAATAACTCTCTCTTATTTGGAGGGGATGCCCTTAACATATCCCTTCCAAATAGCGATTCCTTAATGATTACTTAACCTATGTAATGATTCACAAACCTTTTCTGAATCGTTAATTGGGTTTAGTAAATTACAAAAAGTGCTTTAGCAGTCGCAAACTCTCAGATTCACCAAATCTGAGGGGTTACAACCATTAAAGTATTTTCTAAATAAGGCTCCATGTCTGGTGCTGGAGCTGCTAAAATGTAGATTCAATGATATTTCCAGAAATTACAAACTGCAGTTTCAAGACAATGAGAGGCAGACCATGGACTAACAAATTCATGCTCTATACAAGCCTCTAGGAGTGGCATAGAGACCAAAGTTATGGTGAGTGAGACATTTTATCGGTTAGCCTCAAATGTATTAAGTGCATATTCCCAAAAATGGTCTGAGGTCACCATTTGTTCAGCAGTATGTAACATCTTTCGAAAAGGAACATTTTTGTTTTGATTTTAAACAAATTTGAAGATGTGGATTTTGAGTAAATGCTGACTCTACGCTCTGAGATATATCTTCTGCCCCAAGATTTAAATTTAACATTAGTAACAAAAAAAGGCATGTGGAAGATGCTCCAAATAGCTCACAATGTGTAATAAGTGTTATAAGGGAAACAATGTTAGTCAAGTAAGTGGGTGCGAATAGTAGTACAAGATAAAATAGTTTAAATTGTCTGTGCTGTTTACCTGAAAGCCAGTGAAGAGGTTTGCCAGTCTGTGCAATTTGGACCTTTTTAGCAGAGGTCCACTATTAGCCAGACAGCAGCATTAACTTGGAACTGCAATATATGAATAAGATAAAAGGATAAAGACAAAATATCCCTGTCCCAGCCCATACATAGAACAGCTAGGGCAACTTAAAATCTGAAAAACCATCTAGATTTATGACTTCCTTAGAACGTGGTTGGCATACATTGAATAAGCATTTGCGGCTTATAAGGGGCAGAAGATAAATTGAACTTTTTGGACATTGAATTAAATTGATACTAATTCTCAGAGAAAAGGGCCAATTATTATTTTCCAAAATGTGTTTATAGAAATTTTTTATATCAATTGGGTTCTGAATGGCATCTGTGGACAATCCTGAAACATTGATGAGGTGGTGGCATCTGTGGGCAATCCTTCAACATTAAGGAGGTGGTGGCATCTTTGGACAATCCTTCAACACTGATGAAGTGTAGCATTTGTGGACAATCCTTCAACATTGATGCACCGAACTACGAACCGGGACTGAAACGCAGCAATGAAGCCGTTTTTGACTTCCAACTCACCCGCTGGATCGACCGCCGTGGCTGCCTAGGTCCGCACTTGCCCTGCCGGATCTCCAGCACGAGATATCACTGGCGCCGGGACAAGTTCCGTTGCAGGGGGACTGCCTGTCAGCGCAGCGAGCCCGCGACCCGGCCGCTGCTGACTCTCCTCGTCTCGCGCTGCCTCCTCCAGAGTCTCGAGACCTCCGTGTGTCTTCTGCCCGTGGGTGACCCTCCGGGCTGACCACACGCTGCACAAGGGTTGCAGTGCCCTGCTTCTTGCCACCCACGATCTCCGGCAATGGGAGCCTGAAGAAAACTCACCAGCTGCACCGGATCCGGGGAGCCCTCTCCTCCGCACGGAAAGTGAGCCGGATCGCCGATGTCCTCGAGGGGGCTGGGGGCACTGGATCCATGCTGCTGCCGATGCCATTTTGCATGCCCTCCGACCTACCAGGAACAATTAACGCTGATGCCCTCTGACCTGCCCGGAGCACCGGCGGCCCGGCAGCGATCTCTGCCCTCACTGGAGGCGTCCCCTCCGCACCGTCCGATTGCCTATGAAGCATGATGCTGACGCTTTGAGGGGCATCTCAACCCCGGTGCATGAGCTCAGCATTCGAGTCAGTTACAGCTCACTCCCTGACTCTAAAATGGCGGCAAGATTAGGACATCGTGACCACTTCACTCGGATTGGCACTGGGGGCACATGAGGGCACATCAACAACATCGTGAGTAGTTTTGCACACTCTCCTTCTAGCGAGATGTACAATGCTGAAAAATAACGGTCTGAGCTCATCTAAACGGCTCTGTCACTGCTCACTGCCTGACTTTAAAATGGCGTCCTTATGAAGACAAAGCTGCCCCTCCATACTGCCTCGGGCATTTTAGCCACGAAAAGAGCAGCACCTGGCGATGGCCATAGACAGAGGACTTGAACTATAATAATAAACAAGGGTCCACAGCTGCACCCCAGCCAGGCTTGTTCAGACAAAGACAACAGAAGAAGGACAGCTGCACCCTGTTCCGGTGGCGGCCATCCTAAAGCGGCACTGACCTGCCATAGAAGACTATGCAAGATTTGTTGAACTTTGGAAAGCTCCAGGAATTTCTTCTAACTTACTACCAGGCCAATTTCTTATTCCTATAAGGTTACTACCCTTACAATCATGGACATAAGAAAATCTGCTGCGTACTGACCCATACCTCTCCTATCGTGCCCAACCCTAGCCAACATGGTAGGCCTGACCACTACTGGGGTAAACTCTTACACCCTGGTTTACCCCCCTAACCTCTCCAAAACCGCTACAAAAACCTTCAAGCACCTCACCCTAAACAATCACCCTGAGACACTGATCTCTGACCTGCGTTTCTGTGCGGACAACGGCACAATCATCAACGACCTCCTTTTCTACTCCAGAAGAACCCCCTCTTGGCGCAACTCCTTTGCGCACCTCCTCAATGTACGCACAACCAGAAACATTCCTTACGGCACTAAGCTCACTATAGCGCCCTCCAAAACCCTGCGAGCCGACCTCACCATCACCCTCTACAAAAGCGGCATTGTATTGATCCAAGCCTCACCCAAAAACCTCAATAAATTCGCTGACATTTTTACCTTCCTCAGAAACCATGTGCACAACACGGGCAGGGCGACCAACACCCGCCTTGACGATCCTCCGACCTACCTGCCTAGCATGACTAACCTCCCACAAACCACCCCTCTAAGGGTTTCCAACTCAGTGCCTCCTAACCCCTCTAGTTCGCCTTCCGGCCCTGCTAACACTACCGCCCCGAGACCCTTGGTCTCCTCCCCACTATCTCCCCATACTATCCCTGAGGTTTTGAACCCAGCTCACCCTAACCCCCCTAACTCATCTACCGGCCTTACTAACGCAATCGACCCGAGACCCTTGGTCTCCTCCCTACTAGCTCCCCACCCTGACTCTGAGACCGGTACGCCTCCAATGACCCACGATACAGGTCAAGCCAGCCCTGCCAGCCCACAAACCACCCCTCCTATTGCCCCCAACACAGCCCATCCAAACCCTCCTAGCACCTCGACCACGCCCCCCCCTTATATGGATATCGATACTCTGCACTCCAGAGCCGCCAAAATAATTCAAAGCATCCACTTCTCCATTCTGGATCTAACGAACCTCCTCCACCTTGCCGAACTCTCCTTCACCACACTCAAGCCCCGGCTGAACTCTACCTCCACTCCTATCACAGAGCTCCCCAAACATCCACCACCTACATCCTTGAGGCACCTCCGCCTTCATAAACATACCTGCCACCTAACGGAGGAGGAAACCCTAGCTCTCGTCCTCTCCTACAACCCTTCCCTCACCACACCAAATCCCCTAGACCTCACTGAAAAAGAAATCCTCGCCATTCTCCAGGACTACAATGCAGCCCCAGTTACCCCTGGCCTATCAGACGTGAGTGCCGAACATCCCATCTGCACGGTCGCTATCAACCCCTGCAGATCAGCTACCCTCCATAACAGAAGTGTGATTAGAAGCAATCTAGCGCCTGTACACCTGTCCGCCCCAACTCCCGACATTCCCTCCGACCCCTCCCTGACTGGTCTCTTAATTAATTGCCGCTCGGCAGTAAAACATGCCGCCGATATCGCTGCTCTCATCCTGAACAAAAATTTCGACCTAGCAATTCTAACAGAATCATGGCTAAACGATTCCTCATCCCCATGCCTAGACCTCTTAGTCCCTCCCAACTATAACATTGCTAGGCTGGACAGACAAAATAGCAAGAAAGGAGGTGGCATCGCCTGCATCTACCGCTCCAACCTCCTTGTCACCGAACTCCTGGCGGATACCACCGACTCCTGCGAATACCTCGCCCTCTCTATTTCCAGTAACTCCACCCAACTGTGCAACCTGCACATCTTTTACCACCTCCCAGGCATGAATGACTCCTTCACTGACCACCTCATGGAAATTCTCACAGCAAAGAGCTCTTCCAACGCTAAAGACATTTTCCTTGGCGATTTCAACCTACACTGGAACGATCTCAAGGATCCTCATGTCAACGCCATTAAAGACCTCCTAGCCGATCAAGCCCTGACCCAATCTTGTTCACTCCCAACTCACTCGAAGGGGGCCATTCTTGACTGGATCATCTCTAAGGAAGCATCCGTCAAGCTTATCTCTATAGACCCCTGTGACTGGTCTGACCACCACGCCATTGCCTTCCTACTACCTGGCACCCACAAGACAAGGACAACACAACCGGTGGTTACTAAACGCTGGGTCAGAGACACCAAGAACCTGGACCACAAAGAACTCGAGGCTCGGTGCAAAGCTGACCTTCCCCCCCCTCGCATATCACAACGGTTAGCGACCTCAACGATCACTACTCTGCAACTATGTCGAACATTCTGGATGACCTAGCCCCACTAAAACTAAAAAGAACGCAAATCAAAGATAGAAACCCTTGGTTCACTGGATCCCTCAACAATGAGAGGAGATCCCTCCGTCAATCCGAACGAATCTGGAGACAGCACCCTTCTGCCGCTCACCTAAAACTTCTCCGCCAGGCCAGAAATACATACAACAGGAACATCCTCAACTCAAAAAAAGAATTCTTCAGATCTGAACTGGGGAACGCCCAGAACAGACCCCGCAAACTCTTCGAACTGGTCAAACACCAATCCAACAAACTGGCCAAAACACTGAAAGAAAACCCCAAGTCTCTAATATCATCCGAGGAATTCTCCTCGTTTTTTGCGGACAAAATCAAAGCCCTAGGTAACGATCTTAGTTCCGCCTCATACTCTCTACCCCCCCCCCCTGACCTACCTCCGCCCTCCACGCCGCCCCAACAGGCTTCACCTAAGAATCAAGCACACTGGACCGACTTCACACTCTACGACGAAGACTCCGTCTCCAAAATCCTATCTACCTTAAACCCGAACAACCATTTCAACGACCCGCTCCCTTCTAACTGCCTAGCTGCCACCGCCCAATCCATTATTCCGAGCTGGACTGCAATAATTAACGCCTCTCTCCGGCAGGGATCAATTCCTGACTCTCTGAAAGTGGGCCAAGTCCTCCCCATTCTGAAAAAGCCGTCGCTGGATCCAGCCTCCCCTGACAACTTCAGACCTATCTCCAACATCCCTCTCTTAGCTAAGGTGCTGGAGAAATGTGTGCAACTGCAGCTAAGTCGTCACATCAACAACTTCCACCTACTCGATGACTTCCAATCTGGATTCAGACCGGGACACAGCAATGAAACCACCATGCTCCACATCGTCGATGATGCCCTCCAAGCCCTTGACCAAGGCAAAACTTGTCTCCTAATCCTCCTAGATCTATCATCGGCCTTCGACACGGTCAACCATGGGAAGCTACTCGAACGCCTCAAACTCAGGATGGGACTAGATGGCTCTGTCCTAGAATGGTTCAGATCCTTCCTCCAAAACCGATCCCAGAGATTCCTAATTAACGGCAACCTGTCCGCTCCCTCATCGGTCACGGTTGGGGTCCCCCAAGGATCAACGTTGTCCCCCACCCTCTTCAACCTTTATCTGGAACCGCTTGCCGAAGTCCTACGCACCGCAAATATCTCCTACCATATGTACGCTGACGACACTCAGATCTACATAAAAATCTCTTCCCTCGAGGAGATTCTCTCCCTGAATGAGGCCCTGATGCTAACCGTCCAATGGCTCTCCTCCAATCAACTCAAACTCAACGCAAAGAAAACAGAATTCCTTCTAATCTCCCCTCCAAAAACCGACCCTGAGATTCAGATATGGATTAAGGCCATCACAGCCTTAAATTGTCCACCGACCATTGTGGATTCGGCCAAATCACTGGGAATAACCTTAGATTGCAACTTGAACATGCGGGACCACATTAACGCGATGGCCAAATCAGCCAGATTCCACCTGAGCTACCTATGGAAACTGAAACCCTTCCTTGACGCTCCCGACCTAAAACTGGCAGTCCAAGCACTAGTCATTTCTAGACTGGAATATGGCTGTTCCACCCTCTCTGGTTTACCCAAGATCTCCCTAGCACCTTTAAAAGCCTGCCTCAATGCGTCCGCCAGATTACTTACCGGCACAAGGAAATTCGATCACATTTCTCCACACCTGAAAGCGCTGAACTGGCTTCCTCTCGAGGCAAGAATACAGCTTAAGTTAGCATGCATCACACACAAGGCCTTATACTCAAACTCCCCTGCATACCTTGTACAGAAACTTGTGGTATCCGGAGGAACCAGAAACTCACGATCCGCCAGAGACCTCCTACTCCAGCCTGCACGCTTTAGGAAAAAAAAACTTATAATCGGGCTTTCGCTGGGGCTGCACCAAGAATATGGAACTCTCTCCCACCCGCCATCAGAAGAATCCCCTCTGTTGCACGTTTCAAAAGGAGGCCAAATCCTTCCTCATGAGTAAATTCCTCGGCTAAACCCTACCATCAACCGCCACAGAGACCCTGATCAATTCACGGCTTTTGTCTCCCTCCGATGACCCCCACCCCACCAAGAAACCTGGGGCCTGTCCTCGGCAACTGTAATGAAAGCTGTACATTGTATCCCTCCATTCCCTCTTGTACTCAACACCTTGCCCCCTCCCATTTTATGGTATACTCTTGTGATTCCATGCCTCTTGTACAACTCTATGACTCTGTAAAGCGCTCTGATACCCTAACGGGTCACGTTCGCGCTCTATAAAACACAAAAAATAAATAAATAAATAAATGAGGTGGTCCCCCATATTAATAAGAGTATTTAGGTAGTGGGATAGTATTAGTAGTCTATGACAATCATAATTTATTCAGAGAGCTTCCCAAAAACTGTGGTCTCTATATTATGGCCAAGACTGAAACTGTGACATATAAAACAACGGTTCTGTGTGGAGAGTACAGTTATATACACATCAATGGCAATTATTCATGAGCAAATCAATGTCAGAGGCCCTCAGAACTTTATGTATACAAAAACATTAACTGCTTCCTAATCATGAGAGTGAGGAAATATAAAAAGACAAATGCAATGTGTGTATTACAAACTAGGCAATGGAACAGTGGCAATTTTGTGTTGCTTGAATCACAAAGGTTTAAAGAAAAAAACAGTTTGTTTGCAGTTCCAATTGCTGCAATCATCAACTGTGTTTCAACAGTAATATTTGGGGGTCATCATCAGGACTTTCAAAATTTTTAGGAAGTAAGATCCATTTATTAAATGCTTGATTGAAAACTACTTCTATATATTTCATATCATGAACCACTACTTGACAATATAAGTATTATCATATTGATTGCCTTGTTTGTAACACAAGCTGACATAGGATAGTTGACAGGTTACCCCCCCCCCAAGGTTAAGGATTGTCCATATGCCTGAAGCCACAATCTCCTGCAGTGCCCGGGCCGTGCTGCAGAATTTGGTATGCCTGATGACCTTGCATACCCATTTATGCATCTTCGGCCCAGCACTGCCCCTGGTTACAGGTGGTTTTGTGTAGCCCCTGTTTCTCATTATTATCCTGTGGCATTACAGGTGTATAGATGAATTTGGCCTAATAATGAATGGCATTGTTAATCTATCCTATAGACAACTACAAACACAAACTCACAAGCCTTGTAAGCAATGATGAGAAGTAGGATAATATAGGTGAAAAATTAATCATGGTCCCCGAGCAGCTAGCCAACAAAAATGGTCTGAACCTGCACTAATTGGCTTTATTTTAATTTAGAAGTGACGTTATTGTCATTCTGAAATTCAGCTACAAGTGTAACCCTGAAGCTGTAAACCTAAGGAATTCCAAATATGTATGCATTTCTAGGAAGGGCAAAGTCTGGTGCATCCCTGTATGTCGATTTTATGTTAGAGTGTCATAGGAAGTAGTTTTGAGAGTAGCATTTAGACAAGAGGTGAGGCTTATGGCATGAGCATTGAAGAGGACTTCATGTAAAGCCTCATCATATTTGTTTGCGAGAGCGCAAAGGCTGAAGCTATGTATATGATTGAGTGCTGTGATTGAGGGTCAGAGATGTGCTCAGATCTCAGAACAAGGAGGGTGCAAACTGGATAGAAGAGTGGATTTCTCATGTTATGCACCAAGATTAGAAGCAGTATTGTATAATCAGAGTGACTTGCTATGTTGATATAATCTTGTGTCTGGCAAACGTCATGTCTTGATAGCTCGAGGTAAAGCATTTTTTATCAGGAATGCTCCATATAAGGGTGGGTGAAATTTATAATTTCATGGTATGGATTGAAAAATATAAATCCTCCAGCCAGTGGAGTTTCCTGAGGTGGGGTGTGATGTGGGTTCGTCAGGGAAAGCCTAGAATGAGTCTGGCTGCAGCGTTCTGTATGGTCTGCAGTCTCTGTAGAAGGTGTGCAGCGATTCCTACGTAGAGGGCATTGCCATAGTCAAGTCAGCTGTTGATGAGGGCTTGTGTCTCGGTGCGCCTCGTGTGAAGGGGTAACCACTTAAAGCTCTTACCTAGCATGCACAGAGTGAGGAAGAAGGTGGAGGAGGTGGCGTTGATCTGTGATTTCATTGTGAACTTGTTGTCAGTGTTGATTCTGAGGTTTCTGGCATGGTTGGAAGGAGTGGATGTGGGTCTTAGGTCTGATGGCCACCAGTAGTTATTCCATGTGTTACTGCAGTTGACAAAGATCATTACTTCCGTCTTGTTTGGGTTCAGCTGTAGGCAGTTGTTCTTCATCCGGTCAGTGATGTTTGTCATGCATCTGTGGAAGTTGGTTATGGTGGTGGTGGGGTCGCCGGTGAGTGAGAGGATGAGTTGGATGTCGTCTGCCTCAGAAATAATGTTGAGACTGTGGGATCTGATGATGTTTGCCAACGGGGTCATATATGCGTTGGAGAGCTTGGGGCTGAGGGATGAGCCTTGGGGGACACCGCAGGTGATCTCTTTGGGTTCAGAGGTGAAAGGTGGGAGGTGGGAGGTGGCTCCTTTGGGTTCTTCCAGTGAGGAAGGAGGTGATCTATATGTGCTCGTCCCCTTGGATGCCCATGTGGTGGAGTCTGTCAATCAGTTTGTGGTGGGATACGGTGTCAAAGTCTGCTGAGAAGTCGAGGAGGATCAAAGCTGCTGTTTCTCCTCGGTCAAGGAGGGTTTGGGTGTCGTCGGTGGCTGTGATCAGGGTGGTTTTGGGGCTGTGATTGCTGCGGAAGTCGGATTGGGAGGCGACGAGTAGCTGGTTCTGCTCCAGGTGTATCATGAGTTGAGTGTTGATGATCTTTTCCAGTACCTTTGCTGGGAATGGGATCAGGGAAATTGACCAGTAGTTTTTGTGTTTGCTTGGGTCGGCGGAGGGTTTTATGAGCAGTGGTCTGACTTCAGCGTGTTTCCAGGCATCGGGAAATGTTGCGCTGGTGATAGAGGTGGTGAGTAGGGTGTTGAGTTCCTGGCCTATCCTTTGGTTTCCTAGGTTGAAGATGTGGTGGGGGCATGGGCCTGTGGAAGCTCACGAGTGGATGGCTTTCATGGTGAAGGTGGTGCCCTGGGTGGACGGGATGTATGTTCCAGGTGGTGAGTGTGTGGTTTGTAACAGTTACGGTGGTGGCACAACTGTTGAGGAAGTCCGTAGGTGAGGGTTGGGGTTCAAAGTTTCTCTATATGTTTGCAATCTTGTCATGGAAGAAGTGGGTGAGGTTGTTGCACAGCTCTTATGAGGGTGTGATGTTGTTTTCGCTAGCAGCCAGGTTGGAGAATTCCTTAGCGATGTTGAAAAGTTCCTTGGTATTGTTGCTGCTGGTTTCGATGCATGGTGGCAATGGCTGTCTTCTTTGTTGCCTTCAGCAGGCAGTGGTAGAGGTTGAGGGAGGTCTTGAAGGCTGCCCTGTCAGAGGTGTCCTTGCTGGTGCGCCATCTCCTCTCCAACTGTTTGTTGTCTCCTTTCGTTGTTCTGAGTTCTGAAGTTTTGCGTTCTTCATGACCATGAACGGGCCCGTTTTCACTGAGACTCTGCTGCCTGTGGTGAACGCCAATTCTCCTTCTGGATATTTGTGGAATACATAGTCTGTCAATCTACCCAGTCTTTGTTCTGTTACAAAGGGGGGTAGGAGAGGTTCTTATGAAGTTTCTTGATTTTTTTCCTGGCACCTTCATTCTGCCTAAAAACTGTTCTAGGTCCTCTAGTTCTATATGGTCTGAGGATTCCTCATCAATTGTTATCCACAATGTTGCTCGGTATAATAGGCCATGCTTAATGTTCCATTTACGCAGTCTAGCCCTTAGCGCTAGAAAGGCCTTCCTCTTTGCCTTGGGTTCCTTAGGAATGCCTGCTGCTATGTGGATGGGGTTTTCATCTTTTGTGAGTAGACCCTTCTCGTGTGCTGCTTAGATGACCTGCCTTAAATTTTTGTGCCTCAGAACGCATGCAGTGATGGATCTTGCATCAGCAAGTCTGGGTTGGTTATGAAGCCGGGTCTAAGCCTGTATGCCATTTGCAGCTCTAGGTTGGGTGCAAAGGGTGTCTTCAATATAATAGGTAGATCTTTTATCGGGAAGGCCTTTAATTTAAGTATCCATTTTCTAGCTTTTAAGGAATCTCAGACAAAGATACATTGTCCATGAAAAGGTAGGGAAGGCTCATTTGTCAACAGCAGCAGTGATTGTGCTTCACCACCTACTTTACCATCCTTATCGAGGCGAATAATGGCATACTCAAGAGATAAGAGTAATTGCACAGAATCGTGAGGTTCAGGTCCATGTAGGCAATTGTGACAACAAATTCTATCCAATGTTTGACTGAAGATCTACAATTGTAGTAGACATTACAGCAGGCAGATCAATGTGTACTTATAAGGCAAGTAATCTAATGGGATTTCACAAGATTTTTAGGATTGGCCATACTTTAAGAGCAATTGTTATGTGGAATACCCACTGTAAGAAATTAGAGTATTAGTTGAGGAGATAACTAATAATCTCTTGCAATAATGAATATTGTTGCCAGGGTGAACTACTAAAATCAATGTGTAAAATATGTATGCAGGACCCAAACAGTAATAAAGTCAAAATACAGCACAAGAAAAATCCCAAACCAATGTAGAAAAGTAGGCTAAATTTGAAGTAAGAAATGACACCAACATCACAAAGATCCAATAAGGGGACTAGGAGATATGAATTTTTAAAGTTTTAAATAAAAATAGCACCAAAAAGCATTAAGTGCCAACAGCACACCAGGATCGAGCTGCAATTTGAGGATAACTGCAATAAAGAGAGGGTTGAATACGTCAACCAAGTTCAACCCTGTCGCAGGATTTTTCCTTGGAACCTAGTCTCAAAAAAGGAAGTTCAAATCTTCCTCAAGGCAAGGCAACAGACTGCAGCTGAGGAGGGCTCCACATGGATGAATAGCTATCAAACGAGGTCCAGATAAAGCTACTGACTTTTGGCTCAAAAGCTTTGAGTGGGAGAAATTTGAATTTCACTTCCAAGAAAGTTTACCTGGATACTTTTGGCGCCTTCACCCGGTGAAGATTTCTATGTTTACATCAAGTTACTTTTTTCGAGCTCAGATTTCTCCAGCAGGACTAGGCTGCAGACTATAGTTGAAGATGTCCCCTCGAAGCCAGATACCTTTCAAGCGTGGTCCTTCTGAATCAGGTTTGCTGTTGTGGAAAAGCAAGGAGTAGGAGAAACCTGAATATTCGGTCCAGCGGCAATGTACCTTGGTTGGATCAATGTAGAAGGTTTGCCCCAGTTATCCTGAGATCTTTGGAGCAAAAAATGTTGAAGTCCCGGGTTTCAAGCGATGATCGGAGGAGTACACTTTGACACCAGCTAAGGGTCCAGGATCTTGGGAATAGCAATTCGGGGTCAATACCCACTCCAGCAAATGCCAGTAGCATTGTCACTTGCAGAAAAAGGACTCTTGTAGCTTGTTGTGTTCCTGTAGATCAAACTGAAGGTCAGCCTTATGACCCTTGGAGTCTAACTTCTTTGTCCTCGGTACAAAATGGAGAGCTGGTCCAGTCTTCTAGACTCTTCTCAGGTCACAGACGGCAGGTCCAGAAAGTGTCTTCAGTAGACCACATTTATGCCTGGCACCAGCCTATGGGCAGCAGAAACATCTTTCCACTCCCTATGTAATGGGGCAAAAGTACCCTGTATAACCTTGCCCACTTTTGCAGCATTTCTTGTGTGCCCTCCTACAAACAATCCCACAATGCCCTTCTTTACCTAAAAACAAGATGGGTTAACCTTTCTTCCCCTGTGCAGACCACCTGTGATCACTTCAGAGGTGTGGCCATGAAAATGAGCAGCTCCTCCTCTGTGGTCACTTTAACCCACTTCAGGGGGCAGCTACCACTGGAATTCTCAACATGCACCGACCCAAACAAAGCAACAGCCTCCCAAACGGCATCAAGAATTTCAACAATTGGATCACCTCCTTCACTGCCTCTCTTGCCCCCCTCAGACACAACAATACAACAAGATCAAGACCCCAGGCCACTTGGTACACAGAGGAACTCAGACTGATGAAACACCACTGCAAACAACTGAAGCACAAATGGAGATTAAGGAAGGACAATGCTGACAGGAGCATGTTCAAATCCGACCTAAGATGCTACCAAATGCGGCACTCTGGTGGACGGCGGCAAATCCAGCACCAACAAAAGCAAAGAAATCTTAGCCATTGTGAAAGATTTCACCGCCTGATAACCCACCTCCAACTCGATCACCCCCTCTCAGGACCTCTGCAACAATCGCTCTCAATTCTTCAGCCACAAAATCATCACCATGTACAGCAACTTCAGCCCACAACCAGACGTGACAGGCCTCACCAAACGCCTCTGAACCTTATCCAAAGAACCTATGCTAACCACATAACAAATCTAACCGTTACCATCATGAAGGCCATCCACTCAGGGGCTCCATCAGACCCCTGCCTTCCGCATGCCTAATCCAGAAGACTACAGCCCATCAGTGCTATGCTCACACCCATTCTGAATGCCTCCACCTGTTCCGTGACTTTCACAGATTCTTGGAAACATGCATGCACCTGTCCTCCCAATCATGAAGAAATCCTTTGCAGACCCTTCAATGCTCACCAACTACAGACCATTCTCCCTACTACCATTACTGGACAACTTCTTAGATAAAATCTCATCGAATACCTGAATGACAACAGAAAACTCAACACTACTCAGTCTGGTTTCAGACCCAAACCACAACATGGAAACTTCCCTCATCACTGCCATGGATGACATCTGCATGACTCTGGGCAGAGGAGAAGTGGTGCACTCTTCCTCCTAAGCCTGTCTGCAGCATTTGACATGGTCTCCAACCCCATCCGCATCTAACACCTACACAACATCGGAATCCAAGGACACTACTCAGATGGATCTGCTCCTTCCTGACTGGAATAACCCATTCAGTCAGCCTGGCACTGTACACCTCGGATGCCCCTGACCTCGTCTGCGCAGTCCTGCAGGGTTCATCCCTGACCCGACCCTCTGCAATGCATACATGATCTCACAAGCCAGCATCATCCGCTCTCACGATATCAACATCCACTCCTATGCCAATGACATGTAACTCATTCTCTCCTTTATGGACAAAACGCCCAGTACCCAGATCAAGTTCAATGCCTGCATGACTGAAATAACCCACTGGATGAAGATCAACTATATAAAGTTGAACACTGACAAGAACAAAATCGTGATTTTTGGGAAGAACACATCACCGTGGGACTCCACCTGCTGGCCAGCAGAGCAAAGACTGACACCCACCCCGCACCAAGAACCTCAGGATCATCATTAACAACAAACTCAAAATGACTACCCAAGTCAAGGGGTCACTGCCTCATGCTTCATACCTTAAAGATGCTGAGGAAGATTTCCAAATGGCTCCCAATCTGGATCCTGAAAACTGTCTCCCACGCCCTGGTCACAAGCAAGCTTGTTTGTGTATATGGAGCCAATGGAGCCCCTTCAAGTTTTGGAGGAGTTCCACTGGCTCCCAATACACAAAATGAGCACACTTCAAGCTGCTCACTCACACTTTCAAGGAACTACAGAAAACTGGCCCAGCATACCTCAACAATTGCATCTGTTTTCAGAAATCGGCCTGACACCTCTGCTCGTCCGGACTCCTACTTGTACATATCCCATGCATACGGAAAACCAGATCCAGCGGTCAAGCCTTCTCCTACATCACTCCTAAAGCATGAAATGACCAGCTGCTACACATAAAAGCCTCCACCTCACTTCTGGAATTCCACAGGAAGCTGAAGACCTGGCTTTTTGAGTAGTCCCAGTAGGCCTTAGGTTTGCCTAGACTCCTGAATGCTTGTGGCTCTACAAATCTGCATAAAATAACATATCATTGCTCTGATCAGTTGTGATTATGTGTTATTTTCACCCAAAAAAATACTACTTGTGCACTTTATTAAGGCACATGTGTAATTACCTAAAAGTTTATTTAATGATGTAGAAAGTTAATTATATTTTTCAGTACCACAGAATATTGATTTTTTAACTACCATTAGGCCAGTAAACACAGAATTGTATATAAAATGAAGTGGTTGCTGATATCCCTAAAAACAAGGGGAGTAGCTGCTTAGTAGGAATAAAGATAAGGACCTACCATGCAGAATATTTATAGCAAATCAAAGCAAATAACATTTGACAGGCTTCCATACGGTATTTTTATGCACTGAGTTCCTGAACAGAGAAAATGAAACTGAAAACTCTGGCCTGCTGTTTATTTGAAGGGTTACTTCTTTTACCCATGGGCCAGTGTTGGAACTAGCACTTTCTAGCTGGCTGAGGCAGTACCCCAGCCAGGCAAAACCTACCACTCCCATCATGGGCGTGTGATTACTCACACTGTACAACCTGCGCTCACCCTTGGATAGCTTGGCACCAAGCAGTCAGGCTTACCACAGAGGCAATGTGTAAAGCATTGGCACAGCAATCACTCACAATAAATACCTTGATCGTCACAAAAGAGACTTCATACGTGATGGATGTAAATAATGTTTGTATTCAGCACACATAATAACCAACACAACATGAACATCATGTATCTCTGGGCATAAATCACACTAGGAATTATTACTAGCAGTTCTACACCCAATCGTGTTTGAATGAAATCAGCAATATACACACTTGGGAAAGTATTCTACACCACCCCTCCAGCACCCTTATGCAGTGCAACACATTGTCCACACAGGGCCCATCCTAGCAGTTCTCACAGAGTTCGAGGGTACACCCCAGGTCACAACGATACCAGGAATCAGTACATACACAGAATGATATCACTTTTTAGCAGCACCAGAGCTGAGGATGCGTGGGGAAAAGCCAATGTCAAACACAATGCTCTTTTGGCAAAAAATCAACGTATCAGGCAAACCGCCTTCCAGTGTTATGAATCACAGGCAGTTCCCCACTGTAACTTCAACACACACACTCACTCCGCACTGATACTTTGTGCAACGGATATCAGGGAAGTCCATACGGAAGCCCTCATACACATACGCGATCAGCACCCCAATGTGTTGCAACATACTCAGCAGGTCAATTGATTATACATAGCAGACCCCATGGCCCCAAGTCTCCCTCTGCCTTCCAACTCACCCCAACTATCCTACACCAACGGATTGGAGACACCCCATCCTGCACCCGGACACTAGGCCACATGCGGCTAAAGTAACTCTTCGTCAGTGTTTCAGGGAATAAGGTGGGGGTAGGCAGCAAGGTCAATTAGGATGTAGTCGGCAAAGCAGTATGGCAGCCACTCAAGAAGTTTACCCCCAGGATGCAGAGCAGAAAAGGGACAAGGGCAATAGATGGTGACACCAAAAGGATCCCCAAGGGCCTTCCAGCACCTTCCCAGTTCTGCAAAGCACAGGGGGGAGGGGTCATGCAGTCTCTTGACCCGCTTCCAATTGTTCTCAGAAGAGTTCCTGCAGCCCAGACAGTTACTCCCATCACACAGGCCAGAGCCAGGCAACACTACCTGGAAACACTGTGTCGTAAGGGAAGGCCGGAGGGTGAGGAGATGGCAGTTGGTCTGCCGCGCTGAGGACCAAGTAAGGGAACAAGTAAGGGAACAGTCAATGAATGGAGAATGAAGCGGGGGCCTCTCGGAAGGAGGAGGCACCCCGTCAGGTACACGTTGATCAGAGTCGCACCCTGGCAATCAGGGCACAACGTTGGGTGTGCAATGATATGGGTCACACCAGACCGAGGCACAACGTCCAGTATATGTCAATTTTGGCTGCACCAGACAGCTCTGGTCACACACACAATGAAGAGTTGTAAATTCCATACCTCCCTGGAAATGAGGCACAACATCGGGTGCATGTCGATATTGGTCACACCAGACAGCTCCAGTCAAACACACAGGTGCAAGTTCAGCAATGCATCACAAGATAGAATGAGGCACTACTATGGTTATGCCCCAACTCCGAGGGTCACAACCTGTGAATCGGACACTGCACACAATCAGCATGCAGTCAGCATGTCCCACAAGAGAGATGCGTCACGGTCGGTTAAGCGGGCCATGCTGGGTCCCGCAACCGGTAAATCCGCTCATCACCAACAAGACGCTTATGCGTGCCAAGGTGCCCACAATGCGGGGGTCATACGCCTTAGATGCAGCCAGAATTCCGGGCTCTGTACAAAGCAATCTGGTCTCCAGGCACAATTCTTAGTTCTGCACCAACGTCGCGCTACCAGTTGGAATCCAGCAGATGATGTGGGCACTTGAGAGGGTGTTATAGGTAGATCGTGTGGGTCCCTCTTAGGAGATCCTTGATGTACATGAGACCTCTGAAAAAACAGGGGGCAAGCCCAACAAGGCCTTGTAGAGCACACTTCAGGGTGCCACAAAGCAGCAGGTAGTTGTTCCAGGCCATCCACTATTCAGGAAGGGCAAGCGGTCCATTTCAATGGAAATAATCCACCTTGTGCACAATGGAGTCTCCTTGCAATGTGCACCATGTAGTTCCAGGTTCTCGGGCCATATGTCCCCACAAGCGTATCTCACCCTGTGCTGAAGTATGGCACCAGTAGTTTGTGCTTTTGAAGTTGGGGGTGGTTCAAAGGATCTCCTTCGAACCAGGGGTGGTTCAAAGGATCTCCTTTGAACCACAGATTTCTCCTCTAAATGTCAGTCCTGTCTGCCATGAGGCAGTGGAATGTAGATCTTTAGTGGGGCCTTGAGTCTGCTCCAGAGGCCAAGTGTCAAAACCAATCTCTCCAGCCAACCTCCAAATGGCAGAGGTTTGTCATTCCAGTTGCATGCCAAGTAATTTAAGTGTGCTCCCCCAACCTCCAGTGCGGACTGGAGCCAAGCAACAAGGCACACAAAGCGTTTTAGAGCACAGAAATGGCCACTTACTAGGAGTGGGATTTCTACATGAATTTCGACAAAGCCACCTTTCCCACTGGTGAGTGGTTGTCACTGTGAATCCAATGATAGAAAACATCATGAGGCTGCTCCACTGCAATCCACTATTGCATCCTGAAGTGATTTCTACCATTTTCTAATGTTAGCCTATGGAAAGATCAAACCTCGTATGTACTGAAAACACACATGGGTATTCCTCATTACCTGGTCAGAGGACACACAGGATGTACCTGCCCTTCCTTTCACCTACCACTCGCTTCCCCCCTTAAGATGTACCTTCTGAGTACTTGGGTGGAAGGGAAAGGTCCTCTCAGGATGCCCAGTGACTTAAACAGGACAGTGTGAGTAAACACGCAACTGCGTGCATCAGTCTGTAATTGCAGGCTGGACACGTATTTAAGAGCACCATCTGTGCAAAATACACACCAGCCTGCAATGGCAGGCTGAACTCGTATTTAGGAGCACAATCGGTGCAAAGCGCACACCAGCCAGCAATGGCATGCCGGACCCTTATTTAGGAGCACCATTGGTGCCAGTGCTCACACCAGCCTGCAATGGCAGGCTGAACACATGTTTAGCAACCTCACAGTAAGCACCAATTCCTAACTGTGTAGGAAGGGTGTCCGCACTTTTGCACTGCATTTACAGTGGCAAAGTGCCCTACTCCCTAACAAGAGAATCAGCAAAACCCAGGAGGAGAAAGCAAAAAGTTTGGGGAAATGCTGCCTGAAGGGTTCTAGCAGCCAGGCTCATACAATAATTAATAATTTTATAAAAAGTTGTACATGTACAGATGCTTATGTTCCACAGTGCAGTCACTGTATCCATATGGGGCCACTCAGTCTCACAAAATCTTTCATCTATTCTCTAGTCAAATTCTTAACAGAAGTTAAGGTTTGATATGACTTTAAAATGCTGTGAATGATTTTTCTCATGTCTTCATAGTGGATAGTTTTTATACATGATACAGGACAAGTGCATTTCACACAATACAGAACCCAACATGATTTCAACAACTACTAGTTCAACTGACCATTACTGAGGCTGTTTATTAACTTGACCATGACTGTTAGATTGGCTGGACAGATTTACTATCTTAAATTCACCCCTAGACCCTTAAACATTTGAGCAATGTCGAGGCTGATTTAGTGTTCCCTGTTGAAGCAGTGGTCAATCTTGTTAATGGGCAGATAAAGCAATGACATTCAAATTGATGGACAAGCCTTTTGTGTTGCACAACATTACATAGCTGACGTTAATGGATACACACGAACAAGGCACATAGCCATGTCTTGTAAATACATGGCTTTGAGAACCTAGAGTGAGCAGGCCTGGTGGTGCAGCGCCCATATCCAGAGTACTGGCTTGGAAGTGGCTCCCACATTTGACTCTTTGCTGAGACTTCCATGGAATGTTATTGTTGGAAAGGGTGGAGGTCAGCATGCTTGATGAGGAGTTTGTGTCCCCCCGGCCTCTCTCCTGCACATGCTGCACTTCAAGCCATTAAACATCTACCCTGTTTGACTTTGAACACATCTACTTTGGTGCAAAGTAGGAAAGCAGCGTGACCACTGGTGGCCAGCCTAGACCATGTTGGCAATTCAGGTCACGAGTAACTTTGCTTTCAAAGACTGAGCTTGCAGAAATCATGGCCAAGTGCCACACCAATGTGAAGGCCTATTTCAGCACACTTGGCCACACAAACTTACTCTGGGTCAGATTTTGGATTTGCGTATATGGCATCGGAGGGATCTTCATCTTAATCTCAAGCTTAACTAGCAAAAGCAGATGCTTTGTGCAGTGGTGCTAGAGTAGCAAAGTGGATACTGGCAGAGAAAGTATTCAGAGATACTCGTGTAGCAATTGAACATTTTATGTGTCTATATGTGCATGGAACAGTACACAATGAGGAGGTACAACCTAAAGGACACCCGGTACTTGATGTGATGATATTAATGATGGATGAGCAGTGAAAAGAGTTGCAATGGTTATGAATGGAGGCTCTGTGTGAGAAAAGAGATTCTTCAAATGCTTAAAAAATATCCTAGGGCCCTTAGACCAGTGGTTCTTGATCGTTTGACTTCTGTGGGCCCCCAGTTAATCATTATTGGAATCCCTCTGACCTCTACTGAATCATTATTGGAATCCGGGGACCCCAATGAGTCATTACTGGAAACCGGGGATCCTGCCTTAAGCAATTTGATGATTTGAACCTCAAAACTATACACACAAATACAGAAACAAGCGTTCATGAAACATACACAAATGGTTAAGTAATGTATTTCATTCACAAACAAATATATATAACAAAATAATTCCATTTTAATGGGAACGTTTAAAAATTTCCAATTTTCCAATTTGCTTTTTATTTGCCTACACTAAATTAATCTTTTACTATTATTTAATTTTCTAAGCAGTCGCAGACCCCCTGAGTAGGCATTGCAGACCCCCACATCTTCCCAGGCAACACGTTAAGAACCACCACCTTTTCATAGCATCTGAATCCAAGCTTCTGGGTGTTTGAGAAAGTCATCCTTTTTTACCCCGATCACCCCTAATTTTTGATTGATACTGGTGGTAACTGACTCTGACTGTGGCCTGGGCTCTGCTTACCATACCCAGGGCCAGTGCTCTGATTATAAGGTATATGGTAATTAGGTTTAATTACAATTGGTACTGCCAGCCTATCTGTAAGTCCCTAGTATATAATAGGGCATGTAGGTTTAGAGGCCCATTAGAGTTAATGCACTTAAGTGTGCACTATTGTGTTTCCTGGTGTCATTTTAAATGCAGCACTGCTTTTCAGGCTGTCTTTACATTACATTTATATGCAAATTCGACTTTGGAATAAAAGGTACTTCCAAAGTCTCAAACTACCTTATTTGTACATATAAGCCACCCCTAAGGTCTCCCCTAGGTGCCACAGGTATAAGGTGCCTTATAACTATAAATATGTTTTATAAGACCTGGTGAGGGAAAAACTGCCAATTTCATTTTTCCCCATTGTAGAAAACTAGCTCCATAGGCTAACATGGGAATATTTTATTTGAGTCTACATATTGACAGGCGTTAGCTAGAAATGTCTTTCAAAGGCTCAAAATGATAGTTATGCTGTATCCAATACCTTGCGACTGTTAGATTTATAATACCTATTACTGAAAAATAAGTTATAGAACTTTCTTTTCTGTGAGCCCAAATCCAGTCTTCTAGCTGCTCTCTCCTGATTGGCCAGCCTCTGCCTGGCTGAGCCAAGCTGACATAATGAGGTGTGAAGTGGCTTGCTAGAGGGACAAAGAATGTCCTGTCCTGTGGGCAGAGAAGTGCAGCTGCAGAAGCAAAAGGCAGTATGTGGATGGACTGGTCTGCAAAGTGAAAATGACACTAGGACAGCACAGGCTCACCCCCACATCCTGCACTCCCGGCAAAACACAGGAGCCCATGTAATTAGATTAGTGAAAGAGCTGAAAGAGGAGTGTTAGAGGATCTTAGCCACACCAGGGGGTTGGCTTAGCCAGATCTAACCCTCCAGGAGAGAGTTTCTCCATCTTGAATTATTATGAAGAAAAGTGTTTTCTGGGACAAGAATATGCCACACTTTGGAGGAAGTGGTCATACCTTAGGGTTGCACCTGGCATCCCATTGGTCAGGGGTGCCCCCTTGCTTGATGACAAGGAACACTGAATAAAGGTGGAAGAGTTACCAATCAACTCAGTTCTGCTGCCTAAAACAGCAATGAGAAAAAGAACTGCCCTGCTGGAACCCTGATCTGCACCCAAAGGACTGCACCTTGAAGGACTGCACCTGCTTCACAATCTGGTTCTACAGTCCTGAGGACTTTGACAGGCTTCACAATGATTAAGGAGTGGACTGTGTGAAAGCTACAGGTTAACAGAGCCCTCCTGCATCATCTCCACCAAGAAGTCTCTAGCCTGGAATGCGTCCAGTGGACTTTTAAGCATTTGGCCAGGTGCATTGTAGGAAATATAGTCCCAAATTTCCAAGGACCATCTCAGAGCTTGTAGACACTTGGATTCATGTTTTTGACACTTTTATCCCACAAGAGGAACTTCAGGAAGAAGTTACAGAAGTTTGGAGAAGTTTGGCGCAACCTTTGGAAAAAGCTCCATAAGGTGACTGACCCGATGTCGAGAGTCAAGCTGGGGATGTTGAACCGTAACTCGCCCTGAATTTCAGGTTCGTCCCACTGAAAGCTCCGGAACTCAAGACTTCCAGGGTTTCACTGAGCCCTCGCGCTGAGCCAAGCCGTCAACATCTACCCTGATCTAGCTAGAAGAGGAGCCTTGCTTGAAGTCAAGAGAAAGTCCTCTAGAAAAGTTTCAAAGGGCAAATTTGGACTGAGTCCACAAGGCAGCACACATGGAAAAAGCAAAAACCAAGGAGAATTAATGCATTTCTCATCGTTTCGCCAAGTTAAGATCAGGTTTTTCCTGGTCTTAATTTTGGCGCTGCCTCCTATTTACACTGCCCTTGTAAATAGGGGGCAGCGTCAAAATCAATGGGTGTTGCGGTGGAACGCCCACCGCAACACCCACTGCCCACCCCTTTCACGCTAAACATAGGGTGAAAGTGCCTTATTTACAAGGCAGCGTTGAGCCACGTGGCTTAACGCTGCCTTGTAAATAAGGCAAAGCCCCTATCGCCACGGGAACGTCGCAAAAAGTGACGTTCCCATAGCGAAAGGGGCTTGTAAATATGCCCCCTGCTGTCTTTTAATGTCCTCCTTTACCTCAGAATAGGCTTTAAGGCCTATGTGTTGGTGTCAGAAAAAGAAAATAACTGTGGCTTGCTGGTGGATTTTACATACTTCAGACAATATATACAGGTCATGGATTCTTGGTATGGTTGGATCACACATAACTGAAACAAAAATGTAACACTCTAACACCCTTTACAGTCGTCCATTTATTACTGGATATTATTCCGGGGAGGGATTTCAGTAATTCTGGATTCTGTGATTATTGTGAGATTACAAGTGATCCCTCACATGCCCATTATGTTTATGGTAGTAACTTGCAGAAGTTGGTGTTACCACAATGATTTTTGGATGATATACCTGAATGCCAGCCCAAACTGCAGGGAGAGATTACACCTGGTTGTTTCAGATGGTATTACCACATGCATTAATACCAAATGCAGTATTAATACCTATTGGGACTGAAAATCCTGTTTCCATAAGAATTAGTATTTGTGGCAGCCCTTGGGGTGTGGGCCTAAGTGTGAAGGGAATGCACTTATTACTTGTTTGACCAGGTAATCAAACCCAGGAAGTACAGTAAATTCCTATTTGGCATGCTACAGAGTGAATGTTATCCAAAGGAATTGGTCACTGACAACGGGTTCAGTTGATATCTGGGAAATTGTGACAATTTTTTGCCATGTATGGTGTCTGACATGTGCAGTATGTTGCTTAGATTTGTGTGGACGTGGACTGGAAAGGAGGAGAGGGAAGAGGGTTGCCAGAATCAATTTAGGATTTACTGTGAACAATATTCACTACACCTCTGCATCATCTGTTATTTGGTGATCATGTGACTGTCTCAGCCAATATTATTGGGACCAAACATTCCAAGATACCCTCCATCTCAATTGTTAATCCTGAAAATATTGTGAGATATGGAGAGCTGGCAAAGTAGGGCATAGGTGCAAAGCAAAACCATGGCTTTGTGGAGTGAATATCTCAGGATCCAAATACATCTCTTGTGATGTTATTGCACGAAATACAATTTCAAGCAAACTCAGTTTAGTGTAAGAAGGTCCTGTGTGCCAGGCACAAAGCCAAACTAGAGTTGAATGAGATTTTGCAATGGTTTGTGTCTTGTGACACTGATGTAACTGCAAAGAGAACGAACATGTTTAAAGTAGGTGACTGTGGTAACTGTTAGATTTACAAATGTGGGGACAATCAGTCAACAAGTTAAAACGAGTAAAAGTAGGACTCTTGAGATTTTTTAAACCTATAAACGTTACTATACAAAAAGATATCGTGGAATTGACTAGACACAGTATGAGGCAAAAGTCATAAGTGGCGACATTTACTGATTGTGTCATAGAAATCTACATAGCATCTAGAAGATGTGGATAGAATAACCGAAACACTGAGAAGACTTATGGCAAGCCAAATATTGGCATGCACAATGGAAACTGAGAAATGGTGTTAAGGAATATGTAAGCAGTAAGTCCTACAACTAGCAAATCAAGAAGGCAAAGATTCAAACCAGCACATATGGCTCTACACAGTTTATCATGATTTGCATGAAGGTGTTATTTATACAATTTGATATAATAAAACAAGAACCCCACACTTAAATGTTTTCTACTAAGAAATCCTCACCTTTAGTTCATTACTAGTATTGTGTAGCAATAACTTTGGCTTAAAATCTAGACATTCAATTGTATCCTCACTATTGTTGAAGCTGTCTATCTTTTGCATGGTATTCCCAAAATTTCTGCCTTCACTACCCTATTTTTGTTTTGCCAAATCCGTTTTTGTTGGCATTAGGACTCTGAGCACTTTACTCCTGAAAACCAGTGGTAAAGTGCAGGTGCTCTCCCTTCCAAACATGGTAACGTTGGTATACAGTTAATTGGCGCATTTACTTTACTTCTATGTCCCTAGTAAATGGTAAATGGTACTCCATAACACACAGGATCTGTAACTTAAATCCTACAAATTTGGCTGCAGCACTGCTTGTGCACCCACTAAAGTAGCACCATAAAATATTTCCCAGGTCAGCCACTGTAGCCTGTAGTGTAGTTTTAAACTGCCATTTCACCAGGCAAAATACACATTTAGCCAGCCTAAACCTTCCTTTTTAAGTCACCTCCTAAGTTAGACCCTAACAGCTCATAGTAGAGGTTGCATGTTATTTAAATAGTAGGACAAGTATACCTAGGTTTAACATGTCCTGGCAGTGAAAAACCCCAAAGTCATTTTTCACTACTAGTGTCCAGGTTCACATGACTGTTAATGGCTCTCCTGATATTAGATGTGCATTCCTTCCAGACAGGGGACCAGGGGGCAGAAGAGCCTTGGGTGTGGGGAAGGGGAAGGGTGTTCCTCTCCTGACCATGATGGCCTGCTGGGCTGTACTCTGGCCTTCCTGAACTTTGAAGGGTAGTGTGAGGTCTATGCCCACCCCCCTCCTTACGTCTGAAGCTGCTTGGCCTGTCACTGGCAGATACATCTCACACCTGGGCCTGTCTGCCCTTCGCCCCTCTAGGCAGATTGGTGCCAAACCCAGGTGTCCCACAGACACAGGCTAGCACTAGGCAGAAAGGTGGCACCCTCAGAACCTCTCATTAGAACCCTCCTGAACTTGTGGAAAATGGGGATTCTCAGATTAACATGACAGGAGAATCAGAATTTCATTAAAGACCTTTCAAATCCGACCAATCTTGTGGCAAACAGATCCACTTCCAAAGGACCCATTATGTCCTGTATTTTCCTGAAATACTCTCTCCCCAGCATCCAATCGCTATAATCCTTCACATGTCTGGAGTTCCAATCCGCTACCACATTCTGTATGCCAGGAAGATACTCCGCTCTTAATGCAATTCTGTTCTCCAGACAAAACCTCCACAACTCCTTCGCCACATCCGAAAGTCCTTTTGATCTGCAACCCCCCAATCGGTTTATATAGGCTACTGCTGAAACATCGTCCATTTTCATCAAAACTGTCTGTCCCTGCAACTTCTCTCGAAAACTCCTCAAGGCATACAACCCTGCTGTCATCTCAGGGCAATTTATATGAAGATCCTTCTCTTCTCTTTTCTTGACCAGGCACCACCCGTCTCCTGAGCTCCTAATCGTGCCCCCATCCTAATTGACTGGCATCTATCTCCAAAACTACATCTGCAACACATCCAAAAATCGCTCTTCCATTCCAAACCTCCAGGTTGTTCATCCACCACTCCAACTCTTCCTTTGCCTCTAAACTCAACTCCACCCTGTCTCCATACTATAACCCTTTCCTCAACGCATCTGCCTTCACTCTTTGCAAGGCACGATAATGCAATGGTCCTGGAAAAATAGCCTGTATTGAGGAAGAAAACAAACCTAGAATCCTCGCTAAATCCCTCAAAGTGATAGTTACCTTTTGTAATGATCTCAGCACCTCCTTTTTCATCATTTTCACCTTCTTCACAGGCAACCTTAACACCTCCCCAATCGTGTCTATTGGAAATCTTAAAAACTCCAAACTCTGAGAAGGTATTATAATCGATTTCCCCTGATTTATCAAGAATCCCAGAATCTCCAACATCTCTATCACTGCCTTGAGCTGTCTCATCAACTCCGCTACATCCTGAGACATTAGTAAAATGTCATCCAAATACACAATCATATGGTATCCCCTCCCTTTGACTGCAACATGTCTCTTAAAAGAACGATCCCTTCCATCTTGAAATGTCTGTAAACCAAAGATCGATTTTTTCCTGACCACATTTAAAACCCAGGGGTCTTTTGTTATTTTCTGCCATTCCTTTTGAAATAGCTTCAAACGTCCTCTGACTTTTTTTAGGATAGAACCAAAGGTTATCTGCATACTCACTGCATGATCCTGAGCCCGACAGACTTCTTCCTCGACCTCCTCTTCCTCTAGAATTTCCACCCCTTTGCGGGAAGAAACCTGTGGATCCTCACAAACCACTACCTGCTCCTCTGTACATGAAGTTGTATTGGGACCTCTGATATCCTCGGCCAGCATATGGTTCCCGTCTACTGGCCCTACCAAAAACACCTCCAAAAACCTTCCTAATATTTGTTTGTGCCTTCTCAAGAGCCATAAATGTAGACACATGCTTGTCCAGACTTTTTACCAATCATTCTCCAAATAATAAACTCTTAGCCTCCTCACTGGGTTCCTTACTTGCCATGTCTCCAGATGTTCTTCCCTCCGCCAGGAGCCCTGAATTTGCATTACCTAAAACAACATAGCCCTCTGGCTCCAACCTCGCAAAAGCTGAACATCAATTTGTTCTCCATTTATATATGCCTCTTCCACCATATCCATTATCTTAGCCAAAGGTCCTAGAATATCCAACAATCGGTCTTGACATTGCTTTAAAGACCTTTCTAAACCCTTTCCTGGATCTCTTCCCATCTTAAACAAGTACAAAATCAAATCTGGATCCAAATTTGGAGTCAAACATACCTTGCTATCTATTTGTGGCCTAGAGCATTCAGCTCTTAAAACGTTTCTTACCTCTCGTTCCAGAGGTTTTCTTATCCATTGTTTAATAAACTTAGCAACATGGTCCAACGGCCACCAATCTGTGCTCCTAGGATGTCTCAACTCATATGGCTAAACATTTAGGGGCCGATTCCGATCTCGGTCGGAGGCGCACCCAATACCATTCGGTCGGGAAAAAAGCCATGCGAAAGCCTGTTTCCCGACCGATCCGTACAGCACACCGAACGAGTAAGTACGATGCGCACAACAGCAAAGAATCCGGCCGAGCCGTACTCACCCAAACCAGGTCCTGTTCCCCGACCGAGGCGAATCCGGAAACGCCGAATCGAGTCGCACGGAAGGAAAAATGCAGCTCCGTCCGGCCGAGCGAGTACGATGCGCTTTCCGTACGCGCCGAACCCGTCGCTACGCACGGCACGTCAAAGCATCCGGGAGAGGCGCACATAAGCTCCGATTCCCGCCACAACACGATCCACGGCTCCGAGACGAACACGCCAGCGACGAGGACGACGCGAGCGACGAGGACGACGCGAAGCAGCGAGAAGGACGAACGACACGAACCAACCATGAATCCCTTCGTCCCGATCATACCAATATTCTACATTTACTACCGGAACAGGCACGGACGCGTACGGCGCAGAAGGTAAGCCAGACACCAACCACAAAACACATACAACACGTACACGACACATCACACACACACAGAGGGATGCAGAATATACTTACACCAGCAACAGCAGCACCATAGGGGCGGGATGCCCATCACCAATGCCACATATGCACACAGGGGCCTGAATGCGCACCACCACCCCTACCCAGGGGGGCAGGATGCCTACCACTACTACCACCCTTAGCCAGGGGGGCTGGATGCCTACCACTACTACCACCCTTAGCCAGGGGGGCTGGATGCCTACCACTACTACCACCCTCAGCCAGGGGGGCTGGATGCCTACCACCACCCTTAGCCAGGGGGGCTGGATGCCTACCACTACTACCACCCTGACCCAGGGGGGCTGGATGCCTACCTACCACCCTTAGCCAGGGGGGCTGGATGCCTACCACTACTACCACCCTTAGCCAGGGGGGCTGGATGCCTACCACCACCCTTAGCCAGGGGCGGCTGGATGCCTACCACTACTACCACCCTCACCCAGGGGGGGCTGGATGCCTACCACTACTACCACCCTTAGCCAGGGGGGGCTGGATGTCTACCACTACTACCACCCTTAGCCAGGGGGGCTGGATGCCTACCACTACTACCACCCTTAGCCAGGGGGGCTGGATGCCTACCACTACTACCACCCTCACCCAGGGGGGCTGGATGCCTACCACTACTACCACCCTCACCCAGGGGGCTGGATGCCTACCACCACCCTTAGCCAGGGGGGCTGGATGCCTACCACTACTACCACCCTCACCCAGGGGGGCTGGATGCCTACCACGACCACCCTTAGCCAGGGGGGCTGGATGCCTACCACTACTACCACCCTTAGCCAGGGGGGCTGGATGCCTACCACTACCACCCTTAGCCAGGGGGGCTGGATGCCTACCACTACTACCACCCTCACCCAGGGGGGGCTGGATGCCTACCACTACTACCACCCTTAGCCAGGGGGGGCTGGATGCCTACCACTACTACCACCCCCACTCATAGGATGGACAATGCAAGACACAACCAGCACACCACAACCTAGGGAATGCAAGAAGAAGACATCCCCCAACACCATGACAAGCGTGTGTAGACTGTGTCAAATGCCTACAACACCGAACATGACTTTGAACATACAATGTGACCCCCTAGCACATGTGCCACACATATATGTGTGTGGCACCCACAATGCAAGCAGGCCATGACCATTGTGGCAATGGGGTCCAAACCCCCATCATCACAGTGACCAAAATGTAAGTGTGGGGTCCATAGCTGAAGCACACTTTGACCATTGTGGCAATGGGGTCCAAACCCCCATCATCACAGTGACCAAAATGTAAGTGTGGGGTCCATAGCTGAAGCACACTTTGAACATGTGGCAATGGGGTCCAAACCCCCATCATCACAGTGACCAAAATGTAAGTGTGGGGTCCATAGCTGAAGCACACTTTGAACATTGTGGCAAAGGGGTCCAAACCCCCATCATCACAGTGACCAAAAGGTAAGTGTGGGGTCCATAGCTGAAGCACACTTTGAACATTGTGGCAATGGGGTCCAAACCCCCATCATCACAGTGACCAAAATGTAAGTGTGGGGTCCATAGCTGAAGCACACTTTGAACATTGTGGCAATGGGGTCCAAACCCCCGTCATCACAGTGACCAAAATGTAAGTGTGGGGTCCATAGCTGAAGCACACTTTGAACATTGTGGCAATGGGGTCCAAACCCCCATCATCACAGTGACCAAAAGGTAAGTGTGGGGTCCATAGCTGAAGCACATTTTGAACATTGTGGCAATGGGGTCCAAACCCCCATCATCACAGTGACCAAAATGTAAGTGTGGGGTCCATAGCTGAAGCACACTTTGAACATTGTGGCAATGGGGTCCAAACCCCCATCATCACAGTGACCAAAATGTAAGTTTGGGGTCCATAGCTGAAGCACACTTTGAACATTGTGGCAATGGGGTCCAAACCCCCATCATCACAGTGACCAAAATGTAAGTGTGGGGTCCATAGCTGAAGCACATTTCGAACATTGTGGCAATGGGGTCCAAACCCCCATCATCACAGTGACCACAAGGTAAGTGTTGACAAAGAAAGAGGTGCAACTGCCAAACTGCATGGATGATTCCTGGTCACAGAACAACAAACACATCAGTGGCAAAGTAGTGTATGTGTCCCATTGCAACATAAATTGGGGGAGCCAAATACTGCAGTGCAAATAAGACATACCTTTGGCCATGTGCAGACAAACAACACCCATGGGGGCTGACACCGTCAACAATCATCAATGACACAATGACAGAAGTGACCATCAGAATGCAGACCCACATATTTGCACCACTGGGCACACACATGCAGATACCCTGTGGAGACTGCAGATGTGAGGTGAACAGATACCATACCATGGCAGCAATGGGACACACAAACCATGATCATTGTGCTGACCGATGACCTAGGAGTCCCAGGGACAGCAGGGGAAACCCACCAAACTACATACAGCCAATGGCACACCCAAGATATGCCAATGCAGTGGTGCAGATGCACAAACACAAACAGGCAGACCCACACTGCACATCATACACAACAGGTGAGGGGGGGTGCCAGTGTCCCCAGGCAACCACACAACACATGAGGAGACCTGAATACCAATCATACAGATGTGCATACAGTGCCACACAAAGGTAACTCATGGATCCAAATCCCCTATGTGGGCAAGCAGGCATTGTCAGATGAGAGGGAGCACAAATCACACATGTCACACAGGCACGTAGGGACAGCAACTGACACAGCAAGACACAGACACACCACAGCACCACCACCAGGGCCCCCACAATGTGGTGACCCTGGGCTGCATTACAATCCCACTGTGATGACAAAGCTAAATGTGGTTCACACTGTGAACCACAGTCATGTGTCCTGAGCAACTAACTACCATCACACCTACACAAGCACAAATCAAACAGCATGGCCAGTAAGCCAAGGCCAACATGGAGGCAGGGGCCTAGCCGGGCAACAACTCTCATCTGCACACACTCAACACCACACCCCTCGACCTCCAACAATGTGCAGCAGTGAAGCACACATGCACTGGTGACATTGCACATGCACCCATGACTATTCCAGGGTGGTGGGTGGGAACCAAGGTGCAGAAACACATCACACATGGACACTCAACAAGACTCCTGAATGTCAGACACACTGCACACTACGCTGTACATGGACATGACGGCAATACCACACCAACCAATGGGATCCCAGCCACAGTCACACACCAATGAAGAAGCCAAGGTCACCCACAAAGAACACACATAGACAACAACCAACATTGCAGCCCGGACCCTGAGGAGTGCCAGCAGTCACACACACAACGTGTCACAATCACTGAAAGATAACACAAACTGGAAATCACATGACAGGGGCAAACAACAAGTGCCAAGGGGAAACCTGACTGTGACCCATCTGCGTCTGCCCACAAACTCAGCCCTGACAGCAAACACACCTATGGGTGACACCCTGATGACCAGTAATGTGCCATGCACCCACATCACAGAGAACCCAGGGCGAAGACTTTGGGGGAACATAGGTCAACTCAGCTAGCATCACAAACAGGTACAACACTAGGGATCACAGCATGCACAGCTAAACGGAAGTGAACACACAGACATGCACATACAACACACACCTTGGGCGCAGGCAATGTCACAGGAGTACACACTGCCATGAGGGGACTCCACTCCTGTGTGAGGAAAGCTGTGCCATATGTTGCCTCAGTAGGGCCCCATCATGTCATCTGAGCACTTGGTCACACAATCAACAATTAGCACCAAATGAGGGCTCCCGTAACATCAGCCTGGTCATGGAAGTGCCAACGGAATCATCAGCACAGATCCAACACACTTGTATAGCAATGTTGCACTGACAACACAGATGAGTCCTTCCCCATTGATGCCCAAACCTGCATGTCCACTGGAGATGGCCACACGGTCAGGGAAGTAGACGAATTGAACAATGGCAGGCACAACAGATGTGCATGGGTGGAAGCCACAGATGTGAAATAGGCAATCTAAGTAGGAAATCCCATTGCCAAATACTGAACACATGACACCCTCAGATGCTGCTATGGATGACATGGATACACCACAGGATAGGACACATTCCCCCTGGACCACATGGGTTCCTGCACAGTAACACTTCATTATCATGAGACCAAATATCACCATCACTGCAGCAAGGGCATGGTTAGCATCATCAACATCATGTACATCAGAAGCAAAAGCACTAGAGAACAGAAAGTTGCTTTATTCAGCATATGTGGCATTAAAAGTAGAAGTCCAGTAGAAAATAAACAAAGGCCAATGGCCAGTCCATCAACAAAGTCACAAGTGGGTGACAGTGGCAGATGCCACCCTACACATGCCTGCACAAAACCAGGGACAATCCACTAGGAGGGGCAACCGGGGGGTAGGCCAGGCACCGCAGGGACAGGATCAGGGCTCACCAGTAGGAAGCAGGGAAGGGGTGGTGGGTGCTGGAGAGCCACTGACAACTGCAGTGGAGGTGTCTGACATGGTGTGTGCCGGCACAACTGGGGGGCATGGCTCAGATGTTGTGGGTGCCGGCACGACTGCAGTGGACCCTGCAGATGGAGTGGACAGGTCCACCACTGCAGTGCCCAAGTCAGACAGGGTGGTAGTGGACTCCACTGCAGTGCCTACCACCAGGGGAGGAGAATGGGGAACAGGCAAGGTGGGCTGGACAGAGGGGAGGACACCCTCACCACATCAGTGGCACAGACAAGCGCAGCGGGGGTGTGGTGCCGGGAGAGCAAGTGGCAGGGGGAGAAGGCCGGAGCCTCTCGGGGATGGTATATCTGTGGGTGGGGGAACCTGGGGCAGGGTGTTGTGGGGGCACCTGTGGAGTGGGGGCCTGAGGGGTGGAGGAAGGAGACCTGGTGCTTGAGCTGCAGGGCGGCGGCGGGGTCTTGCTCTTACCACTCCGGGGGGACTTGCGGGTGGGGGCCTCAGTCTGTCTGCGCCTGGGGGAGGGTGTCCGGGGGCGAGGGGCACTCTGCTCCGTGTGGGGGGGCTTCCTCTTCCCCCTGGATGCTGGAGCAGCTGGATCGGAGGGGAAGAGGCCGAGGTCACTGAGGAAGAGGCGCTGGGTCTTTGGGGTTGCAGGTGAGGCAAGGGAGGGTGCTTTGGAGGGAGAGGCAACTGAGGACTGCGCAGTGCCCGTGGATGCGTGTGTGTGTACCAGCGCCCCATCCCCTGTGAGTCTGGTTTCAGTCCCCTGACTGTGCGTTCGTGTGCGTTTTGTTTGTGGCATGTGTGTCTGTGTGCTGGACGTGTGTGTGCTAGTGTGTGCCTGTGCCGGTGTGTGTGTGCTTGGGACGGGTAAGGTGCTGGGGAGTGTGGATGGAGCAGAGGCAGGAGGGGTGAGGGACTGTCTGAGGAGGGACACTGCTGCCGTCAGGGAGGAGTCCATGGACCTATTGCCCCTCTGTAGGTCAGACATGCCCGATGAGATGTCCTCCATGAACGACACCAGCTGAGTCAACAGAGCGGTGTGCGCATGGAGGACACTCAGCATGGCTGTCTGCCCTACAATGAGCTGGCGAAGGAGGTACACAGACTCCTCACTCAGGGCAGCAGGGGACACAGGGGCAGGGGGTGCGGTGCCTGGCCCAAAGGAGACACGCTCCCGAACATGGGAGCCTCCACGGACCTGGGGAATGGGAGCCGATGGGAGGGCGGTGGTGGTGCTGGTGGTGGCGGGGACAGCAACACTAGCTGGGGTGTGGTGGCTGCTGACACCCGCCTCCATAAGGGAGTCATCCTCCGAGTTGCTCTGGTCCTCAGCTGAGGTGGATGGTGCTGAGGACTCCTCGGTGTGGCTCCCCTCGCCCTCCGTGCCACTGGGTCCCTCCGACCACTCCTCGGCTGCTGACCCAGTCTGGCTCTCTGGCTCCTCCTGGTCCGTGGAGCTGTCCCCTTCCGTGGCCGTGGATGTATCTGCAAACAATGGGGAAACAGACAGACATCAGTCACCTGCACCAAACGCACACATCACTGTGAGCACAGCACATTACAGAGCAAGCCCTGGCATCATTAGTTGTACATTGCTAAAAGTGCCCTAACTGAACAGGAGAAGCCAATTGTCAGTCTGATGCCAAGCATTGCACTCACATCCCACATGGCCTTGCACCCATCTGTCTGGTGTCTTTTGGATTGCAACACCCCAGTGTGGACACATGCACCAAGTACACAGTAGTTGGACAGTGCAGAGGACACGGTGTGGCATGTGGACATGCACACATCACAGCTCTTGCCACTGAGTCAGTACAGGTTTCTGGATGAAAGGGATGCCCAGAGTCAAATAGGAAATGCATGTGATGCATACCAGCGACAGACACCATGATGCACCCATGTCCTGATAGCCATCGCCACAATGGTGTGCATGTAGCACATGTCACTCCCCTGCAGGACCACCAATAAGTTGACACATGCCATGGCAGAGGCATGACTGCTAAGTCATACATCACTGTCTCAGTGATGTATGACTTGGCAGCCAGACAACAACACTATGCACTGTGTCACAATAGTAGGTCATGGGGAATGCAAGTCCTGGAGCTGCACAAGTGCACATGTACATCCCCCACACAACACATCATCTTAACCCTCATCTGTCCAGGTCATACCTATTGGACATATGGGAGACCTGTGACACTACCCTCTGAACCTGAGCCCCTCACAATCTGCTGTGAATGGGGAACAGCTGCCTGAACTTCACATTCGCATACCCCAGTCTGCACGGGCAGCTGATCAAACACCTATGTGACACACAAGTATCGTCTCCTATGGTCACATCTCCAGGGGCATGCTGAGCCCCTACCAAGAAACACCCCAGCAGTCCTGGCAACTAATCCACAGCACACTGACACAGAGGCAGACACCTGAGGGGTCAAATCACTGCGCACAATGTGTCAGCTGATACACGGGAGTGGGAGTACAGAGTGCATTGCATGGCCTGGAGTAGGCATGACTGTCCTGCTCCACATGAATGAGGGATGAGCCCTGGACAGTGGATAGCTGGCTATGTATGTGTGACACACGTAATCTGCACACTCCTGGGGCCCAAACATTGTTCCCACCCACTGCATGGGCGTGTGCCACATACCCCAGGCACATGTGGTGGCTCAGCACAGCAAGTGGACCGCATATCAAAGCAACACGCAGATTACATGTCCGAACACAGGCGTTGTGTGAACAATGGACCCACCCATGATGCCCACAACAGAGTTAGGGAAACAGATGCTGTCCCCCACCTTTAGTGAAGCAAACTGCAAGGACACAGTCCCAAGTGACACAATTCCCTGAATGTAAGGGCCACACCTGGGTATCAGATGAGCAGTGGGCAGTGCACAATAGAGGGACATGGCTCCTGGACAACATGACTGCTGCACTGTGGCAGTTGAACCAGGCCAGAGGAGGGCACAAAGCATGTAATACAGAGTTCACAGTGCAGTCTTTGACTCACCCCCTCCTTGCTGCTGTCTGGCCTTCAGCTGCCCAGCCAGGTCTGGAAACACCACCGCCAGGATCTGGAGCATGTGGGGGTCAGGGTCCATGTTCCGCCCCTCCTGCGAGGAGGCGACAGCTTCAGCTGGACCCGTGCAATCCTCCGGGTCCAGCCCCGAAGGTCCTGCCACCTCTTCTGGCAGTTGCGGATCCGGCGCTTGTAGACCCCCACGGACCGGACGGCCCGGACGATGTCCTTCCAGATCTCCTGCTTCCGATGGGCATTAACCTGTCAGGATGACAAAGTGAAAAGGCCATTACTACACATGCAACATATCCGTGCATGACACAGTTGTATATACATGTCTCAATCACAGGGGCACATGATGTACACAGGCAGTGCAAAGCTGCCCATGGACAGTTTGCCAGACGTCACTACATGGTATCATTGCATGGGAAGTAAAACCTTGTTCAAATGCACTGTCACTGCACCATACCTGTCCAGTGCATGTCACTACACACTATGGGGGTGACAACTACTCAGTGAGCCTGCTAGCCAGTGGCGTGCAGACTTTCAGCCTTGCTAGTCAGACAATATGCACATTCAGAAAGGCAGTGCACAGAACACTCACCTGCTCCCCTGGTGTCCCATACAGCTTGCTGTACTGTGGAAATAGGCTGTCCAGCAGGGCCTGGTTCTCCTCAAGGCTGAAGGCTGGGGCTCTCTCCACAGTACGTGCCATTGCAGGGTCCAGAGGGGCAGAGACAGCAGCAGTGCAGTGGCAGATGTCGTCCTGGAGCATGTAGTGCAGGCAAGTGAGCTCTCAGGGGAACAGCCAGCAATATATATGTGCTGGAGAGGCAGATACTGTCCCTTGTGTGCAAAGTGATAGGTCCAAGTCGTTTGCATCTTCTGAATCTGGCCAATCCATGGAATAGCAGCACCAAAACACGCCCACAGCATCCTTCAAATCTTCAACTTCATGACATACATGATTTTGCAACATTGTTGTGGGTGACCAACTGATTTTCCAGCAACCGACTCGTTCGAAATTCGAAAACGCGTCCGTTGCCAGGCAAGCCCATTGTCAATGGGTGCGCACCGATCGGTCCATTGCGGTACAACACGTACAGGGGTACAACGCGTACCCGCACACATTGAATGCAATGGGCCGGCCGGGGGCACCGATCGGTC